>JAHHFK020001914.1:0-53957 GCA_024533555.2 Aedes koreicus
TATTTATTCCAAATTTTTACATCATTTTACATTCATATATTAACCTAGGTGATCCTGCTAAGTAATAAACATTTCAACCTTATATGCTATCATTTATATCTAATTGTGTTAATATTATTTTTACTTTGTCTATTCAGTATTTTTTAACAGGGTTCCTTTTGCCTGCGTGTAAGAATAATTATTGATTTCTTAACTAGTTAAGAGATTGATATTATTGAGACTAATGATTTTTGTCTAAAATTATGAATTATTTTGTTGGACATTTCTTCTAGAGTCTCAACGTTTGAAATTCTATGTAATTCAATAGTACTGAACCAGGGTGGCAGCTTCAAAATCATTTTCAGAACTTTGTTCTGAATCCTTTGAAGTGCTTTTTTCCTAGTAGCACAACAACTAGACCATATTGGCACAGCATAAAGCATGGCCGGTCTAAATATTTGTTTGAATATTAGAAGTTTGTTCTTCAAACAAAGTTTGGATTTTCTGTTTATAAGAGGATATAAACATTTTATATATTTATTACATTTGGCTTGAATGCCCTCAATGTGATCTTTAAAAGTTAATTTTTGATCAAGTATCAGTCCAAGATATTTTACTTGATTTGACCAAGAAATTGGAACTCCGTTCATAGTGACCATATGACTATTACTTGGTTTCAAAAATGCAGCTCTAGGCTTGTGTGGGAATATTATAAGTTGAGTTTTGGAAGCATTAGGAGAAATCTTCCATTTTTGAAAATAATCTGTAAAAATGTCCAAGCTTTTTTGTAGCCTCCTGGATATAACACGAAGACTTTTTCCTTTAGCGGAAATGCCTGTGTCATCAGCAAAGCAAGATTTTTGACAGCCCTGAGGTAAATCAGGGAGGTCTGAAGTGAAAATGTTATAAAGTATTGGCCCAAGAATGCTACCTTGAGGAACACCAGCTCTGACAGGCAATTGATCAGATTTAGAATTCTGATAATTTACTTGCAAAGTTCTATCAGTTAAGTAGTTTTGAACTAATTTTATGATATAAAGCGGAAAATTGAACTTTTTCAGTTTCGCAATCAAACCTTCATGCCAAACACTGTCGAATGCTTTTTCTATGTCTAGAAGAGCAACTCCAGTGGAGCAGCCTTCAGCTTTGTTTGAACGAATTAAATTTGTAACTCTCAAAAGTTGATGCGTAGTTGAATGCCCATGGCGAAATCCAAACTGTTCATCAGCAAAAATTGAGTTTGTATTGATGTGAAGCATCATTCTGTTCAAAATTATTTTTTCAAAAAGCTTACTTATTGAAGAAAGCAAACTGATTGGTCGGTAGCTAGAAGCTTCAGCCGGATTTTTGTCTGGCTTCAAAATAGGTACGACTTTTGCATTTTTCCATTTATCTGGAAAGTATGCCAGATGAAAACATCTGTTAAATAGTTTTACCAAGAAAGACAAAGTACTCTCAGGGAGTTTTTTGATGAGGATATAGAAAATTCCATCATCACCTGGTGCTTTCATATTTTGAAATTTTTTAGTTATAGTTTTTACTTCATCCAAATCAGTTCCCCAAGAATCATCAAAAATATTTTCTTGTGAGAAAATATTCAGATACTCCCTGGAAACTTGATCCTCAATAGGACTTGTAAGACCCAAACTGAAATTATGGGAGCTCTCAAACTGCTTAACAAGTTTTTGAGCTTTTTCCGCATTTGTGAGCAAAATTTTATCACCTTCCTTAAGCGCTGGTATAGGCTTTTGAGGTTTTTTCAATATTTTAGAGAGTTTCCAGAAAGGTTTGGAACTCGGATCTAATTTTGACACATTATTTTCAAAATGTTTGTTCCTCAGGGCAGAGAAGCGTTTTTTAATTTGTTTTTGTAAATCTCGCCATATGACTTTCATAGCGGGATCACGTGTTCTTTGATATTGACGCCTGCGAACGTTTTTCAGACGAATCAAGAGCTGAAGATCGTCATCAATTATAACTGAATCGAATTTAACCTCGCATTTTGGCATTGAAGCAGCTCTTGCTCTATTTATTGAGAAAGCCAGAGATTCAAGAGCATTATTAATTTCATTTTTTTTTTGCAATGGAACATTAGGATCAAAGTTGTGTTCCATAGATGTTCGATATTGATCCCAATTAGCTCTATGGTAGTTGAAAGTAGAACTGATGGAATTAGAAATGATTTCTTGAGATATTTCAAATGTAACTGGAAGGTGATCAGAACCAAAGTCAGCATGGGTAATCAATTGACTACAAAGTTGACATGAATCAGTTAGGACCAAATCAATAGTTGAGGGATTTCTGGCTGAAGAAAAGCAAGTTGGGCTGTTTGGGTATTGAATAGTGTAGTAGCCTGCGGAACAATGATCAAAAAGTATATTACCATTGGCATTGCTTTGCGAATTATTCCATGAGCGGTGTTTTGCATTGAAATCACCAATAACGAAGAATTTAGACCTATGACGGGTAAGTTTCTGGAGGTCACCCTTGAGCCAGTTCTTTTGCTGACCAGTGCATTGGAAAGGCAAGTAGGCAGCTATAAAAGTAAATTGGCCAAATTTTGTTTCAACTGAAACCCCCAAAGTTTCAAAAACTTTGGTTTCAAATGAAGAAAGAATGTGATGTTTGATACGCCTATGGACAATGATGGCAACGCCACCACCAGCTCCATTAAGGCGATCATTTCGGTAGACAAAATAATTTGGATCTCTTTTGACCTTATGGGCAGGTTTGAGATAAGTCTCAGTTATAACAGCAATATGCACGTTATGAACTCTTAAAAAATTAAATAGCTCATCCTCGTTATCTCTGATGGATCGAGCATTCCAATTCAAAATATTTAATGACTTAAAATCCATTACTGAACTTCAATGTCATGACAATATTATTGGCAAATTTAATACCAGTTTGGATAGCTTCAAACATGGAATTAGTTTTTAGCATATCGGTTATCATGTCGATTAACGATTGCTGTAAAAATTCTAATTTAGGAGCGGATATGTTACCTAAATCAAATTCATCCGAAGTCCCGTGGGAATTTTGGTTTTGGTTTCTACCCGCTGCAACGGCAGCGTAGGTAGGTCCATTTACATGTTGAACATTGTTAACAACACGGTTGGGTAGGAATGTAGGGTTTGAAGATTGAACCCTGTTGGTACCTGCAGGTATCGAAATAGTATTTACTCCTCGTTGAGCGTTTGAAGTTACAGTTGCGGATGGAAAAACCTGTCCGCTGTTTCTACCGACGGTTTGGTAGGAATTAGTTCTTTGCTGATCGTTGTTAACAGCAGCAGAATGGGTAGTAGCTGGTCGGGAACGTATATTGTTTCCTACCTGGCGTTTAGAGCGTGACTGCAAAATTGCTTTGCGAGTCTTGCACTCCCAAAAATTTGATTTATGGTTTTCACCACAATTTGAACATTTGAATTTTTGAGGATCTTCCTTCACAGGACAGTCGTCCTTAGTGTGTGAGGAATCACCACAATTCATGCATTTACCAACCATATGGCAATGCTTTGTTCCGTGACCCCAACCCTGGCACTTACGGCATTGGGTGAGGCTTTGGAAATTGGCTCCAGTCTTCCTGAAATGTTCCCACTTCACTCTGACATGGAGCAAAAGGCTTGCTTTTTCTAAAGCCTTAATGTTGTTAAGTTCACTTGCCTTGAAGTGAACTAAGTAGAGATCGTTTGAAATCCCTTTGCGAGAATCGCCAGGCCGGGATTTCATTTTCATCTTAATTACTTGGACTGGGCTAATTCCAAGTAATTTTATTAACTCGTTTTTAATTTCATCGAGAGATTCACCACTGGGCAGTCCTTTCAAGACAACCTTGAAAAGACGCTCAGCTTTGGTGTCGTAAGTGAAGAAATTGTGGTTCTTCTGAGTAAGATACTCAAGAAGGCGTTTGAATCCGTCCAAGGTTTCAGCATGCAAACGGCATTCACCTCGTCTGGAGATTTGAAGGGAATATTTCACACCTTCAACAAATGTTAAGATTTCCTTGCGAAAAGCATGGAAATCCGAAATTGCCACCACAATAGGGGGAACTTTTTCCTTTCTCAATCGAGAAAGTTTGTTCAAATTTTGATTAGATGATGGATCACTCTCATCATCTGTGAGCATATCAAATTGATTACTCACATTTATTTGATTTGCAGGCAAATCAATAGATTGCCCTTTTCGTTTGCGCTTATTTGCCATAGTGGCAGAGTAATTTGCTCCAAATCGACGTCCAAGCAGATAACTATAAGAATCCGAGGGACCGAAGAGGAATTTTCCAATGCGATATCCAAGCCGGGTTACCCGAAGGGCCTAACAAGGATCGAAAAGGAATAAGAGGAAATCTAAAAATTGTAGGTATTATTTAGCACTGAAAAGTGCTGTTTAAGATTTGGTGTAGCGTTAGGTAGCAATAGCACTTCCTTCAGCAAATAGAAAATAGAACCGCACGGCATGAGAGCACAATGCAGACTGGGGGTATCCCTAGTTATTTTTGTTTTTTGGGGTTTTTTTTTTACATTTGCGTCAATACGATGGTTCAAATCTAGCAAACGTTCCAAATTGTGGACCCTTGTGGTAGCAAGCTTCGACCTATAGTGGGGTCGCATATTCTCCCACACTATTTCGAAAACAGTTCTTGAAGAATGGGGGCGTTTCAAGCATTGGTTTAGTTTTTCTACCTCCGTTACATACGCAACAAACGTTTCTCCCTTCTTCTGTCTTAATTCTCTTAATTGACTGCGAATTCCACGATCTCGATTCGGGTTTCCAAACCTAAATCTAATCTCGCATTCAAATTTATCCCAAGTAGTACAGTGACTTTCCCTGGTGAACCACCAATCGCTTGCCTCCCCTTTTAATTTGTAATGAATTTTGTCCAACAGCTCCTCTTTCCCTACTCTTTCGTGTTTTGCAAATTTTTTTACCCTGTTTAGAAAATCTTCTACCTGCATTGATCTTGTATCTCCGCTGAAAATGATATCCCAGTTTTCGACTCTTGAACGCGTTGTCCTAAAGTAGTCGTCTCTATAACTTCTACTACGCCTTGGGGGTGATCTATGACCATACCTATCTCTGTTTGGTCTCCTTTGTTCTTCTTCTGAGCTGCTTTCACTCATTGAAGTTGACAACAATCTACCTCTTGATCTGTTGTGCCGTTTGTCTTTAGTTTTGTTAAATCTATTATGTCGTTGTTCATCCTCACTAGCCTCCGAATTCTCGGACGTTGAGCGACAAGTGCTAGTTTTGCAATCATGTTGTCTAAGCTTATACCTCGACTGTTGTTCGTATTCGTGCCGTGTGCTACTCTCATTACTTATGTTTCGAAGAGATTCTTTCGGTGGTGTTTGCTTCTCTTGTTGCTTCTTATCCTTCTTTCTCCCTCCCTCATCTATATTGGTTAAATGTTTACCTGAGTTCAATCCTATGTCTTTTCCGTCCTTCTGTTTTCTAACCTTGGGTATTGTTCCTGACCTACTTGATCCGTCGTTCTTCCACCTTTCTACCGTTGCTTTGGGATCCGGATTCCTCCAAGACTCCTTCAAGGCCTTTGCTCCATCACCTAAGTCTAAATCCGTCTCATCGTTTGATTGTTCGGGGTTGTATGTTACCCTCTGCCTATGTGCACGTAGAAATTCTTCGATTTGTTTACAATATTCATCTTTTAGCTGTTCTTCTTCGTCATTACTTGCTACTGACGAAAATATTCTAATTAAATAATGTCTTAGACGAGAAATGACTGCGTAATCAAACTCCTTTCGCAAAGCTTGTTTTAATGTTTTAAGCGTTACCTCAAGGGTTTTCACCTCCTCAATGATTGATATTCCTGAGCTATACACTTTCGGCTCCCTACGTTCCGTCTTGTGGGAGTGTCTCAACGCCCTTCTTCTATCCTGTAACTTTGCATCCATTTCAATATCAACTCCTCTAAGGGCTATCTCAAAATTAAGTTCTTCTTCTTGCAGATGATCTGCATTTGGGAGAATATAGAACCTAACCATTTTGTAAATGTTTCAATTTCAATCCAAAAGTCGTTAAAAAATAATCAAACACCAGTAACGAATATGTCACGAAGAAAAAAATAACCAGTTATTCAAACCCAATGTAAACATTTAAATCAGAATAAGAAAGAAACAATTTAAGCCTAATATTTAAACTCTAAATGTATAATCCTAATCACTAATAATTAAAAAATATAAGCAATGATACTGACAAATTATTGCAATAATCGTAAAACCCCAAATAAAGTCTTATCCCCAATACAATCCAGTTCAATACTAGCTTAATCTACAAAATTCAATCCTAAACCTATTCCAAATCAATAATTGAAAAAAAAATAAGAAATTAAAATACGAATGCTCTCAGTGTAATGATGTTAATCTCAATTGAAACTATTTTATGTAAAAAAAAAAATTTTAATAAATAAAAAATAAATAAATGGTAGAAATGCAGATAAAATTCAGCTAATGTAAAGTGGTTGCAGCAGAATAATTAAAACGTATTCCAAAATAACAATTGAACCTCTTTTTGCGTTGGGCGCCAATGTAACCGTCCCTTTTCTAAACACTTCGAAATTGCCGCAAACGCAGTGGCTTATGCGCCACTCTCGCTATGGAGAGACCACTGGTCGTGTTTTATGGTGCCCGACTAAGCCTTTTCAGCATGGGTGCAATTCTCAGGGAGATTTAGAACGGTTGCTTTGGTAAACGCAAAATGATGACCACGGAAAGAACAAGATCTTAAAATGAAAGGAAGGTATGCTCAATCAACGGAGATGCAAAGCGAAACGTACACCCGGGCGGACTAATTTTACCACAGGGCTCAGGTAGTATGAAAGAATAACGTATAGAAATTTAGCTTAATTCATTTTAATCTGTATTCATTTTTTCCGTCTCGTTATTGTGTGTGTGTGAGTGTTGTATCGTGTGTGTTTCATGGCCATGAATAGACTAACCTGCGCAGGGTCTTTTTGTAGTCCGGAATAACCGAGGGGCACGTGAGTTGTGTGCGATGTTCTGGCCGCCGCAGTCACGTAGCAAGTGACTTCCACCAGATAGGGTTCCCGTAGTTGTTGCGAGGTTGAGGACGTCGGCACTCCGGTACTCTACCAGATCATACGGCAAACGTACGCAGGCAGGTTGGAGGAAACTTTTCTCCCTACCCCGTTTGTCTGCCAGGAGCTGGCGGGCCTCAACGAGCTGTGGCCACCGGAAAGGCACCACGTGCACAATAGCCAAAAGAAGATGGCGAACTTGAGGTCCGAACAAAAAAGCGCCTATTGGACGCTGAGGTCCAACAACAAACGAATTAAACATCATACAATACTAAAATGAATTCACAAAAGCATTACCTTTTTTTGTAGACAAAGAAAGCTGGGAAGAAAAGAGCCTTCGCCACTTGGGTGAAATTTCCAATAAAAACTATTTAATGAAAAAAAAAACACAAGCAGATAAATTCAACTATTTTATAACTGTACACTTTAACTAAAAACTTATTCTGAAAATTAATTTACTTTCTTTTTAACACTATTTAACATAAAAAATCAATTGAACACACCTTAAAACTCGGTAGATTAAATAAACGAACCGCAATGGCTAGCTTCCTTTCTCTAGCCGACGAAATTCGGAAATGACCGATTTGGTCCTGAAATTAGTTTTAAGAACCTAAAAATCCATCATCATCATTTTTGACGTTTACCAATACACCTTTACTCGAGTGTCAATCCATTTCAAAATTCTAACTGCCATCTATGATCAGCCCTAGTGTAATTTATTTAGTACAACTTTTTAAATTTTTATAGCAAGGAAATTCAAAAATTTATAAGCTTAAATCTAAATGGTTCATGAAATCAAATAAAGTCCAAAAATTATTGTGAATTAATTTAACTGCAATTGAAGGTATTTTGCCAACTACCTAATCCAAACACACGAACCAATAATAAGAAGGTCGAGAACGTTACAACCTTTTCTACCGCCTTTTGCGTCCATAGTTCCACAAAAATTTTACCTTCGATACGATCGATTTGAATAGCAGCAGCTTTCAGCGATGTCAGATTCAGGTTTATCGCAATAAATGAGAGATTTTTTTTTTGTCTTGATTATCGAGATTTTCAGCCTTGGGCTGGTTCATCTCCCGTCGTAGTTACTCAAATTCCCTTTTTGGGTATTTTCGTAACTTGTTCGGAGGTGAGATTCAAACTCGTGACTTTGGCGTGAGAGGTATGGATGTTAACCACGTCGCTCTCATCAATGAGAGATGCTTTCGTCCCTCAATTTACGTATTCCATGGATATCGATAAATAAATTCTGCATTCTCAACGAGTCCATTTTCACGGTTGAGGGCTGGTCCTAGGAGCAAGCTTTATACACTTTCGATTACCGTACTAATATAACTTTTCGATCGATAATAGTGATCGCGTCTATTTATGTCTGCTCAGCTCAAATGCTCAGGATAACGGTTTCAGTGACCATTACTCTGAAAAATAAAAAAAAATTGTTGTCCGCATTGGCCTTGGTTGAAAAATCG
This sequence comes from Aedes koreicus, assembly GCA_024533555.2. Lineage (NCBI taxonomy): Eukaryota > Metazoa > Arthropoda > Insecta > Diptera > Culicidae > Aedes > Aedes koreicus. Next base: position 8,506 of record JAHHFK020001914.1, read on the forward strand.
ATCTTTTTGTAGATTTCTGATCGAAAGCTTAAGAAAATAAGCTGGTAAGAGAGAAAAATATGTGCATCGGTTGACCAGCTTAAATTCTGCAGCTAATAAGCCCTTACTATGTCCGAATGGAAATAGTTTCCCATAATATTTAATAAAACCAACGTTTGCATTTAAAAAAATGGACAAAAATTGCCGATTCATGAATTTACCTTCGCCCGCATTGACAAAACTACCCATTCAGCATCAATCATATTAACCCATGAGTCAGCAGACAAAATTTGACAGCTCTATCAGTCGAACTCTAACCATGATGGCAAAAACAGTGAAGCAACTCCGTTGAGAAGTGTACGCGTTCAAAGAACGGCACCCCGCCGCGTCGAAAACAGACATCGTGCGGCACTTTGTGGACGCTGTATGCGCCCGTTCCGGCATCTACAACATCTTGGCACTATCAGACAACAATGAGAACATCGAAAGAAAGCCCGGTTCCGGACGGCCGATAAACCTGAGCGACAAGAAGCTCCAAAGGATGCTGAAAAGGAAGACTGAGGGGAAAGTGGCTATATCGCTGCGTGCGCTTGGCCAGGACGCCGGTTCAACCAGCCAAACAGTGAAAAAGTACCTGGCGAATATGAACATACATGTCAGGAAGCGGAAGTCGCGTCCACTGGTTTCGGAGCTGCAGGCAATGATGCAGCGGCAGCGGCTGAATAAGATGGTCAACTCGATTTTCCCGGCGAATCGCGACGTGGCGGTGGTGATGGACGACGAGACCTATCTCACCCTGGATGGCAAAGACTGGCAGCGTACTTCGTATTTAACTTCCCCTAGGAAGGAAGTGAGCTCCGAGGTGAAGCTCATTTCACACACCAAGTTCCCCAAGAAAGTGCTGCTGTGGCTGACAATCACCGAGAAGGGGATGTTAAAGCCGCTCTTCTTTCGCTGCGGACTGGCCGTGAACGGGAATATTTATAGTACGAAAGTTGCATCGTTCATCAAGAAATACCATAACGGCGAAGACCGGTGACTACTCGAAGCGATCGTTGGAGGAGATGGAGCGGCTGAATATCGATGTGGTACCCAAGTCGGTGAACCCGCCCAACGTCCCCCAGTTGTGTCCCATCGAAAATTTCTGGGCCAACCTTAAGCGTAAGATCTACTCCAATAATTTTGTCGCGAGGAGGACTGAGGAGGAATTGATGAATGAAACGAAGAAAGAACTCAAAAACATGCCTACACGCATGTTTTCGTCCACCATGGCGAATGTTTCGGTTTACTGCCGGAAGGCCGCTCGCAAGGGCGTAGATTTTTTTTTTGCAAGTTAGCTTAAATAATTACCTTCTATGGGGAATTTATCAAAAGCAACTATCTGTCTCAGCTTTTTTTTATCTCCATCCAAAAAAAGTTCTTTATTTTAATGCAAACGTTATTGAAAGCTTTCTTCAAAATAATTCTAAACGCATTTATTCAATATCATTCCATTGAATCAACCTCCAGCAAGAGTTTTTGAAATAATGTGCAGAATAAAAAATCCGTTTCAATGAAGGAAAAATCCCGTCAGTGCAATATGCTCCTGCTGGTCAGTCGGTCGGTAGACACTTGCCATAACGACAGCCGAGAGCCGCCCGACCGTCCAAGAGTGAGCAAATGAGTGCAACGTAAAATTTAATTACCCATAACCACAGTAACCGCAAACAGTAAAAAATGAAATAAAATACAGTTCCGCTACAGCAAGAGTCTTCCCGGTCCTGGCTTAGGTATCACCCCGTTCCGCAGACAGACGGTCGTCGTTGTCAAGCCATGGTAGAGAGCTCCACCCAGAGAATTACGGCCATGGCTTTGACTTCGTTAGTTCGCGGCTTTGGCGGGCAGCCCTTGGATTGCAGTAGTCTTCTTGCGAGATAGCCAGCCAAGTGGTGGAGTGTGGACTCTGGCCACGAATTAATATTTTCTTCCTGTGGCCAGTGACCGTCTTGTGCAGCAGTTGCCGAAGCACATTAGAAGTCAAGCATCACCCAGGGATGTGGCAAACGAATGGCTGGCAGGCTGGCACCGTACCGAGCAGGTCCCGGGCTGGCAAGTGTACGTACCAACCACATTAAGAACTGCACGCATGGTGTTTATTTTACTTTATGGTGCAGTTTAATGAAAATGTCAGTGCATATGAATTAATTAATATGCTGAGAGAGTAAAATTTGATTAATTTGAATAAATTACTGCTCATTAAAAGACCTGTAATACTTTATTCATGCAGATATTTTTTAATTTTTTCAAGCGGTGAAATAAAAATTATCAAGTTCTTCAGGAATTAGAATTTGTTCAAAGTTTATTTGCCATTCTTAAAAAAATAATAATAATAATTTACTTCATGCATCCAAGCATAACGACGCGCAAACTCGATAATTTAGCATTTCCTCTCCGCAATTGAACGGAATGAACAGCCGCAGGCAGTTGGAATCATTGCACGAATTGAATGTGCAGAAGTTTTCATTGTCTACAGCATCGCGTTCGAGACATTGCAAAATCATCATCAGAGAAAATTAGTTTTGACAGCTGAGAATTCGTTCGAATGGTTAACAAACACTAAGTCAACGGCAAAATGGTTTTGAAGAAGCTCTCCAAGGCACGCAAATCGTAGGCCCAGCAAATATATCAACAGCTCGTTAGCACTGAGTGGCTAAAGCCTGGCAAGTTTCGAATGTCGATGGCCGTCAGAACTTGTCGTGGACCCGCGCGTTCCCGTGATTGCTTAACTGAGAGCTGCCGCTATGGTTGCGTGCGTGTTGGAATAAATTATTTCACCATGGAGCTGTTTTGAACTTATCCCGAAGCTATAACTTAATTTGGGTTTACAAGAAACTCAGAGGACAAAATTGCTACCGGCGGAATTTTGCTGATTAGCCCACATGGCGTTCGAAAACATGAAATTAAAAGTTCAGCTTCATCGTTCGATTCAACTTATTCAGACTTTAAATACGTTTTCATTGAATATATCTTCCATGAATCTGCAATCCTTTGTTGCCTATCTAAGCTCACAGAGAGAAAAAAACGATGTATGTCATTACCATCTGGCTCCAAAGAATATTTACCCACAGCAGAAAACATCAAAGCAAATCGATAATAATAACCACTGACAGCGACCAGACAGCGATCTGGATCAACCCACTGCTGATTTCGATTCGATGTTTCATGCCGTTTGTATTTATCATTCTTCATTGAAGAAATAAGTCATTCGTCCAGGGAACTCCAACTCGAACTGAAAATAAGAAGAAAGGAAATAAATAAAGAAGATCGGAAAATTGCAACAAAAATGCGTGCTTGAGCTAACGATCTACTAAATCTTTAAAGGCAAAATTAGCTCAGCGAGTTTATGAAATATGTGCTGCTATAGTTGCTGTTTAGATTTCGATGCGAATTTTTCGGAAGGAAAAGAAAATAAACTGATAAAGTATGTGCCCCTTGACTCAGCTTATATGCAGCGGTTGATTTCATTTTAAGTTGTCACTCATGAAGTAACTGAGCTGTTAAGGATTATCTACTAATTGAAAAACTGAGAAAATTTAAACTAACTTCTTCACTTTTTAATAAAATATGCAAAACAAACCAACACTTTTCCAAACTATCACTATCAAACACGAGCAAATTCCTTTAAATTCCATTTGCTCGCGTTAACTTTTGATAGTTTGATTACACATTTAATTTTTTATTTTTAAAAGATGAACATGTGATGTAAAGTTACAATTTTCTGGTTTTCCTATAACAAATTTTCTACGTATAAGCTCGTAATAGTGTTTTTTTAAGTTAAGTGATATATATATATATATATATATATATATATATATATATATATATATATATATATATATATATATATATATATATATATATATATATATATATATATATATATATATATATATATATATATATATATATATATATATATATATATATATATATATATATATATATATATATATATATATATATATATATATATATCTGCATACAGATGTAATTCTAATTTACTATTATCTGATTTTCATTCATTTCATTCATCGTTTTACTTCGTAAGCTTGGTAGAGAACGTTGACTGGACATCTAGCAATCCAGCGAAACGGCGACATCGATGAGAGTTACAAGCTTCTTCCTTTTGTCGCAGATCACAATGTCCGGGCGAATGTCACAGATGGGAACATCCGTTAGGATCTCGCGATCTCAGTACAGCATTATGTAACTTTTTCCAGAACTGGACTAGCAGGTACTTGTTGTAGGGTATGTACTAGTTTCATGTGCAAGATGTTCGATTGTCTCCCCTACTGCGTTGCACATTCTACAGCGGTCTTTTACTTCTTTTTGCCCCTGTGATAGTTCTTCGTCGCAATGACCCGGTCTTGGATGGCTACCATGAACTAAGAAGAGAACTAAGAAAAGATCACCCCGCAACTGCTGGATCTGGGAAACACATGGCGCTTGAATATCGGTAAAGCCTCTTCCTTTTTCAGTACGTGGCAGGGTAAGTCTCTCGGACGGCAAATTTTGGATGATGCATGCGATGCTTGGTGAACGCCACTCGTACTGCTCGTTCTATTGCCTCCAAGTCAGTTTTGGTCCACTTTATCGCTCCAAAGCTGTAGGTCAACATGGGCACGGCAAACGTGTTAATCTCCTTTATCTTGTTGCTGGCCGACAATTACGACCTCAAAACACGGTTGACTCGATACAAGAACTTTTCTTGTAACTCCTTCTTGATCATTGCATGGTGAATCTCGTTCAATTGCACGAACCCAAGGTGCTTGTAGGTCTCGCCTTCAACCATATTCTGAATCTCCTCCTGTTTTTTGAGGGGGTGGGACGTTTGGCATATGGACGTTTGGAATATGGATCTTTGGCATATGGATGTTTGGCCGATTACACGTTTGACCGAATGGATGTTTAGCCGAATGGATGTTTGGCCGAATGGATGTTTGGCCGAATGGAAGTTTGGCCGAATGGACGTTTGGCCGAATGGACGTTTGGCCGAATGGACGTTTGGCCGAATGGACGTTTGGCCAAGAATTGTCTATTAGCATAAATGTATTGCAGAGAAAAGGAAATATGAATCTAAAAAAGTATTTTCAAACGCATTAGATCTAAAAAAAGAAATAAGGAACCTAAAAACATTCTCGAACGCATTAGATAGCATCCCGATATTCTAGACGTATTACACTTAGAGTTTATCCATATGTGTGCGCATTTTCAGTAATAAGCATTCTAATTAAGTTTCAACTATATCAATTCACTAAAAAACGAAATTTTTATGTCCAAAATAGTAGACTCCTGATTTTAGGTGGTAAAATGTATTATGTAAAACAGCTAGACAGAATGGGTTATTATATTTTATAATCTTGAAGAAATATGCAGTTCCTCTGAAAGATACCTTCTTTGGATTCTTTAAAAATGGGCCTTTTATGACGATACTTATTCATGTATTCGAAAGCAAACTTCTAAATCAAGCGCTTGACCGGTTTATTACTCTTTGTGAGATTGTTCCTTTTTTCAAACATGAGCATTTCTTCGGAGTTTTACTGATCTACGAAATAAAGCACTGCATATTTGATGAAGCATATTCTTGTATCCAAAAGCGAACTTATGATTCAAGCGCTTGCCTGGTATAAAACTCTTATGTGAGATTTTTCCCTTCTTTCCAATATGAGCAGTTCTTTGGAGTTTCGATGATCAAACAAATGCAATTCTCATGATTTAATGCATTTCAAATTGAGAAATTTTGAACCGACTGGTGAATTATATATGAAACTAATACATGATAATTTTGAGCTTTAATGATATTTAAGCTTTAATTGCATTTTTCTTATTTTACTTTTGAGACGTTGTTTGGAATCAAATGATGAAACGATAATTGGCTAAATGGCTTCGAACCCTAAAATTACTTGGCATGACATTTCACAGTAGAATCTGATTTTGTAATTCAACTTTTCTCAAATGAGTTATTCGTCCTTTTTAACAATAGTTACAATAAACTTTCTCAGAAAAATCTAGCCTCAAAATGACTGACTATTATCAACACATGGTGAGAGATAATATGATCAAACTAAAGCAATTCAAATGGGACAAGTATATGAGAATTTCACAATTTGAATGATGAATACACATAAATATGCATTGACCATTGTCAAAATGTCCATTCGGTCAAATGTCTTTATGCCAAACGTCTTTATGCCAAACGTCTTTATGCCAAACCTCCATTCGGCCAAACATCCGTATGCCAAAGGTCTTTATGCCAAACGGGGTATCATCATTTCTTGAAGCGGCAACTTTCGGTATCCGACACTACCCGAAGATGACTGTTGACTGTTCGACACTTATTGATTCCAAATTCCATCCGATTATCTTTACTGAACACCCTTACAAGCTGCAAGAATCGGTGCAGTTCCAACTGTTTCCGCAAAAAGCTTCGATGTAGAAGGCGTGGATAACATTGCCCAAACAACACAGCTTGTTATAAACACGTTGAAAGTACTGTTAATTGACAAATACAGGCAATCAATATGAGTGTATAACACTTTATTTCATACTTTAATATGTCGTAAAAAGCGCAAAAAGTGAAGCCTTATATAACACTTAAAATTCATTATCATACAAACATATAACAACACCAAGCGTGGGATTTGAACACTAGCCCTGGGCGTGATAGGTTTGTAGCTTCTATACTAAATCAACTCCGAATGTTGAAAAGTAAATTCTGAGTATCTATGATATGCTTCCCGTTGGCAGTAAAACCACAATCTTGTACAACTAATTCATCTTTATGAGAAAAAAGATCACGTTTTGCAAAACATGGTTGGTGTTATGTAATTTCAATCGTATTTAGAACTACCCATAAAATCTTGTTCTGTTAATGTTTTATAAATGTATGGAACAATGTTTTTAAGAACAATGATAAAGCACAAATCACTTCCAGCAGCGAAAAAGGAATTTTTAGCACAATCGCTAGTGAGATTGATGAATAGAATACGAGAAATCCAACCCGATCCGAACTAGGCATGTTTTGCAATACATTTATAACACATTCATAAAACAAACGATTATTAATCATTGTAAAAAGATGTTTTGTGTGTTACTTGGGTGGTAGCTCTTCCTCCACTTTTCAAATGGTAGCGTTAGTTGCAGTGATTGAGTACTCTGCTGAGGGGCTCGTCGCAAGGCAAAACCACAGTGGGCTAAAGTTATCGCCCTGGAAAACTCCCCTACTTAACGATTGCATTAAAAAAATGGACTTTTTTTCAGATGATGATAAAAAATAATGAGCTGAGACAGATAATTGCTTTTGATAAATTTCCCATGGAAGGTACCGTAGAGCGGGGTGGCTTCGACCACCAAGTCCGATATTTATTCAATTTAAAATTATCCTTCTCCAAGTGCCTGAATTTTTAATGCTTTGAACCATATATATTCAGCATTTATTAGGGTATATAAATGCATTTTGTTATTAGTATTTCCTTCGCTATAAAAAAATATGTTTAATAAAATGCTCCTTATGGTACTTTTTACCAAGCCCAACAACAATCATGTATTCAAGCAATAAAATGATTTTTAAAAAAATCGACATCCACATTTTCAGATAACTTAAACATTCGTCTCTCTAAGCTTATCGAAAAAACATTAATTTTGTATACATGAACAAATTAATGAATAATAAAAATGTTTTGATCGAAAATTAAGAGCAAACGAATAAACGCGACAACCTTCTCAAAGTGTTACACAACCTTCCAATCTGTCAAAGGGTTTGTTTTGTTTTGTTCTTTGTTGGAGAAAAGGTGTGAAACATTTATTTCGACAATTTAATGGCATTGAAAAGTCCAAAAATGCCGAGAAAGTACGTGAAAAAAGTTGGTGGAAGAGCTTATTTTCAGTACACCCTCTGTGCTATTCGGGAGACATCCACCCCTGTGCTATTCGGAAGACATCTGCATCACATGGTTTGCATAAAAATTTGGTGTTTTTTTTTTATTCATTTAAGAAGCACTTTAAATGGATAAAATTGATTTTGATCGAAGTCACCCCATTATTGAAAATTAGCCGCGGGAATGAAACAATTTTTTTTATAGTACATCTGACATAATACATATTTAGAATTTCTGTTTAGTGTTATACTACAGATACCAGTACTGGTTTTAAAAATGTAAAACAAAATTATAAATATACATTAATTGTTATGTTTGTGTTCTCCGTGCGTGGAGTAACGATTATGATGTAGAAGGAGATGTCTCGCTCATCGCCATGAGGCACCAAGAGTGGACAGTAATGTTTTTTGCTAGAATGAGAGATATGAAGAGAAAGTTGAAAGTTCCGTCAGTGTACGGTAGGCTAGAAATAGGACAAAGGTATTGAAAATTGAGTGAAAGGGCATGGTAAAGTAGTATTCGAACCACAGGCGTTTCATTTGCCTGTGGTTCGAATACTACTTTACCATGCCCTTTCACTCAATTTTCAATACCTTTGTCCTATTTCTAGCCTACCGTACACTGACGGAACTTTCAACTTTCTCTTCATATCTTTCATTCTATCAAAAAACATTACTGTCCACTCTTGGTGCCTCATGGCGATGAGCGAAAATTATAAAGATAATTATCATAGAAAATTTCAAGAAATAGTTCAAAAAGTGATCGAAGTCACCCCGTTTTACGGTAATTATTTAAGCTTACTTGAAAAAAAATCTACGTCCTTGCAAGCGGCCTTCCGGCAGTTAACCGAAACATTCGCCATGGTGGACGAAAACATGCGTGTAGGCATGTTTTTCAGTTCTTTCTTCGTTTTATTCGACAATTCCTCCTCAGTTTTCGTGACAAAATTGTTAGAGTAGATCTTACGCTTCAGTTTGGCCCAAAAATTCTCGATGGGGTGGGTTCGCCGACTTGGGTACCACATCGATATTCAGCCGCTCCATCTCCTCCGATGATCGCTTCGAGTAGTGAGCCGACGTCAGATCCGGCCAGAACACCGCGTCTTCGCCGTTATGGTATTTCTTGATGAACGACGCAACTTCCGGCAGGCATTTCGTACTATAAATTTCCCCGTTCACGGCCAGTCCCCTTCTTGCTGATTGTCAGCCACAGCAGCACCTTCTTGGGGAACTTGGTGTGTGAAATGAACTTCACCTCGGAGCTCACTTCGTTCGTGGGGGAAGTAAAATACGAAGTGCCCTGCCATTCGCTGCCATCCAGAGTGAGATAGGTCTCGTCGTACATCACCACCGCCACGTTGCAATTCACCGCCCGAGTAACACATCTTCATGATTTTATGTTGAGTAGGCTTCTATATAACCAAGTCTAGTCATATAAAAGTATTTTCAACCGTTATAACACATGTGTGTTGCTTGGGCGGGAAAATCGAGTTGACCATCTTATTCAGCCGCTGCCGCTGCGTCATTGCCTGCAGCTCCGAAACCAGTGGACGCGACTTTCCGCTTCCTAACAAGTATGTTCAGGTTCGCCAGGTACGTTTTCACTGTTTGGCCGGTTGAACCGACTTCCCGACCAAGCGCACGCAGCGATGTAGCCACTTTTCCCTCGGTCTTCCTCTTCAGCATCCTTTGGAGCCGGGTTTTCTTTCGATGTTCTCATTGTTGTCTAATAGTGCCAAGATGTTGTAGATGCAAGAACGGGTGCATCCAGCGTCCACAAAGTGCTGCACGATGTCCGTTTTTCGACGCGGTGGGGTGCCGTTCTTTGAACGCGTACAGAGTTCGACAGATAGAGCTGTCAAATTTTGTCTGCTGACTCATGGGTTACTATGATTGATGCTGCATGGGTAGTTTAGTCAGTGCGGGTGAAGGTAAATCCATGAAAAATCAGCAATTTTTGTCAATTTTTTTTAAATGCAAACGTTATGCTGAGAGTTCTGGAACTCAACACCGTAGCTCCGTCAGTAATGTGAATATGTGTACTCTACATGCCCATTGCATACTGTCAAGTCCGAGTGAGGATCTGAGTCGTACGCCTTCTTGTATTCGATGTATGTTATGTTAAGGTTTCTCCTTTTCTGGCTAACCTGACCAACAATAACTGCATCGAAGATGACCTGATCTTTACTGCTTTGCATGTTATTCCGGCAGCCCGACATGAAGTGATCCCAGTTTAGATTCTAAATGTAATATGTTTAGGGTACATGCACTTCCAGTCAAAATACAACGCAGGGCTGGGAACTATGTATGCAGTGTGAAGAAAACCCATTATTTTAGGGTAAATTTGGGTAAAACGGACTATCAAGGCACTATACATGGCCCCAAAACACGCAAAGTCACTCCAAATTACTTCTATGCAGATTTTCTGTGGGATATGTACTTTTGCAGCGAAAATAATTTGCGACGATTGCTGTTGTTCGGAAGGTAACAAGAACAATAAAAAAATATGGAAGAATTTTCCCTGTTAAGTTTCTAAATGTAATATGTGTTAAATATATGCATTTTCACTCAAAATATGTTCCGGAGATTTCAACTTTATGTGCAGAATGAAGAAAAACCATCAATTTAGGGTGAATTGGGGCAAAACGAGCCACTTCCTGTGCTCTACACAACATGAAACCTGCGCCAATCGATTTTTTTGGCTCAATAACCAGCGGCTTCTTTTACTTTAAAATTTGGGTCCATTTTTCCCACTGTGCATTGTATGCACATGTGAAACGGGAACCTTATTTGTCCGATACTCTCATTATCATGCTTACGGTACCTCCAGGGGTGACGATGATAAACTGATATGCACAATAATCAGTACAGCTCCGGATTTTTTTTAGTTGCTGGTTAGTGGATTGCAGCACATCGATAGACCGTGCATCTGTCATCAAACAGGATTCGATATCGTCATCACATTTTGATAGTATGTTGAAAAGTTCGTAGCCCTATCGGCCCTATTTATTACTTCCGGCTTTTGTGAACATGAGTTATAGTGATTTTCAGGATATCTCGAGATTTTCGTATTTCCCGGCCGCATCCTTCGTTTTACTTGATGAGAACCTCATTGTTTAACTTTTGGGCACGTCTTTTAGCCACAAGGTTCTGATTCAGTGTTCTGTTTGGTTGCATATTTGCCCTTAGAGATCAAAATACTTCTCGCAGACAAATCCTCCTAACGGTGCCATTGCAGGCATTGAATTTTATGGCAATATCATTATCCGACAGCCTTCGGTTTGTCTTAATCGTTCTCAACACCTTCAAAAGCAACTTCCGACCCTTAGTTTTCCTTCCACGCTTGCTGCTGATCGATTGTATTCCGCTCGCGGACTTTTTTGAAAACGCTGCACACGATCTATTTAGCCAAATTCGAGGACTTTGCGATTTTTTATCCTGACCACATCGGGGTTTCGAAGTGGGTGTCCAAAGTAAATTTTCGATTCGTGGCTCCATCAAGTATATCTTTGGGCTTGAATGAATCTTGATGAACGATTTGACACTGAAAAAAGAAACGCTTCAAAACAAATTGATGTCAAAATATTCCAGATCTGACCAATAGGAGCGATACAGTTACATAAACAATGCGTCCAAACATTAAATGACTCAAGCTTTGACCGTTCACTTTACCCGAGTTCCTCCTTTAAATAAAGACAAAAACATGATATTTCGAACAGCAACAGTATGTATGTATGTAAGGTAGCCACCATCCTTTCTAAGACCTTGCCATCTATGCAGCTCCACTTAATAGCAAGATCAAATTGAGTTACCGGGTTGCATTCACATTAACGCTGTATGAAGGACCAAAACGGTGGGGCGGACCCGTAAGCAGAGACACTTACGCGAAACCCGTGGGAACATGAGATTCTCCTTTTAACGATACGATCCAACAAATCAAATAACCCAATTCGCAATAATTATTCAGCTTTCTACGGAATGGCTTGTTAAGAAGGGTGCGTCACTCTCGCTGAAACTGTTGGAGTAGAATTAACAGCATCACAATCGAATCGGTAGGATAAAGAAAATGGTACTGTTTGTTCTCTCCTAGACGCCGGTTGTCATACCATTCCATTGTCCAATTACAGCTTGAGTGATACCCTGAAGCTCCCTCCCTTCGCAATATATTCAATGTCATATATTAAGTGCGCAACTAAGTTCCCGCTGTTTAACAATAGATGGCACCAGTAGTAAGTGCTGGTCGAATGTTGTACATCTCAAGCGTCATAAACCAAGCTCAGACATATGGTAAACAAACCGCTTTGCCAAATCAGTGATTTTGGTTTAGTGTTATATATTTTGGTTGTTTGAAGATGTCTGATTTCGTGCCAAATAATCGTCATTTCCGGAAAGTGTTGATTTTCTTCTTTCATTCGAAGAAAACGAAGCACATCGAGAGCTCCAAAAAGTTTACGGTGATGCTGCTCTGAGTAAAACAACGTGTCGTGATTGGTTTCGTCGCTTCAAAAACGGTGATTTCAGTGTAGATGATCGTCCGCGTGAAGAAAGGCCAAAAAACTTGGAAGCATTGCTCGATGAGGATCCGTGTCAAACGCAAGAAGAGCTTGGTTCAGGATTAGGCGTTTCCCGCCAAGCCGTTTCTTAGCGATTGCATGCGTTGGGAATGATTCAAAAGCAGGGAACTTGGGTTCCTTACGATTTGAAGCCAAGAGATGTTGAGCGTCGTTTTTTCGTCTGTGAACAACTGCTCCAGCGGCAAAAAAAGGAAGAGTTTTCTACATCGCATTGTGACGGGTGACGAAAAATTGATTTATTACAGTAACCCAAAACGGAAACATTCATGGGACATTCATGCCCGGGACTGCCCGGGCATGCTTCAACATCGTCGCCTAGGCCGAATATTCACGCTGCGAATGTTATGCTGTGTATTTGGTGGGACCAAGTTGGTGTTATTTATTATGAGCTGTTGAAACCAAACGAAACCATTACCGGGGAACGGTATCGAACTCAATTGATGCGATTGAGCCGAGCACTGCACGAAAAACGGCCACAATACGAGCACAGACACGAAAAAGTGATTCTTCAGCATGACAACGCTCGACCTCACGTTGCGAAACCCGTGAAAACCTACTTGGAAACGCTCAAATGGGAACTCCTACCCCACCCGCCATATTCTTCTGATATTGCACCGTCCGATTATTACTTGTTCCATTCGATGGCACATGGTCTCACTGGTCAGCAATTCCACTCATATGATGACATCTCAAAATGGCTTGATTCTTGGATAGCATCAAAAGACGAACAGTTCTATCGAATTGGTATTCACGTTCTACCAGAAAACGGGAAAAATTCGTAGCTAGTGATGGGCAATACTTTGAATAATTCGTTCGTAACCTTTGTTTTCAAAATAAAGTTCTTTTTTCACCAAAAATCAGCGAGAACTTAGTTGCGCACCTAATAATAATATACAAAATACAGTGAATGAACCTTATTATAATAAAAAATATAGCGAATGAATATTTTAATGAAAAATAATATAATGAATGAATATAAGAATGATAATAAAAATTCCATTTTTGAACCTGAAAGTTGAAATTGACTTAAAATTATTTAACAAAACATGGGATATCCATGGATGATCTGAAATTATATAGCATATAAAGAATAGTAAACCTAGTCTCATAAATACTACAATGATTTTAATGAAATAAATTTGAATGCAATAATATCACATCATTTAATATCATAACATAAAATAATAAACTGACGTTATAATGTAAAATAATACTCCGAGCAAGCCAGGTGAATATATATCCGTAAATAAGCTGGTCATCCACTCATCGAAAAACTTCCGCTATTGCAGCTTCTTTAGGATTAAGAACTACTATCATTAGAATTTATTTTCACCATTAAAGTCAAATAACACAATATGCATAGGTACGGAATAAATTTCATATGAGTATGAATAATGCCAAAAACGGAAACTCAATGTTGTTCTGAACCAATAAATGATTCTTTTTGTTTGTGAGGTAGGAAATGAATGATTATAAATTGTATATTTTTGGAGAAGCTCTTTTGAGTAGAGTTTTTCGCATATGATTCTTTCTCATACAAAAGTTAAAAACCTTCCTATCTTTTAAAATATATAACGTAGGTTAGGTGGGCTACACAGAAAAAATAATGAATTTTATCAAGCGCGTAAAATGTCCCCTCGTTTAATTGTAAGCCAAAGCAGGCGTAATCAACGAAATTGTTTGCAATCTTTCATGCGCCATACAACAATGTTCGCAATCTTTCATACAACAGGCTAGATTCAGGCGTTATCTGGCTTAACTTTACATGAAAAATCCCATTATTTTCTGACTAATCTTGCATTCCCTTTATGTGCATTAGATAAGACAGAAAATCCAATGTTTCTTTTTATCTGTGTATAATTGACATGGACAAATATATTTGAAGCTGCAAATGAGATATAAAATAGCATCGATAACATATTGAAGGGCTGTTTTATTACACTGTGCTACAAAAAAAAAGTTAAAGAACTTTCAAATGACATAGTAGACATTGTTTATCTGGGCAAATATAACACATAACTGTGTTTGAAATTTTTGTAACTACCTAAAAAAGTTTATTTATTGTTAAAATACCATTTTTCGGTACTATTTTGCGCTTAAAAATTCCTAAACAGGCTTTTTTCAATTGATTTCAAAATTTTCGGCGTTTTTGAATAGTTTTTTATTGTAGCTTTAAAAAAAAAAAGATTTATTTCCGTTTGTTTTGACGAGAAGGAAAAAATGTTTACGTAAAAATGTTTTTTCGACTTTGTCGCCATTTTTTGTTGTCCCATCAATTCTGATAGCTAGGTACATTTTATCTAAAAATAATGAAAATTGTCAAAGTTACGACGCTTTTCCCAAAAAAGAAATTCAACGTTTAGAGCGCTCCGTAGTAACAGTGTTTAAAGGAAAAGAATAAGCACAATGGAAGGGCAATTCAGAGTATAAAATTAACATTCCAAATTATATTTTGATTCATTGTATAGCTCTTTACATACTATTTCTCTTACTTTTTCAATTTTGTCTCTTCAAATTTGTACTCATAGAGAAACAGTGAATATTCGGATATCCGCGGTAAATTTTGAAAAATAAATGTAGGGGAACTGCCCCCATATTAATCTCATTGTTCCTATATTCATCCTACGATGAATCAATCAATTGGGCAGTTGAAGGATTGGTTAGTAATGTTTGTTGTAGTTATTTAACGTAAGCAAACATTATTAGAAAACGAAACCGATCCTTCAACTGCCCAATTGTTTGATTCATCGTAGGATGAATATAGGAACAATGAGATTAATATGGGGGCAGTTCCACTACATGTTTAAAATAGATTTCAGTTGAATATGTTTGCTTGATCTTCTTTCAGTGACCAGCCGTAGTTAGCTATCATCATAACTTGATTCTTTCATGTAAACCGTTTTCAATCGTTGATACTTCTTGGTGGAATCGTTCACCTTGTTCATCGCTGAATTGACCGAGATTATTCATTATATTCATTTATAATATAAAACAAATTTCAACAATTTTCTTTTTCGAAAATTTTAGATTTTTACGTAAAAGTTTTGTCTTTTTTCTTCAAAACAAACATAGTTGCATTTTTTTTTCGACAGCTGCAGTACAAAACTATCCAAAAATTTCAACAATTTCAATGTGCTGCTGCTGCAGTGGAAAAACGAAGTGATGAGATATAATCACAATGGAACTGACTCTTAGCTTCGGGTTTTGGCAAAGAATCCTTACCCAGGTAATCAATAAACAGTTCCAAATCGTCTTAACGGCAGCCTTTCAAGCAATTAAGTCGCCTCAAATGCAACATAAATGCCGCTTTTGGCCCAATATACGGCTGCATTACGGCAATGCTATGATAATGTTTCATTAATGCTATTTTGCATTCGAAATGCCTATTACAGGCTACAAGTATTTAAATAGCATTTGCAATTCTACTTTACAACAGATAGCATTCAAGATGCTGATATAATGCTAATATAGTGCTTGTTGCATCTGAAATGCAGATTTAGGGTTAATTTACTGCATATGTAATGCTTATTGGTTATCTGGGTACTGAGCCCTTGCGCAAGGGGTGATATTTCGAACAGTGTGCAAAAAACGGATTAATCAATCGCACACTAGATAAAACTATATAAATTATTTTGATTTATTTGATATCGTCTTCATTCGAATATCAGTTAACATAATAGAATTATCAGTTTATCTTGAAAGTCTCCAGAAACCCAAAGAGAAGCCATGAATTCCACCCATATAATGGAATTTTCACCAGCCAAATCAAATTTCAACCGGGAAATTCAAACTAATTCAATAAGCACCCAAACAACCAGTTCACAAATTAGAGGGGCGGTTGTGTATGCTCCCCAGAAATAGAAAACATAAAAACTGTTCGCCTCCTTCCTCTCGAAAACAGCATTAAAACGGGCAAACGAAGTATAGAAGAATAGAGAATTACTTTATCCCAACCTTAAACCATCCTTACTACGGAGATCACTGTCGGGCGAAAAGTCTTCTCGAGAGGAAAATTCTCGGCATGGATTAAGCCAAGTGAGACGTGCTGCTGTTGGTGCTTCCGTCGTCATTGCATCTCAGCCTTCCAATTATTATGGCGTAGAAAAGAGCAGGGAGGGAAATTTCACGAGCCCCGTCTCGTTTTCATTCTTCGGAATCGCAAACCGTAATAAGGAGAAAATCTATTTTGTGGAAAGTTCCTAAGAATGAGAAGCTTGTACTGTTCACGTGTCAAGTTGTGATACCTTCTCCTGCCGGGAACAGCCAGACGCAATCTTGAACCACACTGTTGTTGTGTCTTTCCTCCGGGGAGTCTGGGCTGGCGATAATTTGGTTAGAGGTTGGGGCAGCTATTCGGACTGAGAACTTGGGGTAGCATAATGATATATATTTTTGATAAATTTTACGACATCATTTTCTCCCATTTTATTAAAACCAACTTTATTTGCCTTCTCGGGGAAGTGGAAGTTCATTTCGGAAAGGGCAGTACACTCGAATATCGTTTTCCTCTTGGACGCCCGGGATGGCAAGAAGTGAGGTTTTCTTTCTCTGCTTGGGAGCCTAACAAATTTTCCTATTCGCACCATCACGCCTATCATAAAATTACGAAAATAATGACTTCTGGACCTGATGTGGAATTTAGACACTGTCCGATGCTCTAGCCATTCTACTCAATGTCATCACGTTTGACAATGTATTTATTGCCTAGTATAGTTATCATTTCACGTTGTTTTCTATCAGTAATTAGAAACCATCACCGGTTATAATAGCTTTCTACATCATCTTGTCAGTAGTTTATCGATTTTACCGTGAATCGTATTGCTGGTCAAGTAGAAAAGCTAAGAAACATGAGCAATGTATCACAGTTATTACTGAAACGACCCTACATTCTTAATTTATTTGCTTCATCCGTCCTTCTCAAGTATCAATAAATTTGTTAAACAACCAAAATCTAAATTGAAATTTCATCTCTGGAAACAAGAATGACATCCTACCGAAGAGAGGGCACTCCAAATTACCTGAAATTACTACCTCTCAAAAAGGTTCCCTCCCTTTCCAGGGAAGACCAACGAGGGAAGTCCTCCAGACGCGTCACCATTTATCATTTCGCATTTTCGAGAAGACCAGAACTCGACGGCACGCATATCGATTCCTTTCGGGTGGCCGTTTATCAGCGGGAGCCTTATTTTCGAGTCATAATAATTACCGACATCCTTGGCAGCCACTGAAAATCCAGCACAACCTCGCGCTAGGCCACGGCGGGTCGACGAAGGAAACCTCCTGGTCGGCTGGGAAGTAATTGGGTACGTCATAAACGCACCGGGAAGGGGAGATGCAAACTGTGGAAAAGAAATGTACTGAGAAGAGTGCACATCGAGCAATAAATTGAGCTGTTTGCTTTCATAATTCGTGATTCTGCTGCAGGATGGAATTAATTAAATGAGTAAAATGGTAAATTGTTTGAAGTTGGAATCGTAAATGGCACAAAGAGTTTCGAAATCGAGTTGATTTCAAACCATTGGAAAAATATGCGTCAGGATCCGAGCTGGCCATGATTCGAATCCTAATGGTTTCATTTATATTTGGTAGTTTTCTAGTTCAATCATACATAAGTAAGCAAGGAAGTAAACAATCCGTAACTTGACGAAATTTTTCTACGGTGATTTTATCCAGTTTAAACCAACATTTCCAAACACAAGGGGGCCAATGGCAAGCGGCCCTGATCGTTGGTCCTTCGTTAATCACGACTGTCAGACGCAAAACTAAAAACGAGAAAAAAATAAACACAACATCCAAGGTAAGGAGGAGGATTCACCCGAAAAAGAAACGTTGATGATGAGGACCTTGCGGCGACGACGGTGGTGACTGCTGTTGGTGATGCGGCTGCTAAGTTTAATACGGCTAAGGTAGCAGCCCAGACAGGCATATAATTGCAGGTCTCATCTTATTTATCATTCTCCGTGTGCGCTTATCGTTAGCCGTCTGATGAGGGCCGCTTGGTTGCCAGTCCTAATGGTGCTGATGGCGGTCGTTTAAGTAGGACCATCGTTTTCGACGGCAAGTTTCGTTGAAACAGTGCAGTGGAGTGCTTGGCTCTGAAATGTTTTAAATGGTTTCGTATAAGACATTACCAACACTGCTGCGATTCATTTGCCTACAAATCACTTGCAGTATCATTTTAAACAGTCTGTAGTTTGCTAACAATTGCATAATATTTGCCAGAAACCTTTAGTTTTAAATAACGAGTTGCTTCAAACTAATGTCGAGCATATTATGATAGGGTTAATGCTCATATAGTTGAGGTAATACAAATAGTTGCGCTATCGCAGATAAATTATTTATTTGATTGACTAGAATAGGTTTTCAATATTTACTATATTTATTTTGAATGATATGTAAATCAAAAACATCTATGCATGTTTTTCCAATTAACCGATTATGAAAAACACTTACTTTAGAACCGTAGTCAAAACTACAGTACTCACTAATGTAAAATTTATATTCTGCCTCGAAGTTTTAAACCGATTATTGCAAAACCATTACAGATTCCTTTAATTACTATATCCATACGCACCATCTACTCCCTTGTGCTGAACTGGCCGGCTTGACGTGCCGCAAGGGCTCAGTAGGGATCAAGACCCGAAGCTAAGAGTCAGTTCCATTGTGGTTATATCACATTTATTAGCAGAGCAGCACTTCGAAATTTTAGGTTCATTTATTTTATATCATTCTTTATATGCAATACAATTTCAGATCATCCGTGGATATCCCAAGTTTTGTAAAATAATTTAAAATCGATTTTTTTTCTGGTGGGTATGATACATCATCCAAGCTTTCAGGTTCATGGTGGATGCGCGGGTCCGTATACAATTGCAGCAGGAGCACAATCTGCAGACATGTAAATACAAATGAAATTATTATCATTTTATATTATAACATGCATTCACTACATGTTGTATGCATTTTTATAAGTCATTTTCAGCTTTGCATTTATGCACCCTTGTCAATTCTAGCTCATCTAACCTTTGTTATGTATTTGAAAATATAGGAAGGTTTTTAATGTATTTTTTTTAAGAAAGGATCATATTCGAAAAATTCTACTTAAAAAAAGCTCTCTCCTTCTTCATCAAAAATATGTATTAATTCAAAACCTAACCGTTTACAATCATTCATTTCCTATTTCACAGACATGGGGAATCATTTATGGGTCCAGATGAACAAGAGCTATCGAAAAAATCATTTTTTTAAGTTTTTTATTTTAGTTTTATTAAGATTCGGTTTTTAGATTCATACTCATATGAAATTTATTTCGCCTTATTATTAGCTATATAATTCCAACTGATTAAACTTCTTATTGCAATGTAATGGGGAAAAGTCACGTGGCGTAAAAACCCCCTATCTCTAAACCGTACACTACATTAATCAACAAAAATAGAAGGAATACAAAGCAATTAATTAATTCTAGTACACACACAAAACTTGTCAGTAAAATTAAAAATAATCTTTCGTGAAATCAGTCGTCTGGTATCCAGTATGTAGTATTTGTCAACATTTCCGAACTAGCGGCTTTCCATTCAACTACGCTGTATCCGGTGACGGAAGGTCTCAGCGGAACAGTTGAAGTCAAACAGAGCGTAGAGTTCATTGAAGTGCGATGACATGAATCGAATTGGATCGTGGTGGCCGTAGTTTGCAAGACGGGTTCCGAGCTGCAGAAAGTTTCTTGTTCGCAGAACTCGTTCAGGAGCGTATATAGATAGTTCTGCCAGAATTCCTGGAGAGTCGATTTCACCTAGCAGCACTTTTGCCGCGGAAACTGCTTGCATGACTGTACGCCTATGTTCCAACGTTTCAATACCCAAGAGTGAGCAATGATCCTGGTACGATGGACGGTTGACAGGATCATTCCACGGCAGATGACGGAGAGCATAACGAACAAATTTTCTTTGAACAGCTTCAATCCTCGCAATCCAGATTACTTGATAGGGGCACCACACCAATGCTCCAAATTCCAGGAAAGAACGCACGAGGGAGCAGAGCAATGCTTTCAGACAGGTGGGATCACGAAACTCGTCGGAGATCTTAAACATGAAACCGAGCTCTCTGTTGGCTTTGATAATCATATCTGTGTAGTGTTGTCTAAATGTCAAACCAGAGTCAAGCGTGACTCCAAGGTCACGAACAGTATCAACTTTTAGCAGAAGCTGGTTGTTTATTTTGTAATCAAATGCAATTGGGTTCAATTTTCGATGGAATGTGATATTGAAGCATTTGTTAAGACTCAGTGTCAGAAAATTCCTGGAACACCACTCTTCAAGGCTATTGACCAAGTGCTGTAGTCGTAAGCAATCAGCGAAGCATCGCACAACCACATACATTTTTGACATCGTCAGCATAGAACGTCCTGCAGTTAGGTGGAAGTCACTATATTTTAAAAATTACTTTATGAAATTGAATATATATTGCGAAGGGAGGGAGCTTCAGGGTATCACTCAAGCTGGAATTGGACAATGGAATGGTATGACAACCGGCGTCTAGGAGGAAACAAACAGTATTATTTTCTTTATCCTACCGATTCGATTGTGATGCTGTGAATTCTACTCCAAAGTTTCGGGGGGGGGCGCGCCTTTTAAGCACGGGAAAAAATGGGGGTACGGCATTCCTGAATCCACTAACCGGTTCCGTCTCAACGATAAATGGAGCAAGAAGACACGAAAAGGCCTTCGAACAGTGATGTCGGAAGAGAAGGAGGCACAACTTGTGGACTGGATAAAAGACATGCAACGCAAAGGTTTTCCGTTTGTGAAGGAAACTCTCAAGTCAAAAATCAAATCATTCTTTGATTCAACTTCGCGACCGAATCCTTTTCGAAATAACACTCCCGGTAAGTTGGGTTGTACTTATGTATCTGGTAATTTGCAAATGCCAAATGGGAAAGGGTAAAAGCACCCTTCTTTTTGCGAAAATGCTCCTTAAACTTTGGAAAAACTTAGATGCAATCAGAGGTATTAACCTTCTGGTTAGCGCTTGCCGGATGTTTTGACGGGTCTTAAGTTTCTTCAAGATTGTATAGCGGAGCTTCGCTCCACAATCTTGTAGGTAGTTTTGACGGGTCTTAAGTTTCTGAATTTAAGAGTCGTCAAAACGAAATTAAGACTCGTCAAAATGAAATTTAAACCCGTCAAAACTACCTAGAAGATTGCGGAGCGAAGCTCTGCTATACAATCTTGAAGAAACTTAAGACCCGCTATACAATCTGGAAGAAACTTAAGACCCGTCAAAACTTCCCAGAAAATTGCGGAGCGAAGCTCCGCTATACAATCTTGAAGAAACTTAAGACCCCTCAAAACAACCGGCAAGCGCTAACCAGAAGGTTAATACCTCCGATTGCATTATACCGGGCAAACGCATCTAAGGAGCATTTTTCCAAAAAGAAGGGTGTATTTACCCTGCTGCCATTAACAAATTATCAATTTCAATTTGAAGTCGTAAATGGTTCAACAATTTCCTTCAAAGACATAGGTCCATCACACTGCGAACGCCAGAAGCTGTTTCCGCAGCTAGCGCTAAGGTATCCGAGTCGGACATTCGTGGCTGGTTTTTGCAAGTGTCATCATATTTGGAAGAGCGATTTCTTTTGGAGGTCTTTAAGGATGCATCAAGGATTTACAATGGCGACGAAACTTCCTTCTTCCTGCACCCCAAGACATAAGCTGTTCTTGCTACACGTGGGAGCCACAATGTTTATGAAGTTGAACATGCCAGCAGCCACACGAACAAAACTGTGATGTTCAGTTTTGCAGCAGATGGTTCTATAGTGCCACTCAATATCATTCTGCCAATGCAAAGAATTCGTGCAGACTTGTTGCGGACATTTCCAGTGGACTGGGGAATTGGAAAAAGCGCTAAAGGATGGATGGATGCCTCCAATTTCGAATTGTACGTTTGGAAGGTTTTCTATCCCTTTCTTTTGAAGAAAGGAGTCACCTTTCCGGTGATCTATTTTGTCGATGGGCATACGTCACACATGGCAGCAGATGTCGCTGATTTGTGCCTGGATTTAGGAATAATACTTGTAGTATTGTACCCCAATACCACCAGGATCACGCAGCCTGCCGATGTGGCCATTTTTAAACCTTTAAAAAACGCCTGGAAGGCAGCAGTTTCTGAGTGGCGCGACAAGAATAACGGAGAAATTCTCACATTAAATCACTTCGGTATGGTGTTGCAGGATGCTATGAAACAGGGAATCGTGACAAATAGCATTATAAATGGATTCCAAGTTTGCGGATTGCACCTATTCAACCCCGACAGCATTGACTATAGCAAGTGCATTGCAAAGTCGGCTGGATGTACCCCTCATCCAAATACACCTCAGAAGCAAAGTGCTCACAATGTTATATCCTCCGCGTACAAGGAACCACAAATTTGTGAAACTAACAGGGCGCATTCTCCGTGTATTCTGGACTCTGTCATCATCCCCTGCAAGACTATTGAGCTTGCCTTGAAGGACATAGGAGATAAACGCTTGGAAAAGATAACGAGCATCGAAGAATTGAGCGATGATGAAGTTGTAATCAGGAACATTTACGAAAAACTTATAAAGCCATTTCACTCCTCTGGATCATTAATCAAATCGATTAATTTTGAAGCGAAGTATTCGGAGCACTTTCCCGAGCACGCTAATGTTCACCATTCAACTCTCAGCGAGGAGCAAATCTAAGATATACCAGGTAGGGTTTGATTTAAGGTGCACCGGGATAAACTGAAACGATAGGGTTTAAAAAATGGGAATGTTATTCGTAAGCGAAGGTGAATAATCCATGTAATAATTTTCAATTCAGAATCTCGCTCCAGGGCTCAATGGTAAGCAACGACAATTGCGTTGAATATTCACGTCGACTGACAGGATAACATACCCATTTCAACTTACCCCATCGTTGCAACTTGCCCCGATGTACTGTATATTCAACGTAGGTAAATTTTGAATCTTGTGTTATTTATTCTACAGTTGATCTTCAAGCTTCTGATTCAAGATTATTCGAGGTCCAATTAAACAGCTCTTTCGAAGTTTTTGGCGGTCAAGAACCAACATCGAAGACCAATCTCTGGGCTATCTCTGGAATTATTTGTCGATAACTCAGGTAGCACTGTACACCCTTCAGACATTACATCAGGTAAATTAAAATCAATAGATATTATTTGATTTGCCTACATCATGAACTTACATTATCAGGTGAGACGATGGTTGAGGATTGTTCATTCGACCAGCGACAAGAAATGTATTTGCAAGCGCTTGGTGAATTTTACTCTCAGGATACTTCAGGAAAATCAAAGGAGTCACCGAACATAATCGGTACACGGAGGCCTGAACAAAGAGAACCCGTATTGATGGACATTGCTAACGAACAAGCAGGAGTGAAAAGGAAGATGAGCATATCAGGAGTCCTTAAATGTCCTGAAACTCCGAAAAGAAAACGTGACCATCGCAATTATAGGCGAAAATTCTACCCTGTGCTTACAGCTGGCGAACGATTGGACGAGATTCGCCAAATCGAGGAAGAGAAACAGAACGTCATTCGACAGAGAAAAGAAAAGGCTGAGAAGCGTGCCGAAAGGAAAATGGAAAATGAAAAACTGAGGGCAGAAACCCGTGAGTTGATAAAGAAGAAGGCTGAGAAACGTGCAGAGGGGAAAATGGAAGTTAAGAAGTTAAAAGCAGTAATGCGTGAACGAAGACCTAAGGAATCAGCCATCAGGAAGCAGGAGCGTGAGAATTTGCGAAAGGAAAAGCGAGCAAATGCTACAGCAAATAACCGACAGCAAATTAAAAAAGTTAATTTGTTCGAGAACCTAAATCTGACTAGTGTCTCAAAAACTTCAATGCTTTGAACTTTAATTTGTACAATATTTCACGAAATGATTCAATGCACTTGAAAAAATAAAAAATAAAACATTCCTGATATTCCCCACACTAATTTGTCCTAATCACCTTTCACTCAAATCAGCCATTCTTAAGCAAACGTTTATACCTAACTAATCGTATTTTGACTCATTTGACACATATTTAAATGAAAAATTATTTTGCCCTCCCCCTTGTTTGTTATTTTACTGTACTTAATACACGGTGTCATGTCTTGCACATAGACTGATGCAAAAGTATTGTCAGTTCGATAGAAATTCGGCATTACTTGACAAGCGAGTATGGATCTATTCTGCCGTTAAACGCATGACTGTCCCACGTTCCATACAGATGGCATTGGACATGGGACAGTTATGCGTATAATTTCAGTATACGTTGTATACATGTAACGTCGGAAATACTGCATTGTACTGCTCATACATTAGTTTATTTTTATTTACCGCAACTATAGGGACAGCCATACGCAACTATAGGTACGCTATCGCAACTATAGGAACAAAACCAAGCAAAATGTTTTCAGCTAGTGCATCGACTAAGATGCTTTAATATAAAAATTGTATGTTTTAAAACGATAAAAGAGCATTTATTTGACTAGAAAATATTAAAAATGTCATAAATGTTCATTTTATTTTGCTAAAACCATTGAAAACTCTAAACTTATTGTGCTTAGCTCCTCCACTATTGGGTCATTTACCCTAGCAATGTTGTTTACGATCTTAAAACATACAGTCGAAACGCACTCAACGGCTGTTTTGGCCAAGCAGGTGATTTGTAAACTTCTGATTGCTTGCTGTCAACATGATTGGAAATGAAACCGTACAAGATATAAACTTGAATCAATGAAGTCCATGTCTTTTGAATAATACTATTCAATATGAGCTTCAATTTGACCGACCGGGAACTTGTAGGTCTACGAAATATATTTTCTATTCCATAGAGGTATGAAACAAATCGAAATTTGTATTTGCTTTTAAATTCCGTCCAACTTTGAAACAAAACTATTGAAGTCTGTATCCATATTAATCCGGACACCTCCAAATCACTGTTACTCTTGAAATATTACACGTAGGAGTGAAAAATTTCGCTGTGGTGTTAACATTCCATGCTAAGTGTTAGAGATGGCGACGAATGAAAAGCACGTGCACGAGCGGATCTTGTACGGACCTAAGGCATATACTGACTCGTCAACTCGGGAACTTGCAAAAAAAAAAAAATGGATTTACCGTAATATTCAATGTGCTCAACTCATTTTTGCAACGTTTGGCGGTCGAGAGGAAACCGAGATGTGATAAAAAAAAAAACAATGGACGTGCTGATCCTGTCATGGATCGAAAGTTGGAGAGGATGTTGAAGGAAAACCTGTATCTCTCTGTTCGAGCGGTGGCTCGTTAAAAAGGATTATCACCTGGTTAGATGATGATGATGAACTACCATCTAATGTAGCAAGGCAACTACCTACAGCACTGGTCTGTTTTAATTAATCGATTTGGTCACGGTTGAACTGTGGTAAATGTTTCATCATGTTCCATTTTATGAAGGGCCAAAAACGTATTGTGGGCTCCGAACGCACAAGGTACACAAAGGCGTCCTAATCGCTACGAGAAGCAGAACAAGTCCGCCAAAACCCGTCCAGGAAGTTGTACCTCAACATGCTGACGAAAGTTGAATGCTGCATCATGGACGACGAAACATAGTGAAGGCCGACTTCAAACAGATCCCCGCAACCCGTTTTTCACGGCCAAGGATAAGTTCAGCGTTCCAGAGCAAGTCCAGCACTCGAAGATGTCCAAATTTGCGAAGAAATTCCTGGTTTGCAGCCATCTCACATGCGGGAAGCGGAGTGCACCTTTCGTCACCAGGACACGTGAACGAACAGGTGTACATAAAAGAGTGCCTCCAAACCGGCTCTTCCTCTCCTGAAAGCCCTCAACGTCCCAACAATCTGCTGGCCCGATTTGGCCTCATCCCACTACTCCAATGACGTTCTGAAATGGTATGCGGAAATAAGATTATTTTCTTACCGAAAATTTTGAAATCTTCCAACACTTGAAGCTATTCCATCGAGATATTAATATCGATTATGAAGCAGCACCTTCTTAATTACTGACCTAATTTAGTGAATACACTCGAGTAACTGAAGAAACTCTGATTACATGCAAAAAACGGTTGATCACAGGTTGTGCAGAATCTGTATGCCGTGGTTAAGGCCAATGTGCGAATTTCTATAGACTTTCTTTATTAAACTACCAGTAAAATGTTCGTGCTTCATTAATTCACTTTCATAGTTTTGTTCCTTTTATTCAACTGAAAATTTAGGCAATCGTTTGTCAACTGGTATATGCTATTTTCTTCCTTATTAATTCAATAATGTTTCAATTACTTTCTGAACAGAAGACGTTTTGCAACTATATTGTTTTACTATTAGTGAATCGATGTTAAAGCCTGCTACTGTGGAGAGTCAAATTGCCTTTACTTTTGTTTGTGACTTCATCATTCTTCACTTCAAACATAAAAAAACAATAGTAATAATAATCATAATTTGACCGCCAAGAGTTATCCTCTGATTGCTGTTTTCCTTTATCTTGAAAGCATTGTTTTGTTTGTATTTCTAATATTTATATTCGTTCGTACCTTTACTATCATCTTCGGAAAACTTCCCATCGGAGATTTCGCTTCTTCCCTCTTTATATAATTTTTCAGCTTTTATTTTAATTTTATCTTTGTCTTAAGCTAATTATTTTCAATTTAACTAATTCATTTGATTATATTGTTTAATATCCTGAATCAATGAGTGTCATGCTGGGTCTACCCTTCTTCTTTTTCTAAAAATCAAGTTTATATGCCAACTTTATAGGATGCCTATGTTCTCTTCTTAAAAAATTACCGTAATAGCAAAATTTTCCAACCCTAGCTCTTCTATTGATAGCTCTTCCTCCTAGTAAAGGGTGTCCACAGTTAAATTGCATCACTTTGAACTCGCCCTCAAAAACAAGTCTCTCAACCGATTGTCATGAAATATTTAGGGAATAAAATGCAATGTAAAATCTTGGTTTAAGTATTTTTATTACACTGTATTTCTTTACCAAATCCAAAAGCCCGAACTTTCTTCTTAATACCACGTATAAGATTTTGTACAACGCATGAACCGACATTTTTTCCGCTTTCAACCATGACTTTGACATTTCCTGTTCTGTAGTGACAACTTTTGGATGCTTACAAAGTTCGTGCTTCATTATAGCCCAATATTTTTCAATTGCCGCAACTCTGTAGAGTTTGGGGGATTAAGATCCTTCGGCAAAAAATTGACACCATTCGTCTTGTGCCACTCCAGAACATCCTTGGAGTAGTGACAAGAGGCTAGGTCCGGCCAAAAAATTGTAGGAACGTTGTGTGTTTTGAAAAACAGAAGCGGTCGTTTTTTCAGGCATTCATTCATGTACACTTGACCATTTACAGTTGAAGTTTTCACGAAAGGCTTGCACCGTTTACCACACGAACAAATCCCCTGCCAAATCATGAATCTCTTGGGGAACTTTGACACTTGCTATTTCCTGAGAGACTCTGGAACATCGAACTTGTCTTTCGCATACACATACTGGTTGCCGGGAATTTGTTTAAAGTCCGCTTTTACGTGTGTTTTATCGTCCATGATGCAGCAGTGTGGTTTCGTCAACATTTGTGTGTACAGCTTAGCTTACGCGCACGTGTTTTAGCTGTCCTATTCTGTTTTTCATTGCGGTTTGGAGCTTTCTGAACTTTGAATGAACCTAGCCCGGCTCGTTTCTTGGCTTTCTGCACGAAACTTTTGGTCAAGTGCAGCTTTTTCGCGACATTCCGAACGGAACAGTTGGGTTTGCGTTTAGAGGCAGCAACCACTCACTTGTGAACCTTCAAACAGTACGGAACACTTTTTCTACCACTCACCTTCTTCCGATCGGCAGTTAAACGTTCCCCGAAACGTTTAATGACACAAGACACTGTAGACTGGGGAATTTTCAACATCTTTCCGATGGCTCGGTGCGGAAGAAGTGGGTTGTCGAGATGCGTGTGCAAAATGTTCTCGCGCACTTGCTGTTCCTTCGACTCGATTTTCGAAACTACGACACATATCACAATGAAACTAACGCAGTGTTAACAATACACGCTGATGTCATTTCACCCAAAATTTCGTTGAAATCATCCCAAAGGGCAAAATGTTACAGCTTATTGAAAGTGATGCAATTTAACTGTGGACACCCTTTAGTAGTTAGTACTATACCTACTTTTGTTTCATATAAAATGGCACTGTAAATAAGTTTTGACCAAGAAGGTTTAAACTGCTTACAAAAATTAACCACTGTTCTACTTGTCTTTTATGTATTTCTACATCTAAACCTTTTTGTAGATTTTCTATTAAATGTTGATGTAATTCAAATTCCTAAATATTTTACACTATCATGAACCTTGAAACATTTTCCATTTAAGACTAGTTTTGCGGTATTGTATGCATTATTATTTGGATACCTTAATATTAATTCACATATGTCATAATCAAGCTCCAAGCCAACAGCTGCTCACTGCTCTTTCAATTCCTTGCTTATACATTCCATCTTCTCCTAAGATGTTGCAACAATCAATAGATCATCTGCAAAAGCTAGCAATAATAGGCAACCTAACACATCGCTCAATAAGTCCCAGGCCCAACTACCAGATGGCGTCACTAATATAATATCCATATAATTTTTTGAAAGTACCAGCCTTCAGAAGATTACTGTCAAAATTTCATGACGATTGGCTTATTATTTATCGCGTAACAGTGGCTTAAATGACGCTACTTTTGTGATTCTTAAAAACGATGGATTCAAAGCAATTTCGTGTGTTGATATATCATTGCTTTTAGATGGGAAAAAACACCGTTCAAGCCCAAGCTTGGCTTGAAAATGTTATCCGGACTCTGCTCCATCGAAAACGACCATCAAACGATGGCTTGCCAATTTTAAACGTGGTCGTACGGACACCGATGATGTCGGCTAAATGAGGCAGTTATTCCGGAAAATATTGAAAAAAAAAAACTTGAACCGTCATTTTATTGTATGTAACAAGAATGTAAACATGTTGTACCACGAAATAAAGTAGAGAGTTTCAGCTGTCATTTAAGTGAAACGTTTCAGCGATCCGTGAAATAATTCAAAATTTACACCGATAGAAATACGTCCAAAATTTAACTTAGACAGGCTTTATCAGATTATTCCTGTTTGATCA
The DNA here is from genome assembly GCA_024533555.2 of Aedes koreicus. Classification (NCBI taxonomy): domain Eukaryota; kingdom Metazoa; phylum Arthropoda; class Insecta; order Diptera; family Culicidae; genus Aedes; species Aedes koreicus. The sequence continues at coordinate 38,138 of JAHHFK020001914.1, forward strand.
CTGAATATGTTTTCATGAAGACTGAATAAATAGCCAAAATAACAAAGAAGATAAAAATAAATACCCGTTGACTATCGATATACTGAGTGGTTTTATTATTATTGAGTTCATTTTGAACAAATCCTGTGAAATGAGTCAATCTATTGATAGAATGGCTATCAATATTTTATCAAAGTCACAAGCTTCCATAGGTTATTTTACTCCTTTAATATCCAAAACATGCAAATAATATTTAAAGTTTTGCAATCAACTTGGAACGCTCCTCAAAAATGTCTTATAAAATTGATAACAGATAACAAAATAAGCCAAGATAAATAATTAAATTTGTTCTGCGGTGACATTTGAAGTCAAAGTGATATCTGGGATAGCAGAACTTGTTACTTATATGGAACCATTTTGTTATTTTACACTGATAGGGCTTACAAAAAAATAAGAAATACGATTTAGTATAAGTAAAGCTCGCTTCAGATAGAATTGGAACAAAAACAATTGCCTGTATTTCAGTTATTTATTATTGAATTCAAGATCTTTTTTTATACAAATGTAGCGTTTTCTTCATACTTTTAAGAAAAAATACGGGTAAAATTATTCGTCACGGTTTCGAAGGAATTCTCGAGTATTTCCTGTAACACGGCTCATTAGGCGGCACACACTTTCTTCGTCCATCGTTTTAGCTATCTTATTCCACCAGGTCTTCATCTGATTGATGTCTTTGACAACCTTTTCCTTTGCCTTGAGTCTCCTCTTCATGATTGCCCAGTATTTCTCAATAGGGCGGAACTGGGGGCAGTTGGGTGGGTTAAGGTTTTACGGAACAACCTGGACTCCTTTCTCTGCATACCATTCTTGAACGACTTTGCTGTAATGACAGCTTGCCAAATCTGGCCAAAACATTACGGGATGGTCGTGGGATCGAATGAACGGCAAAATTCGTTTTTGGAGACACTCTTTTTGGTATAGTTCCGACGTCATTGTCTTATTTGTAACGAAAACCTTCGTTTTTTTGCCACAGCTGCAAATGCCCTGCCAAATCATGAATTTTCGTGCAAATTTGTCGGCAAGAACAAATTTAAATTTGGCTGCAACATCCCCCCGAGCCGTTACCAAGTAAAATTTTTGACCTGGGATTTTCCCGAAGTCAGCTGTGACATAGGTCTCATCGTCCATCAGAAGACACCCGTCGAACTTGGTCAGCACCTGGTCGTATAGCTTCCGAGCACGGATTTTGGCCACACTATTCTGTTTTATGGTCCGATTTGGCTGTTTGCTAGCTCGATACGACTTGATTCCTTCCCGGAGTCGAGTTCTCCTCACGGTACTATGGGCAGCACCGAATTTTCTGGCCAAATCACGGTCCGACAGATTGGGATTCCTCTTAATCGTCTTCAAAATCTTACCACGCAGTTTCCGGTCGACAGTTCCACTCCGACGAATTGCTTGAGGCTTCCGAATCGTCGTCAATGTTTCCTTATACCGTTTGATAACGCGCCATACGGTATTTCTGGGCAATTTCAGCTGTTTAGCTAGCCTAGATGCAGACCACAATGGATTTTCCAAATAACTGTGCACAATTTTTTCCCTTCTTTCGGCTTCCATGTTGATTGTTTACAAAGTACAGTCGATTTGCGGAATGTCAAAAATACATACGTGAAGCTCCGTCCACCAGGAGCGCCACAATATGAGCAAAAGTTTGTTCCAATTCTAAATGAAGCAAGCCTTAAACAAACGTCAACTAACCGCTTTGTTGTACGACTCAACGGAATAGTTTATCGATAGCTAAGAATAGTTTTCCCACAAGTCAATAGTAAAGCCGCACAGCTCGAAAAAGTAGTGCGAATTTCTGTTCAATATCATGCACATAAATGGAGCGTTACAAAACATACAAACTTACATTATTAAAAGTGTAAAGTTCACGGACATCCGATTTATTGCGGATGATGTTGTATACAAAAGCTTGTCTTTATTGCACTTGTTTCATACAAGTTGCTGCATCGTGAGGAAAGACATACAATTTTACATCCCCTGATATTTCCATCACAATGAAAATTCAGATTGTATTTCTGTGCGTTAATTTATCAACTGTCCGTATCAGCCACACTTTCTGTTCATCATCAGGCTCAACACGCACGTAAATAGAGGTATATCATATTATATCATACATCGTTCAATTAAATCTAGAAAATATTGTTAATATTGTTTTGAAAAAGTCTTTTGTTTGCCTTCCAAGTTGCTGTGAGATATGCATTTTGAAAAATCAACATTTCATTTGAATGACTGAATACCTGAATAATTTTTGCCACGGAGTACAGATAATGTTCATTCCCAAGTAATATATTACTTGCGAAAAAAGTATGTGAATAATCACTGCAACTTTAAGATCGCAACAGCAACACCCACTCTTCTAAACTCGAGCAAATATTTACCGATGGTGACTATAAATTAATCTGAAGTAAAGCCGTTTGAGTCAGCTTCACCACTAAAATACTGTAAACCTACACCACTCATGCAGTATCACATTTCCTTGCCTCAAATTAAGATTGAACGCACATACATTGCGACTAGAGTGGACACTAAAAGTTCTTCAGACTTGTAAATATCGGGTGGGCAGCATCCCAGGCAGTTCCTACTCCCGTATCAAATGACTCTATTTGGGATGCTTTCGTCTGGAAAAAAAACTCCCCGAGAAATCACTTAATTTACAACTGGACCATCGGCTCGACACAGGGAGATAGGCACGCACATAAAGCGCATTCTTTCTCACCTGGTTTGAACGACGTGGATCAATAAAAATGTAGAAATGATTTGACATTTTCCAGTTGGTGCGAAAGCCGGCAGTGTTACAAAATTTATTCAAATTCGAAAACCCGAAACCTTCGGGGCTTGAATGAATGGTCATAAATTATGAGACCCACAAACACCCCGAGTGGTTTGTAAATATAACTTCTTCTCTCACATCGGCGTCGAAGGCGGAGCGGGAGGTTGTTTGACAGTGTTGTTCATGTTATTTGGCTTTTTAATGTGTGCAACGTTTGTTTTTATGTTTAGCGTTGAAATAAAACGTAATTTATTGACCGGGTTATGATTTCCATGACAAATAAAAATCAATAGGAACAACTAATTTTCGTTAGCTTTATTGCAGTATGCTTACCCAATTGATTTGTTAGTTGTGTTTCACTGTCCAAATCATTCATTAATAGAAGAGCTTCGCTTTCCTTCGTCTCAAATCGTCTTTTTGGATTAAGGTAATTCATATTCACACTTTTGACTCAGTCACTGGAATTCACTTTGAAAAACAAAAACGTATATTCATTCCCTACGCAATTTAAGTAGAGGAATTTTTGAATTTTCGTCAACCTAAGCAGAACGCAAATTAAAAATTCATGGAATAATGAATAAATATATGAATACAACCCTGAACGTACCTGAAAAACGCCTGTTTAAGCTTTCTTTTTTGACTGGTATGAACGAAAGTATAATCAATAATCACAAAATCAATAATTGGCACTTTTTTTCTCAAACCTGATGGGTTTTGAACCTTTTTCAATTGTTGTATAATAACTAATATACAACAGCGAAATAATCAAATTTTAGGTGAAACAGTAATTTTTGTATTTTAAATTTGATCAAACGACAGATTGTAAGTTATACACGCTGAATTGCAAATAGGTAGGTGGGGGTGGATTTACTTGTGTGTTTTGTTCAAAATAAAATTTACAATTTATTTTATAATGCATATGATAGATGAGTACAGAATATAGGAAGTACCTACGTGACAATAAATTCCTCAACAGGATTATGTGGGAAAGCAAATGATCACATACTGAATTAGCGTAGGGTGTGGATAAACTTCTTCTACACACTGTTCCTTTAGCTATCGATCAATTAACGTTCGTCCTAGTAAAATAACAGGCCAAAGGAACCATTGCATCTGATAGGTTTTCATCGATGTTCAAACGTTAAAATTGCATCGCTTCCGGACCTTTTCACTTGCAGCAGTTCAATGAGCACTGCCCTAAGCCAAGCACCTGACCGTGACATTTCTCTTTCTGGGGGTGAATCAGATTGCACTTCGAACACACCCCAATTCAGAGGTTTGCACCACAAACAAACGAATGCGAACGTTCTACCTAGAGCATCATCCCCTAGAAACAAACTTATGGTCCAACATGCGAATCCCTCCGCCGAAACCACAGACGAGACATGAAAGAGAATTTTTCCTCTCGTTTCCTATTGGCTTTGTTTTGTTAATTAGTTTAATCTGTTCTCTTTGTCGAATCTGTACATATTTTCAGGGACCGATTTTGTCTGTTTGAACTTTTCAATTAGCTGCCTTGTTATGTCCCTGCATGTGCTCTACACTTTTTTACGAAGCGCAACCGTTTATGCTGGTCAATTTCAAACATTTTCCGGATCATCAGGGTGATAGTGGATGTGAGACATTTGAAATTGTTGGCACATTCAAATGGTTCACTTTAGTTTTATCTAGTATGAGTTGAATGGGACAGCAAGTTTTAAGTCATTAAGAGAGTTTGGAAAATTTATTATTAAAGTTGATAGGACGTTTCATTATAACAAGGATTAGAGCGAAAATAAATTGGAACAAGTTGACTACAGGACATTCACATGAGGTTTATTGAAAAGTTTTGAATTTTATCCAGGTTTCGTAGATTCCCTCTAACGGGAAGGTAAAGGGGTGTAAAATGGAAATCTAAGACAAGGGGAAAGTACAATATAGCCTTAGTAACTGGATTTGTGAAGTTGCTAAATTCCAAACATTAATGGTATATGTGAGAGCTGATACCTCAGTAACAGTATTTGTGAATCTGCTATTTTTCTTACAGTGATGGTGTGTGTAAGATTCCAGGGATGCAACGAACATAAATGAAGAAAAATAAATTACTTGACAGTGTTGCGTAAACTTTGGTTTAAACATTTGAGCTGGTCTTTAAGAGTTCAAAACCTGTATTTAAAATCATTTCTAGATCAACATTTTAAAAGCGCCTAAGAGCAAAACGTAAACAAATAGTTTTGTTTCATTAATACAAAGAATACGCTCATTTCATTACATGTCACATTAAAATCCACCAATAAAAACATAACAAACATAACTGGTCCATTCCCGGTTCGAAGTAGATTAGATCTCACACTGTGTTCGAATTTATTATCAGTGGATTGCACATGGAATGTGATTCAAGATCCCCACGATATTGATCACTTGACCGTAAAGATTTCTGTTGTCACCGGGCTCAATCCAGTCGGAATCCATCAACGCCGCGTACGATCTTACCCGTTACATCGAATGGACAAAGTTTAGGACAGCAATAGATGAAGCCGCGACGACGGTAGATCGGCATCAGCCGCTGGAGGAATATAATTTCCTCTCCAACCTAATCTTGGACAAGACGCTTCAAGTTCAAACTCAACCAGTTTCAGGAGCGTCGTTTCGTGGAAAAACCTCTTCTCCATACTGGGATCAGCAATGCACTGAGGTTTGCCGTGAAAAGTTTTCCGTAGACGTGGAACACCTGAGCACTTCAAAGAATGACATGGGACTCGAACGTGAGTTTAAGAGGCTCATCATGGCCAAGAAACGCGGATACTGGCGACAATTTAAGGACGGGCTATCGTGTGAAACGTCGCGTATGAGTACGAATAACGAAAGCGAAGTTGAACTTGTTTAATCAGTTTCTAGAACTCAACATTGTACCGGATAATTGGAAATGTTCTGCTCAGACCATTGGTTTGAGACGAACAACCTTCTTACCGATACTCAATATGGTTTCCGTAGAGGTAAGCGAACGAACGACAGTCTTGCGTTGCTTTTCCCAGAAATTCAGATGGCTTTTGCTTACAAAGAGCAAATGGCCTCAGTATTCTTTGATACAAAGGGGGCGTATGATTCAGTATCTGTTAACGTTATTTCAGATTATGTCCACGCTGGTGGCTTTCTCCATCAATGAATAACGTCTTGTACAATTTGTTAGAAAAACATATAGACTTTTCTCATGGAAACTCTACAGTTTACAAATTTAGCCCCCAGAAATCATGTTTAGGTCTCCTATTGTATGATTTTTATGTCAAAGACATTGATGTTTATTTAAGTAACCGATGCACGTCGAGACAACTTGCAGATGACGGCGTAGTGTCTGTCGCGGTACCCAATTTAAAGCTTGGAAAGTATCTAAATATTTAAGGAGAAAACTGTGTTGCTAGTTTTTTTTTCTAGAAAACATTGCCCAGCACAACTAAAGCTTCAAATTTGGGGTACATAAATAACTTTTTTCTGTGCCATCTTAGTCTGTTCGACTATAAGTGCACCTGGAGATCCCACATCGATTATCTGAAGCGAAAGTGGATCAACTTTCGTGGAACAACAACCAGAAGCTGGTGAGGAGCACATCTGCAAGTTCGTCTAACGTTTTACCGGACAACGATTTTGTCGGATTTAGAATCCAAAAGTGTTTTTTAGTTCGCGGCTTGGTTGCATATCATCAATCTGGAACAAATCCATTATCGCTGTCTTTGTCTCGCGTTAGATTGCATGCACTTGACTCATACGATGATTCTCGAAGTGTTGGCTGGCCTCTTGAATCATTTTTCTGAATCATCTCTCCGTCTCATCACCAGGTGTTCCCTCCATGTAAAAATTTCGAGAAGCTTCTTGAGTTGAATCCTCAAACTCGCTACATGGCTCTGTACATAACACAGGATGTCCGCCCTTTGTTAAATATTCCTAATCTCTGGTTGCTTCTTTGGCTTCGGCAATTGGGTTCATTTTGATATATCTATGAAGCAGGAACTTCTGGATTCCAGAGCATCATCGTCCTATGATTGTTCCGGTGATATTTGCTGCTAAGTTTGGCCAAGTTGATTCAAATCGTTCTTCACTGGCCAATCATTGATTGAGGAGTCCACTGACTTTGGTATGAATAATGAAATGAAAGCGCCACTTAAAAACTTTAAGCTCCTTGTTCTGTATTCGTCGTTGAATTAGCTTCTTTTTTTTCTTTAGCATTTCAAGTTTATATATTGCTTTAACAATTCGCTTATTTTGCTCTCAACTTACACTGATAAAAAAAAGCAATTTGATAATATTTTTTGTTGTCCCATCTATGGTTTTTTGCAATATAATCAACAAATGATATCTATTTGTACACATAACCACTATGTGTGTCCACACATACTTTTCATTTGCTTCATAAAATTCATTTGTGTTTCTCAAAAGGTTATGTTTATGTGTGAATCCCCAATGAATATTATGTGGAATTTTTACATGGATTTTTGCCAATCAATATGTGTGATTTTTACCGTGTAGTGTTCCAAATGCACTTTCATAGTTATTAATTGAGAGGATTCGATACCAGGTACCATTTTTGCATTAGTTCGCCCAAAATAAAAAAAAATATTTATGGAATTTCGCATGATTTTGTTTCATTTCTCGTAATGGATCGCAACTTGGAGAAAAAATGAAACATTGGTCGTGGACAAGAAGGCAAAACATCAATTCGCTTTAAAAATTCAATGTGTGCGTGAGGCTCTGCAGTGTATTAGTTGTTGAGTATGAGATTGGAGTCCAGAAGTTCATTGGGTCATAAAGAAAAAACTGACGCTCGGAGCGTGACTGCCAGCGTGATGGCTCACGATAGCAATTCATCTCCATTAACAAGTGGGTTAAGGGGGGAAAAAACCCCCCAGGTGTGGTTGGGGGGGGCGCCGGAGAGAAAAAAGGAAGAAACACTCGCAGACGGACATACTTGCTGTCTTTTATTAAAAAAAGAGAAAAAAAGGAGGGGGATGACGAGTGAAAATAAAAATAGAACACTTGGAGCTGGATTCCAACAGTGACCAATAGCGTTGCGGCATTCTGTGGTATTGTCTCACCCATATTGAAAAGTTGTTGACGGTTGAACAAAGACCCAACGGTTGCTTCGACTGTCGAGGCACTAAGCATACAGCGATAAATTTGTTTCGAGGAATCTGTGTGCTACCAACCACTTGCGCACACTTGCATGGCTTCGTTTATACCATAAAACACTTTGTGGATCATGATGAGCTAAATGGCCCTTTTCTGAATCATGCGGATTTCTCAAGATACGATTGCAAGAACCGCAATTGCTTTTTGCCACCTTTTTTATTTTGGGGGGGATGGTTGGGGGGGAGAAATCCCACCCGGGCGGGTGGGGGGGAAACTTCCCTTAAGGAAAAACCCCCAGACGGGGAGGGAACCCAACCCACCCCCATCCGGCGGGGGTTAGGGAGCCGCCGCGAATGAGGAAGAGGTGGTTATTAAGCGGCAGACATTTTTCGCGCGAAAAATATTCTCTCACACACACACAGTATTTGTTTTTTATGGGCAGGCTCGCCGATAGAAGCTATTGGCTCGCGTGGCGGGGGGAGGACACACGTTTTTTTTTGTATATAAAAGAATGTAAAGGCTTTTTTTTTGTGTTGCCTGCTGTGAACATTGTGTGGGGGGGGGGATGTTGGTTTGGTGGGGGGGGGGGGGGCGGGAGCGCGGTGATTTTTTTTGGGGGGGGGAAATAGCGGGGGTTGGGGCTTCGAAATATGAGGAGGCGAGTCGCCCAGAGCGGCTTGGGGGGGGTAAGCGAGGGGAGTGGTGGGAGGTGAAAGGTATACCCGTTTCAGGGTAGTGTTAGAAGGCTGGTTATGAACCGATTAGTGGTTTGGTTTGTGTAGGTTTTGTTTTGGTGGTGGGAGGGAGGGGGTGCTGAGGAATATATATAATCAACAAATTACCTTACACATTTCTTCCTTATTATTTAACAACATTCACTCATTAGTTGGCAGTATAAATGGAGTAAAGGAGATTTTGTCACCGACACCGTCAGTGGTCTTTCTAGCTAAGGAATAAGATATGAGAGTCGGAGCAGTTCAAACAGCATAACGGAAGTATAAACAACAGTGCTCTTTCGTAGATTCCCCGAGACGGGGTAGAAAACCCGGTCCCACTGACCCTACAATCGTTAGAAAAGGTAAGGGACTATTTCAAGCATCATCCTTCAGCATCAGCTCGAGATGTGGCGAAAAAGCTAAGTACTTCGGTGACTAATGTTATGTGTGCCAAGAAGAGAATGGGCCTGCATCGTCGGAAGCAGAAGCAGCAAAACGAAGCACCAAACAGGCTGAATCTGTGAAACCGAGGGCTCGAAAGCTGTACGACAATGAGCTGAACAAAAATTTGGACTGTGTTATCATGGACGATGAAACCTACATAAAACTCGATTATAAACTCTGTCGGGACCACAGTTTTGTACATCGCCGAAGGGAAAGCTTGTTCCTGGAGCAGTGAAAGCCATTTACGACGAAAAAATTCAGCAAGAAGGTAATGGTGTAGCAGGCCATAAGCGAATGTGGGAAAATATCTCGTCCATTCGTTACGACTTGTTCATTGTGTCGAATGGTCAAATATACGTGAAAGGAGTGTCTGCAAAAAAAACTTTGGTACCCTTGATCAAACAGCATAACAAGCCTACAATCTGTTGGCCTGATCTTACTTCCTGCCATTACTCTAAATATGCACTAGAGTGGTACAAAAGGAACAATGTCGTATTTGTACCAAAGGAGATGAATCCACCAAACTGCCATAGATTCGCCCTATAAAAACTTTCTGGGCTTTGACGAAGGCGAAGCTAAGAAAACCCATGAAACCAGCGGATAATATTGAAAAATTTATGAAGGATTGGCCAAAAGTGGTGAAAATGGTAGAGGTAAGCACTGTGCTTTTGAGTAGTGTTAATGAAAAAGTTACAGAACTCGCCTATCCTACGAAAAATCTAGCATATTGAAATAAAAATAGAAAGAAAACATTGTTTTCTAATATGTGTGAGAATAAAATAATCAAAAATCACTGTACGATCTTTTTATTTGAGAAAAAAAGTGTGCTTATATTTTCGGAACAGTTAAAAAACGAATAATTTGCAATTATGGTTGTAAAAAATATGTAGAAGATACCTCAAGTAAATTTGAGACAAAAATTTATTATTGGTCCAGTTTAATTTGAAAAAATTGGCTTATAGCAAAAAAGGATTGGTGTGTAGTCCTGCAGTTACAATTACACTTTTAAGTTTTAAGGTCAGTGTAGTATAACAATAGTATTTAGGCTTGAAATGTTTGATTGTATGAATGGTATGCTAGCTGGTTGAGCACCTAAGTAGCTGCCTTGTTTGTCTAAAATGAATCTTCACCTTAAGAAGGTTACTGATAATATTTAGAGCATTAATTTCAAACATTTTTGCTCTATCATTCAAAATGGGAAAACGAACAAGGGAGAGCAGGGGGGGGGCTGATAATATTTATTTTCACATGCTACCTTAAACTCTTTGTCTCTCTGTTTTCATAAAAATATATTTACTTTTAGAGCAGAAAATTTATAAAATTAGACAAAATTGGTAATTATTTCTATTGTTTATATATTTTCATAGCAATCGCTGCATTTTTATAACACAGACTTCGAATCGTGGCCTTGAAGCAATGTTTGGTGTTTTGAATACACGATATTGCTCGTTCCAGTTGTCCTACATTTTTTGATCTGTTATATATGACGATTACCATGAGTTAAGGTAAAGTCGATAATTTTTGTCGATTTAAACTTCTGTTTAAAGAATTGCTGATTTCAGTAAGCGTTTTAAATGCTCTTAACAAATTTCTTGTACAGCACTTTGAAACCATCAACTCTGATTTTGTTTTGAAATTTCAATTTAAAAGTATTATTTTTTTAACTCAGGGTGCTTGTGTAAGACTCGCGAACGGTTGACTACGTTTAACTGTTTGATGCAGTCATATTTTCAATTTGTTAGATTAAGCGACCCTCAATCAATTTCCTAGCAAAACATTGTAACGCAGGTGCAGTTTTAATGAGACATAGGATCAGTATAAGCAAAGAAAAATGCTTAGATGGAACAGTTGGCTCAATTTTGTTTTCATTTCAGTGTTCTTTTCAAAAATTAATAACGGGCGCTTCCGAATGAGCACTCCCCCGTAAATGGGGTGCAAGATCTTTTTATGCTCATACCGTTCCTTCGTTGTTTGCAAAATCAACCACACGTGAAGATGAGAATACCTAAAATAGGTATTGTTGACAATACCCAAGGTATCGGTAATATATATCAATAATTAACATGTTGCTGCAATTTAACTGACCTTTGGGTAATGTTCATTTTTTAATATTGGCTGTTAAAATTTACTCAAAATTGAATAAAAATTTTGTCACTGATCGAGGACAGAAGCAACGTGGTCGTCATATTTTTCGAAGTGAAAGCGTAATTATTTTTTCATACTAAACTTTCAATAAATGGTTCATTTATGTCCCAATATTCAAAACAATCACTGTTGCGTTTTTTTATTTGAGTCTAGCACCTTATGAACCAACGTGAATCTCGAGGTGCAATTCAAAAATTTGCAGTTTGTTAAAAATAGTTGCAGAAACAGTTGGTGCACCACGTAATAGCAATCTAAACATTCATAAATTGATTCCGGTGTATTTCTGTAATACTTTTGAACAGTCGATTCTGCTTGAGTGCAGAATATAGAATGCTTATCCGAATGGATAAATTGTAAAATTGCCTGTTTTTTTTTCTGTAGCATTCTATAAATTAAAGCAACAAATCTTACCCAATTTTCGGCAAAAAGTAATTAAAAAAAATCTATAATTTTTAACGTTTATCTTCCTTCAATTCCCAATTTAAGGTAATCTGTGCTTACAGACAATTTGGGTATGTGCTCTTCAGAACGATTAATGGTACTTTTAACGATCTATAGGTATTCTCATCTTAGCGTGCGCAATTATCATGACAATTCAAGATGTGTTCAAAAATTATGCTACAAATTGAAAGGGACCGAGGGTCGTACACAAATAACGTTTGCAATTCCATAAAATCTCACGAGAATGTAATCGTTTATCGTTGGCATATGTAAGAACACACTTAGAAAATTTTACAGCATTCGGTAATTTTTACCGAACTTTCAACAGCTGAAAGTTTGGCAATCCGATTTACCGGATTTCGGTGAAATTTTACAGTATTCCGCTAAAAAAATTACCGGCACGTCTGGTTTTACTGAATTTTCTTTCTATCGTCATCTCTGACTTAGCGACATCGGAGCAAAAGACCGTAAAGTGTTGTGATACACATTGATCTACATCATAATCATTACTCCACGCACGGAGAATACAAAAATAACAGTAAGAGTATGTAAATCCCATAAATGGTGGTTATCATTAATCCATACTGGTGGGGACCAGTATGGATTAATGATTACATTTTACGGTCTTTCTCTCCGATGTCGCTAAGTCAGGGATGACGAGAGAAAGAAAATTGAGTAAAACCAGACGTTGTGTATAAAACAAAACCAAAAGGAGAGGGTTCCTCTCCCATGTACGCATCAAAACAGAGTGTGTACAAACTACCGCTAGAAACTATCACAAGCTATCAGTGCACAGTGGGCCAGGAGACGAAATTAGCAAGACAAAACCTCTAGCGCTTTGAGCATGCATTTTATCAAGATGATTGCTTCAGCATTGTTGCTCAGTTTTATCTGCGCCACAATTTGGTAATAAAAGTTAGTTCCAATTTTCACCGCAAGGGCGGCGCTGCGATACTAACTTTTTTATTTCGCCTTCTAGCGGTTTGATGTTTTCGGCAAAGTTGTAGAACATAAAATAGTAAGAAAGTTTGCCCAAGACATCAAAGTTCTATGTCTACAAATAACAAAGTAACGATTAGTTTTGTAAAATTTAACTGAAATTTACGTTTTTTCTGCTAATTTTCATATTTTTGTCAAATATGTTATTTTTGGTACCATTTATGTGTTGAACCTTATAATTTGCGTATGTTTTGGAAATGTTCGCATAGTTTTGGGACATAACAAGCGAAATATTAGCCAAAAGCTAAATATCATGAATTTCAAAATTAATTTTCTCAAAAAATTGCAAGTTGTTGCAAAAAATTACTCATGTTTCAATTTCCTTTCAATTCTGAAATTATGCCCGATACATATTTTGATATATTTGAGATATCGTATTTTAAACTTTTGATGATTTTAGCCCGAACTCAATGCTATAATTGATTGCTTTTTGCGTATACATACATATGCATTCCATTGTACAAAATCTGATATGTTTTCATGTCAAATGGAATTATTTTTTCACCTCGAATATCTTTATTTTTAATCTGTAAAAGATAGTGTGCTATAAAAGTCAATTGAAAATAAGTATTCCTCTGCACTTGTATTCGTGTGTCGATGAATACGATTGATCGCTGACACACATACTTGTTTACTTCACTGTCAAAACCAAGGGGTCATCATCGAAGCAAATGTTGAAGCATGAGCCTGTGCACGCTGCCATAATTCTATTGCCTTTTGATATTACTGTTAGCCGTGTTTTGGTGTTGCCTCACTCATTTCCACGAGAATATTGAAAACGTGCCTCACAGTAATTTTTTCTATGTCCATGAGTGCACGGATGTTGATGAAATATCAAAGCAACCACGACTTTCCCATTACATTTGAATACGCCTCAAAACTTCAAATCTCAAACGTCAAATGTCATAATAATTGTGTAGTTATCAACCGTTTGGAAGCGCTGGTTTACCCTTTTGGTTCTTTCGGCAGATTACTGCTAGTTTGTGGTTGGTGCCTTCTACAGATCACTATGGCTCAAGGTAGGTTATTTTAATTAATCCAGTAGGAATTCATTCAAGTAATTTTATTATTAGCGTGCAGTATTCGCGTACGAGAAATAGTAGAATTATTCCTACAGCATCTTCCACTTGGTGATGTGGCATCGTATGTGAAGAAGAAAATAACATGTCCTGATAATAAAATGTTTTCTGATTCCGTTCAAAACTCACTACGTTTGCTACTATCAAATATTGAATCACGATACGCAAAGTGCCACCGCATAAAGAGTTTGTTTTTCCTGAAACATTCAAAAATGGCCGGATTCAAACTTTTAAAATTTTGAATATTCCAAATGAAAAATGTTGGTGGAAGGGAAGAAAATATCTTTTATTGAAAGCAGAAACCCTAGGGACCAGGCTCGTAAAACCAAAGATTTGCGAGAAAAACACACCACAGCAGTAACTGGTTTCAGCCACTGTAACGGCATTAAGGACTGATGGATATCGTTCCGTTGCTTGGGTTGTCGAGCACCTATTTGCATTTCCTGAGAAAGATTCCCGTTTCAAAAAACTTGCTCAATCTGTTGAACCAGAGATGAAACGTTTTACAGTCGACGGTGCACTGAAGCTTTTATGTGAAAAACGATCTAACAAAACAACAGTAAAAAACATAAGGAACATGACGCTAGAAAAAGGATATGACATTTATCCAGCAGACAATGACATCCGCGATAATAAAAGTACTTGTTATCCACGTGGCTAAGCACAAATTCATTTAATTATGTTCTTGTCTAAAACGGCTTCAATAGATCGATAATTCTTTCAAGTTTTGGATTTTTCTGGTGGTTTTGAGTCGCTTTTTTAATAATTCTAAATTATTTCAAAATTACTTTAACTCTCCAATTGAAAAAAAAAATATTTCCTCAAAAGTTTCGAAATTATTTTTAATAAAACCAAAACATTTAAAAATTGGAACAATTCCCAATAGATTGGAAGCTGTTTCATGGCGGAATGTGAGCTGTATCAAAGTTTATTTGCAAACTATATTGGGCACGCAAATGATAATAACCTTTACAATAAAGTTTTAAAAGTTTGCATGTTTGAACGTATTTCAGATATTTCCATTCGGCCATCATGCGCAGAAGTTCCTCTTCAAAAATCTTGTTGACCATACGGTAGAGCGTCTCTTCATGACACTGAATAAATATATTGAACCGTACATTCGTGAACGAGGAAATTTATGTGTTATTTTAAAATGGGGATTTTGGATGGTTCACAACCACTCACGACGTATAAAATGACATTTTTTGAAGAAGTTGGCGATGATGTTATATCATGTAATGACTCGCATATTTTTTTTGATTTGCCTGGTTCCTTTGCGAATATATTTCAACGCAGTCTCCGGCGAACGACGAAGTTTGGAGCAAAACAGTCCATCATCCATCAATTTGTGCCGCCCCATCAAAATGGTTTTTCAAAAAGAAACTGCTGATCTTATCAAACGAGAAGTGGAGAGTATGATGTTACAAATACAAAATTTGATAGCAACCACATTGACGATAAATAGGATTTCTGTAGATGTTTCTTCTGAGTTACTTTTGAGTATGGTCGAATGGCAAAGTTATTAACAGCTTCACAGGAACAAGTTCCCAGGCGTGCAATCTTTTGCGGAGCATCAGGCAAAAAAACTCAGTAATCCCATCGAAGCCCAAATATGTGACGATCGCAATAAAATTGAAACCATTCGTGTTTTGCATGCTTACATAGAGAAGTATGGAGCTTCTGCTTAGTGTTTCGTACAGAATCCCACTCAAAAAATGGCGGATAAATAAAGGAAACGAAACCTTTTTTGAACGGCAACGTGCAATTAGAGAAGAATTTAAGAAGATTGGGCTGAGAATAAGTGTACCTTTGCTATCCGGAGGCTACTGCATTTTTCTTCTTTATCGGGAAGTAGATCCCTTTATCTTTATTTTTTCATCAGGTAACACAAATGATGGCAACACTGCTAGAAGATTCTTTCAAGATCCAGAAACAACGGCAAGAATTACAGGACTTGAGGTGGACATCGTTCGTCGAGTCGCTACACTTCTTTGCGCGCTATCATCGAAATTAGAAATCGAGCGTCAAATCATTCGAAACCTATGCAGAAGAAACTAGAGAAAGTTATGTGTCCATTATTA
>JAHHFK020001915.1:0-37443 GCA_024533555.2 Aedes koreicus
TTTCCCTCAGTCTTCCTCTTCAGCTTCCTTTGGGAGCTTCTTGTCTTTCAGGGTCGTCGGCCGTCCGGAACCGGGCTTTCTTTCGATGCTCTGATTGTTGTCTAATAGTGCCAAGATGTTGTAGATGCCGGAACGGGCGTATCCGGCGTCCACAAAGTGCCGCACGATGTCCGTTTTCGACGCGGCGGGGTGCCGTTCTTTGAACGCGCACACTTCTGAACGGAGTTGCTTCATTGCTTTTGCCATCACGGTTAGAGTTCGACTGATAGAGCTGTCAAATTTTGTCTGCTGACTCACGTGTTACTATGATTGATGCTGCATGAGTAGTTTTGTCAGTGCGGGTGAAGGTAAACCCATGAAAAATCGGCAATTTTTGTCCATTTTTGCAATGCAAACGTTAATGCCGTGTAAAATTGCCTACACCGATGTCAGCGACCTTTTAAGTCTTGAGTATCATATCATACAGGCTTTTGTATATTTTTAGAGCACTAATTTTTTTTTAAATATAATTTAAACATGCATATATCAGAAAATATTCAAATGATTAGTCATTTTAAAATTTAACTCTTACAATTTGTAAGGGGAATTAAGGATTACGCACGCGAAAAAATCATTATTTTCAAGAGTGTCTCTTTCGCTTTTCCTTATGAGATCTTGGCTGCTCCGAATTCTGTGAAATTTTAACGATGAATTTATGAGGTATTAATGTTCAAAAGCTGACCACTTTCGTGACGCTCCAAGCATTAGATTTTCCAATGTGTACCCCATAAATATGTTGCCAAAGTATGTTATCCAACATCAAAAACGACAAGGCAGAAACAACTTTACTCAATGGAGCACGTGAAGATTATTCTTCTTTCACAATTTGCTTATTGCTTGCTCTCAACTTAGTGTTCTAAATGCACTTTCACAGTTAATTAATTGAGAGCTTTCGATGCCAGGTACCAGTTTCTCTTTAGTATGATTGTGTGGAAAAGATTAACGAAAAGTTCCTAGACCAGACCGGGAATCGAACCCAGCCACCTCCAGCATGGTATTGCTTTGTAGCTGCGCCTTTACCGACAGAGCTAAGGGAGGACCCACGTGAAGATCTAACGTTCACGAGAAACGTTACATCTTTCTCCTACTTCCACCAGCAACCGGCTTGAACGGTTATTTTCTGGGAAAATTAGAATGAAAATTGATGATTCTTCTAACCTAGCTTTATTGTCATAAGTTCGGAAGAGTGAATTTAGTTTTCTAAAGAATTACAGCAAAAGTATGTATGTATCTACAGTCCATTTAGTAGCGATTTACCAGTAGGCAACAAATCAAACAACTCTTAACCAGGTTAAAATCCTTTCTGACGGTTTCCGCAGCAGACCCATCGACAATGTCTATTAGACAGTCCCGCTTTGCACTCTGGGATTTCCACAATTATATTCGTTTATTATATAAATAAACATCGATTGTCTATCCAGTTCGGTCAGTTGAACGGGTTTTGCGATAAGCCCAAATGAAGTAACCACCAAGTTGAGATAATTAAGCTCTGCATTAAACTATAAATGAGCAGAGGTGGATTACTGTGGCCATACAAGCACAACCGCCGCTCACAATCGAACCACGCTGCGGTGGGTTCCTGCAAGCGTTTTGCCTCGACAATCTCAGGGAACGGGTGAGAACGCTAATTTTCCGATCGGTGAAAATTAGTCTGCTGTGAAAGGGGGACGCCCGGTTCCGAAAGGACCACGAACTATTTAGTGGGCTAGTTCCCTCGCGCCCGTCGGTTGTTTTGCACTTTTCAGAGCGAATCCAGGGACGAAACGTTCATAAATGTGGAAATGTGCGTTCTATGCTCGCTTTCCGAATCCATCAACATATTTGCCTTTTCTCGTCGTATCGATTGGCTGAGCTGTATCGCGAAACCATTTCGGTTCGGTTTTGTGTAATACAAACCGTGGCAAAAAGGATGGTCTTACATTTCTGTGCTTAGCTGCCTACCCCAAAATGGCAGAGGCAGAGAAATCCCGAAAACCATACCGCTACCGCACTCCATTCGTTGCCAGTGGAGGGGGAACAAGTTTTCTATAAATCAGCCTTCGCCGGAGCATCAAATATGAAAACAGAAGATTGAAATTTCTATTTGGATACTCGGGATAATAAATAAAATATTACACTTACATGCTGTAGCGTTGCAACATTCATCGGGCAAGCAAGCAGCCAATCGGTTCTACGCTCTTCGTCCCAACACAACACGGGCATATAAAAAGTGGGTAGTGGGCTCTTTCACGGATGCAAATGTGACGACGTAGCTCGCCACCGACTGTTCATCGTTCACCGTGGCAAAGCAGCCGGAAAAATGAATGAAAATCCTCATCCAAAGGCGGCAATGCTTTCGATGTCGAATGTCTGTGAGCGAACGACCATGAAGGTCCATTTCTATTCATTGGTCGTTCTGTTTTTCGATCCGGAGCGTTGCCGGGCGTGGGATGAGGATGCAAGTTGCTCCATTTCAACCATCAACGGCCAGGACTCGTAGCTAAAGGCAAAAGGGAAGAGGGGGGGGGAAGGGGGGGGGGGGTGCTGTACACAGTAGTGGCTACAGTAGCTTTCCTTTCAATTCCTATTCGCGCGTCGCAGCTCTCTCAGTGATATGATGCGGGAATAATAACCTGAGTTCTGGTATCGGTAAACATCGTGCTCAACCACTTTTATGAATAAATAAAAAATCGAAACGGTATCAATATTGATCACGTATCGAAATTCAGTAGATATAATTCATTTTACCTGAGTGATTAATTATCACAATAACCTTGTTGCATCACGACCCAAGCCAAGAACGGTCAACTTGAGCAAGTGATGAAGGAATTCATTTTCGCAGTCGCCCTCCGCTGGGTTTGTAAATCTTCAAGTGCCCCGTGGTGCGGGTCCTTGGCAGATAGAGCCAACGTCAGCCATGCAACACCAGTCGAAGTAGGCGTTTGTTTTGTTCATTTGCAGCCAACCAGACGTGAGCACCAGAATGTGTTAATTAATAAATGGTTAACTCACGCTGCAGCAGATTGTTTGAATAGCAAATGAACTATGATGGGGCCTGCTACTGCTCAAATTTGTGTTCTTTTTCCTCTGTAAAGAAATGAGCAGGTATCACGAAGATTTTTCGATTATCGTGAGTTGTGTTCAAATAAAGATCACAGAGCTAACGAAGTTAATAACTATCGACCATCTCAAAATCATTCTTAGGCTGTGTTCCAATTGGAAATTTAAAAATGATGTTCCACTTAAAATTGAAATGAAACAAAATTTTCGAATACCTCTACTACCCTCGCAGACTCATTTCTGAATGATAGGCTTAGAAAAAATCGAAATGATCAGTAACGAAGGGTTTTATTTTCGAAATTTCAAGAGTTGCGGTGAAAATTTACCCGAAACAAGGTCACTGCTTCATCTCGTTCATTGATGACCAGTCATATTTCGCTGTGGTGTACCTACTCAGAAAGAAATCAGAAGTATTCGAAAAATTTCAAGAATTTTCAGCAATGACGACTGCGGCATTTGGTACGAAGATTTTGAAACTTATTGTGTACCCAAGCCGTGAATATTTCTCAAAAACAGAAAGGACTACAAAAACATGGCCTACTCACCCCAGTAAAACAGGGTTGCGAAACGGTTCAACAGAACCCTGATCCTGATCGAAAAGGTACGTACAATGCTAATAGAATCGAATGCTTCCAAGTCGATGTGGTGTGAAGCCGTGCTGGCGGCCGCGTTCATCGTCAATCGAATCCCAATCTCTGCCATACCAAGGAACGTTACCTGCTGAACTATGGCATGGAAGGAAGCCAAGTCTGGAAAAAGTACGTGTCTTTGGTTGTTAAGCATTTCCGTGGGTGCCGAATCAACACAGAAAGAAGCTCGAAGAGTAACCAGTTTTTCGTGATCAGATACGCACCTAATGGTTACCGACTGTGGGACAAGGATGCCAAGCAAATCGTGATTACTTGTGACGTCAAGTTCAATGAACAATACTTTCCTTTCTACTGATTCCGTTAATCTGAGAGCAAGAGGGGGAAGAGCGCATCGAATAGGACCACGTCGAGTAGCCCGTGATCCAACCGCCCGACCATAATGATCAAGTACAAACTGGAGAAGAGCATGAGGATGCAGCGAACCCAGACGACTCCACACTCCCTTCGCATTCAGATCTGGACTTGTTCTTCAGCCTTAGTGGCGAGCAGTCTACGAGGCGTAGCGAACGGGAGTGCCGTTTTCCCGGTAAGTTCCATAACTATCTTACCGGATTTAGGGCCAGTGCTGTTAGCCTTCCCTTTCTCAGATGTTCCCGAAACCAACAACGAAATCAGCACTCGTGAGCATCGTGAACTCAACTCCATGAAGGTCAAAGATGTATGAGAGCTGACGACGTGTCCAGTCGATGTGAAGCCCCTTAAAACAAAATGGGTGTTCCGGCTCAAGGAGGACGAGACTGGATGACAGATTCGACATGAGGCACGACTGGTGGTCAAGGGGTTCCTGCAGCGTCCTGGGATCGATTTTTAGATCTCTAATATACTAATTTACCAAAATTTTCCAGATATTACCAGAATGTTATAGGTAGGGAAACTGCCCCCATATTAATCTCATTGTTCCTATATTCATCCTACGATGAATCAAACAATTAGGCAGTTGAAGGATCGGTTTCGTTTTATAATAATGTTTGCTTATGATAAGTATCACAACCGTGGTGACACAATATTGAAGTAAGGGAACAAGAACTCGAGTGGTAACTAATAAGCGTGTATTCACTTCAGATGCGTAGTAAGGAATGAGACATTTTTCACTTATTGATTGGGTTAAATAAGCAACCGCCCAGTTGGTTGCTAGGTTGCTATGCAGCTCGGTTGCTCCAACATCTGAGGCTGTGTTGCTTTAATCCAACATCTCCACCTTTAATCCAACAAGTAGGATCGGAACCTTGCAGGCAGCCGTATCAAACGTCTATCTCGATCAGGAACGGGATCCACAACTGGAGGCGCTGGTACTTCTTCTTCGGATGCTTCGGAATAGAAAGAGTCATCAGATTCAATGGGATTTTCATTCGCAGCAGGAATCTCGGGTTCGTCGTCATCAGCGTTCACATGGCGCCCTGGAAGTTCTGAACTTGAGTGTCCAAATCCGTCGAAGAATACAGATAGAGGTGATGGATCTTGATGTGAACTATTGTCAGGAACACGGTGCTTCAATTGATTCGCATGGGAACGGATGAGGCGTTGACGGTCTTCATTATAGTAAACCTTTCCGATTCGCTCTACGATGGTAGCCTTCTCCCAGTTCCACGTGTTGTTTCGATGTACTTATGCGTATACTGTTTCACCTGCTGCAAACTGCCGTTTGAGAGCACCATGCTTCTTATTGAAAGCTGCATTTTGCTTCTCTGCTTTGTCGGAGGATGTTGATGGAGCTTCTGTTGACGGTTTCAGCAGTGAGAAAACAGTTCGTATTGGCCTTTGAAACATCATTTCGGCAGGAGATTTTCCATCTAAGTCGCTTGAAGGAGTGGTGCGATATACTTCGAGAAAAACTTGCAGTGCTTCTTCTAGAATCTCTCCTCCCGAAAGAATTTTCCGTAAACTTCGCTTTCGGGTATCCACAAATCGCTCTGCCAGTCCATTTGATTGAGGGTGGTAAGGGGCTGTACGAATGTGATTGATGCCGTGGTTTTCACAGAATGTCCGGAATTCATGGCTGGTAAATTGAGTTCCGTTGTCGGATACAATGGTTTCCAGAACGCCGAATGTAGAAAACGTCTGTTTGAGGAGCTTGATTGTCGTTTTTGAGGTGATCGTCCGAGTCGCAAGCTCTTCTGGCCATTTTGTATACGGATTGACAACCACGAGAAAATACATACCGTCGACAGGACCTGCATAATCCAAGTGGATGCGTGACCAAGGCTTCGATGGAACTGGCCATGATTCGAGAGTCGTCTTGGGTGGACTTTTTGCTGCGGCAGAACAGAGTGAACATCGCTTGACGAAATTGCCTTCATTCGGACTATCCCTGGATGACCACGGTGAAATTGCTTCAAAATCTGCCGTCGAAACTTGTCGGATACCACCACTCTGTCGTGGAACATCACGCAGTCGTTGACTAGACTGAGCGATTCCCGCCTGTGGTAGTAGGGAAGGGCTTCTGGATTAGTGATTGAAGCTTGATTGTTTCGCCATCCTTCGCGTATGTACTTCGTAACCAGCTGCAACGTTTTGCTTGATCTGGTAGCTTTTTGAAGAGCATCGAAAGATATGGGTTCCTTGTCCACAGTGTCCGTCAGAATGCTTGCCATGTCTTCTTCTAGAGTAACTGCAGAAACTACGTACTCCTCTTCTGGTCGAATGTTGCGATCGATGAGCCTTGACAACATGGCTGCACAACCAAAGTCGTTGGTAGCCACATGCTGAATCTGGAAATCATAGTTCAGAAGAGTCAGCGCCCATCGCTGTAGCCAGTTTGCGGTGTGAGGTGGTATGCCCTTTTTTGATCCAAAAATCGATAGTAAAGGCTTATGGCCCGTTAATAGCGTGAAACGACGTCCCAGCTGGTACTTGTGGAATTTCGTAACAGCGTACACCAGAGCAAGTGCCTCCTTCTCCGGTTGACCATAATTCTGCTCCGCTGGTGTGAGTGAGCGTGATGCATGTTGGATTGCCTTCAAACTGCCATTCGGGAACTCATGGAATATAACTGCGCCAATACCTGTGCTTGATGCGTCGGCTGCAACAATCATCGGTAGCTTGGGGTCATATTGAATTAACAGCAATTTCGATTGAAGAATCTTCTTGAATTCATCGAAAGACAGTTGGCATTCCGAATTACACTCCCACTTGACACCTTGTTTCAGCAGCTTGTCCAGCCTGTCGCAAACTGTGCATGTTCCGAACAAATCTTCCATAGAAATTGATTGCTCCAAGGAAAGATCGAAGCTCGGAAATCTTGGTCGGAGGTGGAATCGATGCAATGGCCTTCAGTTTCTCAGGATCCAGACGTATGCCTTGAGAGTCGATAATGTGTCCTAGATATCCAATTTCCGTTTGGTAGAAACTGGAAACCATATTCTTGCAAACGGCTGAGTAGCATGTTGAGTGAAGCATTGTTGGACTTCCAGTCCTTTCCGAAAATGATCAAATCATCGATGAACGAACGAATTCCCGGAATATGCAACCATCTATCAAATGCTGAAATGCTCCTGGTGCCGATTTCACTCCTGGGGCGAGTCTGTTGAACCGGATCAATCCTCTGTGGGTGTTGATAGTGAGGACCTTCTCGGAGTCATCATCCACTTCTACTTGCAGATATGCATCTGACAAGTCAATGATGCTGAACACGGTGCTTCCGTTGAGTTGCACAAAAATCTCCTCCGGCGTTGGCAGAGGATAGTGATTGGCTTCCAGAGAATCGTTCAATCCCGTCGAATAATCTGCACAAATCCGTACTCGTCCATTTGGCTTGCGAACTGCTACAATCGGCGCTGCCCACTCTCAGCCCAAGGGCATCTTCAACGGATCTCAGCCTAAGGAGCATCTTCAACGGTGATCCAAATCTTTTTTTTTTAGACCAAACGCAAAAACATCGCTGCACCGGTGTAGTAAATTTTGTTTTATACTGGATCTATTTTGCGTCACTTTAAAACTGGTATATGTTTTGATCTATTCTTGCAGCAATTTGGAGCAAGAAAAATACCGTTCCAAAACACTACACGCTACTTGATAATACCAATTATTGAGTCAAATTTCAACTTTTACTAGACAATAACTCAATTTTATTGAGTATAGCCTAATATACTTGAGAGCCGAAAAGTAACTGTGTTTGCTGCGTGTGATGCTGGCGGCGGACAGAACGTTGTGTTAATCGCCTTGGATGCTGATAATTACCTTAACTTGCTCCCGGTGCTAGTGAATTGCCTTTTCGTTTCTGGCCTAAATAACGAATGCTTGTCTTAGTTTTTTTTACAGCCACTGCATTTTCCAAAAAACGCTGACTAGATCGAAATGCGAAGGTTTCGAGATACCGAATAGTATTTCGATTGCTCGGAAATGAAAAGTAATTAAGTCTTCAAAGTAAACAATCGGTTTATTGATAAATTGGTCATGATAAGCACTTGCAAATAGCTCCTACAGATAAATTTTGGAGAAGCCTTTTGTTAACTCTAGTTGTCGCATAATGTCCAGGAACACCTCCCTTGGCATGCGGAAACGCAGAAAGTACTTTACGTTGTAGGTTTGCGTGTCGCTAAACTAGTCCTGGAACTGCTTCTGATGACTGGAACGGAAATCACGTTCAACGTTGGGGCGTCATCCAGGACGTGACCCTCACCGTTTCGACTCTTGTTTATCCGCTGCCAAACTACAAATCAGCATTAACTAATATCGTTTTAATGAAATGCATGCATTCACATACTCACCTTCAGCCAAACGAAAGAACAATTATTCCTTGTCGTCAGCTTACGACACACTACTGGCATTAAAAAGTATTTGGTCAAACCAATCAATGGCAAAATGTTTGTGAAAAATCTGCGATCTCTGAAAAAAAACCTCTGATCTCTGATGTTGAATTATCGACAGGATGTGTTGGCACTTTAACAACAAGATATACAACACCGGTGCGGGGAACGCAAAGTTGGTCTATTTTAAGTATAAAGTTGATCTAAAAATAGACCGCCGCTGAAGATGCCCTAAGAGGGATTTTTAAAATAGAACTGAAAAACAAAATTAAAGGAGAGCGCAGTAGGCCATGCTTTTAAAATGACGTTTTTATATTTTGCTATGTCGGTTTTCTGCGAAAAATCTAAACATTGTTTGAATAATTAAATCAAGGAAAGTGAAAAGTAACAATTCCTCTCGACCATAATAGTGCTGAGAATCGAATCGTTCCCTAATTATATTGCGGTAGGGTCTCGTTAGTCCCTTTAAGCTTAAACGAATAATCCAACGGGTTAAGGTCCGGACTCCAAGGTGGCCACAAATCTTTCTGCCAAAGCATAATGTTTTCCATTAGCCACCGATTTTACGTGGCACTCCATCCTGTTGTAGGTATCTTCAGAGAAGTTGGCCTTCACCCAGGGACGCACTTGGTGTTTCAAAATATCGACATACACTTCGGTACTGATTTTAACAGAAGGCAACAATAACAGGCATCATTTTCAGACCCAAACATCGTGACACCAGCTATATATTTGCTTTGGAACTTAAACTTCACCAGAAAGCTAAGCAATCTCCTTCGACGCCTTCTGCACGGACAGAAAACTGGTAGTCACTTCTTTAGCATTTTAAAATTTGCAATAAAACAATTGCGATGGTCTGAAAAAGATTAAAATGAAGGAATTCCTGTTTTCTATCTACATCCGGTATCTTTATCAAAAAGATAATTTCAGAAATAATATGGAACTCAAGTGCAACTTATATTCAAATCTGTGCAAAGTCTAAGGTCTGTATCCGCAATAATCCGGACACCTCTAAACATGCATAAAACATAAATTTCGCATTATATTTCCGTCGTAGTTGTTTATTTCAGATTCATGGGATGTGTTTTAACAGACAAAACATAGTTATTCGGTATTTGCATAAAATTTTCGAACTTTGCGCTTAACTCAGTCCATTAGGGTTTGTACAGACTCTTCAGAAATCGTAGAAGCCGTCTTTGTCCAAATTTGCTGGAAATGTTTGATGTCTTTGATTCCTTGCTTCTTTCCAGAAAGCTTCCGCTTCATCAGAGCCCAATATCTCTCGATTGGTCGTAGCTCTGGGCAATTTGGCGGGTTTGAGGTTTTTGGCACAATGTTCACTTGATTTGCTTGGTACCACTCCATCACAGTTTTAGCATAGTGGCATGATGCCAAATCGGACCAGAACAAAGGTTTTTCTTTGCGACTTTTGATGAAGGGTAGCAATCGCGCATGCAGACACTCTTTCTGATAGATCTCCTTGTTGATTGTGCCTGTAGTGACGAAAGATTTACTCTTTTTGCCACACTTGCAAATTGCTTGCCACACAAGGTATTTTTTCGGAAACTTCGATGCCTTCTTCGTTCTGAAATGCTCAGCTGTAGCATTTCTGGCCATAGCAGAATAAAAAGCCAGCCCTGAAGCTGCTTGAAATCCTCCAGGAAATAAGTTTCATCGTCCATAACAACGCATGAAAACTTCGTCAAATATTCGCAGTACAAACGTCGAGCCCGTGATTTTGCTGCCAAGTTCTGTTTGTCGTTGCGATTTGGAACTGTTTTTACTTTATACGACTTAAGTCCCAAACGTTGTTTTGATTTTTTGGACAAAACCAGGCGACATCCCTATTTTACCGTCAAACGTTCCGAAAATGATTTAAGCTCAT
The DNA here is from genome assembly GCA_024533555.2 of Aedes koreicus. Classification (NCBI taxonomy): domain Eukaryota; kingdom Metazoa; phylum Arthropoda; class Insecta; order Diptera; family Culicidae; genus Aedes; species Aedes koreicus. The sequence goes on from JAHHFK020001915.1 coordinate 10,359, forward strand.
CGTGATCAGTGGATTTAGGCAAATCCAATGCTTTTGCAAGGTCCCGTATTGACAAGTCAGGATTTGCCGTACGCCCGTACAACATTCGCTCGCCCACTTGTTTTTCTTTCATCGCCGTCTTGAATACTAAACATGAAACGTAAACATTAATCATAGTATTTTCCTCATAGACTCTCAGCTATACCACAGTAAAATTTTTCAAATTTCATTCCTACGTGCAATATTTCAAAAGTTACAGTGATTTGAAGGTGTCCGGATTAATGTGGATACAGACCTTATTCGCTCCCGAAAATTTCCATAATTATTCCTCGCTTTGGTTTGCTTGGCACAACCGCTTACCGCCTCCTGAGCTGGAGATGATGTTGTTACCAATCAGGGAAATGGGTCATCCGGGGAAATTAACCATTCGAGGGCTTGGTAATGGGGTAATGGTTATCGGAGTAATGGTATTCAGGGAAATTTCCTAAAGCTTTGTTACTTTCTTTGGAAGAGGTCGAGAAGTTTTCCGAGATTTCAAGAGAAACTGCTGTGAAGTACTTACCTTACTTTGCCAATCGGACCAAGACCTGTTCGGTCCATGGCTGTACTTCGCCAGCCTCGGAGTCTGCAGAGGGTCCACAGGTCGCCTTCTACAGGATCGGTCCACCTTGCTCGTTGTGCGTCTCTTCTTCTTGTGCCCGTTTTCGTTTTCGATTCTCGTTTTCGAGAATCATTTAAACTGGGCTTTCTTCCGAGATTCTTGTGACATGCTCAGCCCACTGTAGTCGACCGTTTTTAGCAGTGTATACGATAGGATGTTTTCTTCTAACTTTCTTACTTAGGATGTTTCCTTAGCACCTGATGCAATTCGTGGTTCATTCGGCTCCTCCACGTTCCGTCTTCCATCTGCACTCCACCTTAGATCGTACGCAATATCTTCTGTTCCAAGACACCAAGGGCGCGTTGGTCATCCACGAGCATTGTCCATGTCCGGTCTAATGAATGTCTTGTAGATGTTCAATTTTGTAGTTCGGCGAACTATTTTGATCTCACCCTCCTTTGGAGTCCAAAGAAGGCACGTTTGCTAGCCATTATACGCCTTTGTGTCTCTCTGATGGTGTCGTTATCAGCGGTCACCAATAACCCCAGATACACGAATTTATCTACTACCTATCTGAACTCGTGGTGGGAGGCTAACATTGTCTTCTCATAAGCCTCCTCCCTTAATGTATTTAATTGGGCTTGGCATTAATCAAAAGAAAAGCCCAATCCATCTTGGCTCCGCCTTAAGTCTGATGTGCGTCCGCCATCGTCTCAAAGTTACGTGTTACGATAACAACGTTGTCGGCGAAGCCAAAAAGTTGGACAGACTTCCAACTAACAACTTCCAAAAACTGTGTTTTAGTATGTAATATGATAAGTAAGATGAATATTCGATCAGGTCAACTAAAACGTTCGTTTTGACACCAACAAACATCAAGTGAAATACTGATCAATGTTAGTACCGACACACATTAACGGTTGTTGTGCTTTGGGTAGGCACATGTGTATGTGGTATTCTTCACATAAACATAAAACATATACTTACACAAAGGGTGGAGCAATACTTAGGCAGTGGACCGATTCCCGTCAATTGTTCGCAATTATTCAGCCGTATTTCTCTCAAACCAATTTTTAGCTCAAATGCATAGCATTCACATTATCAAGACTTTTGATTTGAATGCCGCTAGGTTATGACGAAAAATTGACGGAAATTGATCCGCTGCTGGAGTAGTAATCCGTCCTAATTAGCGCAAACTGATAAAACGAATGAACAACGGTCATAGCCAGCACGGAAGTGGCTAGTTAAAGTCTGTAGTATTATTTCTTTCATTCTTAGTAGGTCCGGTCAAAATACCACATCCTCCTTCGCGTGATACTTCTTGATGAAGACGAGAATTTCCGGCAGGCAATTCGTACTGTTTATCTCCGTTCACCGCAAGCCCTTTATGAAACAGCATCGGCTTGGACATCCCCATTTTGTTGATGGTCAGCTACAGAAGGACCTTCTTCGGGAACTTGGTCTGAGAGATATATTTGACGTCAACGCTAACCTCCTTGGCCGATGACGTAAAGTACTCGGTCTGCTGTTCAGAGGCGGCCGTCCTCGACTGACGCTTCTGCATAACAATTTTTACCTTGTCTAGGTACTTCTTCACCGTTTGGTCACTTCCACCAATCTCTCGGCCCAAGGCGCGGAACGATGAGGCCACCTAGCGCTCTGTTTCCCCTTTTAGCTTCTGCTGCATTTGACGGTCGCGCAGCTCAGTCGGACTTCAAAGCTTCTGTTTGACGCTATTGCCTTTCTCAGAAGAGAAAGGATGTTGGAAATGCTACATCGGCTATATCCGGTAGACATGAAATGATGTCCAATTCCTTTGCTCTCGGGGTGGAACTGGCAGCACGAACAAACAATCAAGCTCAATACTTATTTGTTTTATTTACATGGCATAACGTCATTATAACAAAACCTGATAAACATTATCCCTCCAACGTTCTCGGTTCATGGCTGCTCCCTTCCAATCGCACGGGCACCTTGCACTCCCTAGATCTTGCTCCACCTGGTCTAACCATCTTGCTCGTTGCGATTCTCGTCGTCTTGTGTCAACCAGATTCCCATCGAATACCATTTTCTGGACGATAGCTGTCCAGAATTCTCGCAAAATACCCTATCCGGCGTTTCGTCCAGATTTCATCACTTTACAAATACTGGGTTCGTCAGCGAGTTGCGCGCGCCATGGTTCATCATCCACCTCCAGACTCCGTTCTCTTGCACTCCGCCAAAGATGGTTCTTAACACCCTTCGATAAAAAACTTCCGAGTGCTCACAAGTCCTCCTCAAGCATAGTCCATGTCTCATGCTCGTAGAGAACAACCGGTCTTATTAGAGTTTTACATAGAATACACTTCTTACGCGAACAAAGTCTGTTTGACCGCAGTTGCTTGTGAAGCCCCTAGTAGGCACGACTTCCACTGATAATACGCCTCCGGATCAGACGGCTGTTATCATTGTCCGTAGTAACCAGTGAGCCGAGGTAGACAAATTCGTCGACAACCTCGAACTCATCGCTTTCGCTCGTAACATTGCTGCCTAGTCGGGCCCTGTCGTGCTTGGTTCTGCATGCCCGCATGTTCTTCGTATTGGACGTATTTATGTTCAACCCAATCTTCACTGCTTCGCGCTTTAGTTTGGTTTACTGCTCGGCCACCGCCTCAAATGTCCACGTAATCGGCAAAGCATATACATTGACTGGATCTGTTGAGAATCGTGCCCCGCATGTTAAATGCCGCTCGCCTCATAATACCTTCAAGAGCAATGTTGAACAGCGGGCATGAGATTCCTAAACGGAGCTGCGGGGCTAGATTAGATTAGATTAGATATCTTTATTATTGAGCTTTTCAGCTCTGCGGGGCTCGTATGGACCCAATAATCCACCTGATATCCTCACACAGCACTAGATTCCATACTTCGTAGCCTTAATTAGTCTGGTCAGCTTTCCTAGAATCTCCCATAGCTCTTTTCGGTTTACTATATGATATGCGGCTTCAAAGTCAATGAATAAATAATGCTGAGAGACTTTTGAAGGATCTGCGGCAACGTGAAGATTTGGTCCGTTATTGATCGGCCTTCGATGGCAGATAACTTCCCAATACTCTTTTTGACAGTCGCTGAAAGATGATTTGGGATAGCACTTTATGGGCGGCAGGTCGTGTTTGTAGATGGGGGAGATAACCCCCCCCTCCCACTCCTCCTGCGCTGTTGGGTGTCCAACCCTTCCTTCGTCGGTCGGGACAATGGCCACTGTCGGGGCCCCCTTGATGAGTTCTACTCCGTTGTTCTCTTTCCTCTGTGTGTTGTTCTTCTCTGCTTGGTGGTTCCTTACTACCTATCGTGTGGGGTGGCACCCTTCCTTCTTGGGGTCGGCCGGCGGTTCCTTGGTTGTGTTGGTCTTCTTCCTATATTTCCTTTTTCCGGGCGGGGAAAACACCAGGGGGGCGGGCCTCGTCTTGTGCTTTCCTCCTTCTACGGATGGCTGTATCCGGTCGAACCTAAGTACGGCACGATGACGGACTTATTTGCTCCGGGTGGAGCCAGCGGTAATTACAAATCATCAAACGTAGTTGCTTCGCTGCTTTCATCATGGCTGCCGTAAACGAACTGATAGAGCTGTCATTTTTTTTTCTGTATATAGTCTACTTTTATTTATTGACGATTCACTGGTGTTGAACTCAATATAATGTCATGAAAAATCGGTGAGCTCTGTCTCTTTTTTTAATGCAAGCTTTAACTTCCCACGAATTTATGAGAAAGTGGCGTCATTCGCTGGAAGATGATTGGGGATAGCACTGAGCACGTCGAAGATGATCGCACGATAGTTTTCGTAGACCAGTTTGTCGCCAGCTGTCTGGTATTCCAAATTCTGCATATGAGTCGATGCTGACAATTGGTTAACTTTTACGGGCCCATTTTGATAAGTTCCGCTCCAAAACCATCGCTATCAACCGATTTGTTGCTCGTCATCTGCTTGATGGCATCCTGAACACTACCTATCGTCGGGGTGGCATATCTCCATCACTTGCTGCATCGCTGACGGCACTTCCTTCGCTGTATTGGTCCTCTTCCTGTGCTCCATTCAGAAGTCCATCGAAGGGATGCTTCCTCAAATCGTCCATAACAATACTCTCTTTCTTATCCCGACACATTGCAGCTTGTGGCACGAAGCCTTGGAGAGATGCGTTGAGTTTCTAGTAGAACTCTGGCGTTTCATGTGAGCGGTGCAGCCATTCCAGCTCCTCACAGTCATCCTCCTCCTTTTCTTCCGGAAGAGTTTTGATTGCTGGCTCCACTTCTTTCTGTAGCGTTCCACATTCTGACGGATAGCTTGACGCAGCACGCCCGCGTTGCCTTCTTCTCTTTTAATACCTGCTGACATTCCACGTTGAACCACTCGCTCAGTCGGCTTCGTTTCACGTAATCTAAGACGTACTCCGCTACGCTGCTGATAGTTGTATTCACGGTGCTCCAACAGTCCTCGAGAGGAGCTTCGTCGAGTTCATCCTCGTCTGGCAGCGCAGTTTCAAGCGATTGCGCGTAGCCAGCGGCGACGTCAAGTTGCTTGAGTCGCGTGAGATTGCACCGTGGCGGTCGTTGGTACCGAAAGTTGTTTACTAGGGAGAGTTTTGGACGGATCCTAACCATCACTAGGTAGTGGTCTGAATCGATGTTAGCGCATCGATAGGTTCTGACATCGATGTTGTCTGAGAAGTGCCGACCATCTATCAAAACGTGGTCGATTTGTGATTCGGTTTGGTTTGATGACCTTCAGGCGTACCGATGTGGAAGAAGGTACTACGGCGAAGTCGATAAGTCGAAAGCCGTTGTCTTTAGTTGGCTGGTGTCCTCCTTTTGGCCAACCTGAGCGTTGAAATCCCCAATGATAATGATGATGGCTTGGGCAGCTGTGGTATTCACGATCCAACTGCGCGTAGAATTCTTCGTTGTCATCATCAGTACTTCCGAGGTGGGGGCTATGCACCTTAATGATGCTAAGGCTGACGAACCACCACCTGATCCTCAAACTGCACATTCTTGGGTTAATCGGCCACCACCATATCACTCGCTTCTGCACCTCATCCATCACGATGAAAGCTGTTCCCAGCTCGTGTGTATTGCCTTAGCTCTGGTAGACGGTATGACCATCTCGAAACGTATGCACCGTGGATCCAGTACACATCCTGCAGCCCTACAATGACGAACTTGCTGTTCTACAATTGGTCGGGAAGTACGCAAGTACTTCCAAGAAAATTGGGGAATCGGCAGTTCCACGTCGCGAGTTTCGAATCGTTAGTCCGTAACCTAAGTCCATGTCGATTATTCTGGTTCGAATCACTTCCTTGTGTGTTATTCGTTGCTGTACTTTTTATCGGTGTCGGCTCGCAGGGCCCACAACCAATCCCGGTATCTCACAGGAGGACCATCGTGATGCTGCTGTTTGATAGTCCCGAGCACCACCAGAACTCTCGGCTTTTGTATGTAGAGTCCTGGGCGCACTCACAAGACGGTAGCTCAGCCGATCCTAACATGGGAAACAGACGCTGCTTTGAGCCGTCTTTGACCTGGAAATAGGCGCTCGGTTGTCGTTCATTTAGTGTAACCTAGGCTACCCCACGGGGAGGTGAACATACTTACAGCCCAATGCTTAGAAATTATTAATTTTACACGAGACGTTATTCAAATTTGATTAACGTCAAGGAACGCAAACAAAGTTTCTTGTACAGGGTGTTCAGGATTTTATTTTTTGAGTCAAGTTTTATTGAGAAACTTTACGTCATACCCCCCTTTGTGCTGTATGACGAGTTTGAGACGTTTCTCAAAAGAATCGCATGCGGCACGCACCTGGTCCATCGGCATCTCGTCCCTTATTTTGGAAATGAGCTTCTTAAATTGGTCCAAACTGCTCACTTGATGTTACCTCTGCTTGGACAGCATTTACGATCATACATAAAAGTCCAGGAGATTAAGGTCCGGGGAGCTGAGAGGCCACAAAGTTTTATCGAGAAATTCTCCCGACACCACGCTTGGATGATATTCGCCGTGTGGGTTGGAGCGCCGTCCTGTTGAAATACGTAATGATCCTTCCCGTAGAGGTCCCGAGTGCCGGGGCCACAACCTTCTCCAGAACCTCGGTCTTATAGTACGAGGCGTTGATTTTCTCGTTTTTTCTCGATAAACACCAGTGAGAACTTCCCACGCCTGGATACGGCCCTCAAACCATCACTGACGCGTCACTCTGGAACCGCGGGATGTTTATATGGGACGGGGGGATGCTGGCCAACGTCGGCGCCTACAGCCGATCATTTTGGACATTGTGCGGCTGTTGCAAGACAAAGAGTTTCTCATCAGAAAACAGGAACTCCTGACCTGCGTGCCGCATCAGTATCAGTTTGGCTCTGTTCAGCCTCTTCTTCGTTTTAGCCTCCGTTATCCCGTTAACCATGTGTTAACCCGAGTCCTTCATCATGATGGTTTGGGCAGTCCCGATCGACACATCCAGGTCAGCAGCGGTCATCCGAATCGAGCGGTTCATTTTTCGACGAACCCGCTCCCTCACCACCTTGATGGCTACTGGCGTCCTCACCGAACGCGGCCGTCCGAATCTCGCACGGTCCTTGGCCAAGCTCCTCTTCCGGTACCGACGGATGGTGGTACAGATGAAATTCCGCTTCACCCCGTGGGATTCGAACCGACGGAATATGATGCCGGGTCGCTCGCCTCTCGCAAACAACTTTACTACGACGTCGCGGTACAAACAACAAATAACAGCAATTCGACACCGTGCGCATCGGTTAGCCTATATATGAGGCTATAGCTGACACCAATACCAATACACAGAATGCACATGGTGCGCACCCACATTACGATGAAAAGTTGTATTCGAACTTATTGAACACCCTGTAAAATTTAGTGTCCCGAAGCAGAAACTCACGCAACCCGACAAAATGTGTGTTTGATAGAATTGATTTGCTTGCATGTGTTGGTTTCACGGAACCGATATTTTCATGCATTTTTGGTAGTGTGTAGTTAGGGGAGAACAGTACAAAATGCACTGGTGGGGTATTATGACCCACTGAATAAATATGCTCAAATCTTCAAAACTATTGCTCTAATGGAATGATGCTATATATAAAACAGTATAACCCTTAATTGTGTAGTACAATAAGGCACTGAATACACCAAAATATAAACAAAATTGAAGAAATTGTCATGACTGTACCTCACATGTAAATAATAGTGTTATTAAAATAAGCTTTTACCATGCGTCAATATCCATAGTTTATAATAAATTCACTTCACATGTATCACACACAACAAAACTTCAAGATAGTATCAAGACTTCAGTACAATTCCACGTATTTTCAGAATATTTAGACAAAACAATGCAAAACTAAAACTAGGGCAGAACTCACCGTGGCGTTGTTTACGTCTACACGCTTAGAAAAAAGTAAGCAGTGGAGCAGTTAAATGTGGAACGTTGCGTATAATCATGTTAACCTGCCGTTAGGTATAAATAACTTACTTCTGGTAAAATTCTACCCAAAAGTTAGTAATTTTAACCCAATGGTAGATAAACATATCTATACACAGCGTTGGATTCCACACTTAACTGCTCCGTTGGGTACTTTTTTCTAAGCGTGTATATAATGAGGAGTTGGAAACATGTTGCAACGTTTTGCTATCTTTATTCTATACCTTGCTGCATCAAGTTCTATACTTGGCGGATTCACTACTAAAATGAGCTTAAAAGATGTAGCGATATGTTGCAACCTACTCGCTTTACAACTCTAATGAGTAACTTTATAAAACCGTGTTTTTACCTTTTACAACCGGTGCATGCTATCCCAATATTGTGGTACATCATATCCCAGTTTTGAGGTACGTCTTTCCCCAATTTTGGGGCGATTGAGCAATGATACAGGCGTTTTACCCCAGTGTCGTTTTGGGATCAAATTGGAAAAGGCTTGAAAAATTATGAAACATCATCGTTTTGAATTTAAATCGCATTTGATCTACAACGAAAACATCGTAATGCTCCATACTCAATAACTTCTTCCTAAATGTCAGCTTCCATTCCCTTGTAATTCACGATGTTGTATAAACGGTGCTTTTTATACCATCCTCCCCTACTTGACTGTTTTCGCCATGGCTGCTGCAAATCAACTGATAACCCTGTCATTGTTGTTTTTTTCACAACTTGGCTACTATGATTGGCAATGTATAGGTGGATTCACCATCAGGTAGCAGGGTGTTCACATGGAATCTCGCTAAAATCAGTCCATTGTTTCAAATGCATACAATAATTCATTCCAGAATTTTTTTCGAAATGCTATCATTTTGATATTGGAGTTTACTGAGATTTTGTTATGAAAAATTACAGAAAATCTTCAGTTCGTTGTATAACAAGCGTTGCAAACATTTTCTTTAGTTCCCTTAAGTATTCACAGTATCTTATTTTGGTCTCAACTCCCTGCCGTATGCAACTTTTATGAAAGTAAACTTCAATAAACTGCAGATATCAACTTGTTTGTGCTGTAGTTCGCCTACAGTCAATCATCAAATTGAGAGTATGGATCAGTCAACAGCTTTTGGAAATAAAATTAACTAATTTTGTTAGGAAAGGTCCGATCCATTATTTATGAATTATTGCCGTTTGGACGTTTATCGCCCTTAAGAAATTTCAAATTATTTAAGTATTCCGCAAAATTGTCAGATTGTTTTCGTCAGAGTGATTCAAACTGAACTATACATCAGTAAAATCTCAACAGGATCAAGAATTAAATTTGAAAAAAGAAAATAACCGTCAACTTTTGCGATCCACTGTATGCTGCACTCGCAGCACGTTGCATCAAACAGGGTACATTAAACATTCTCCAAACCCCCATTTCAACAGCGCCCACATCACTCAGGCCTTTCTCCTGGATGCACCGATGCATCACCGGTCATCGTCGAAGCTTCAGCATAAGTTAATTAATTCAGTACATTTATTATTTAATTAGTGCTGACCGATAAGTAAAGGAAATACTTCGTCATTTAGCTATTATCTTAATACAGGTCTGACCGTTTCCAAGCGTGAGCAGCATTGACCCTTCCTCCGTCGTAGATTGAGTTGATATAATGTTGAGAGGACGCCTAACAGGAATTTAAACTCATCCTCGAGATCAATAATTCCTGCCTCATACGGCGCTGCAAGGATTAGACCTACATTGGCTGTGACTATGAGAGCTAGTGAGTGCATCACTAACTTCATATGCACATCTACATGTCCAGTCCCAGTTTGTTGTCCAAGTACTGAGTTGGAGTATCTTCAGCACGCCCCATCAAATGGTGTTTTTCGTTTTTTTTTCCTTCCCCGTCTGTTTTGGATTCGTCCAACACTTCCAGCAATGCATATTTGCTAGTACGGTCCTCCAAATATTTACGAATGCAATTTCAAACCGTTTGTCCGCTGCCAACTGCGTTCCAATGCTTTTTGACAGTTCAATAAAAAAAATACTGGAATGTTGCGTATGTTTGCTCTTTTTTTTTTTTTTTTCGAGAAGTCAATTGTCCACCGAGCGGATTTCGGTCACGCATGATCGGAGTTCGCAAACCAAAAAGCACGTGAGAGAGTGCGAACTGACCACGTGCCAAATTACCCGCCAAATTTGCTATCACTTTATCAATCATCACGTGCAGGTTTTGCCTTTTTTTTTTCATCAGTTCGGGAGGGGGCGGTAAAGCCATCGAGCGGTTTGTGTACCTTTCGACGGTGGTGGTCATTCGGAAAAATGCAATGAATGCTTCCGAATGTCGGTCGGTGTGCATCGGAATGCAGTTCCCTTCCCCTTGCTTCATTCGTGCAATCAATTGGTGGGAAAGCGTATTTCAGGGATCAGTATTTCAAGCACCGGACTGGCACGTGCCACGCACCAAAAATAGTCAGTGATGGTAGGTTGTTTGTGTGTGTGTGTACACACACGGGTCCATCCAGCGATTGTGCACCACCCGTCTATGCCGGGGTACTACACCTGATGGCTTTCATTGACACGCGGCAGGTTGTTGTTGGGTGTCACGAGCATGCACCCACGCTACTGGCTGACTCACGCTTTCACTATTTTTTGATTCGCTGGCCAGGGAAGGGGGCATGGGAGATGCAATTTGAAATTGGCAATTGGGTTTCCTGTTGGGTAGTAGGCGAGGATTTTCGGTATGATTTCACTTTCATTGAGGTGGAAAATGAGCGCTTTGTGGTGGTGGGTGAACCGGGATTTGCGGGGGTTTTTGGAGGAAATGAGCAACTGCTAGGCGTAGTTTGAGCGCAGTGACAATATTTGCAGGGGAAATGCGTTTATCTAAACAATTACCGACACCGTGACATGCAACATGTGTTTTAGAGGTTGGGAAATGTTTTTTTTTTGTGTATGATGCATTTTTGAACTCTTATTTCGGTTATCTAATTGCATACGAGAGTAAATCAGGACTCATCATCGAAAATAGATTGAACGCGCTACGACCCGTAAAAGTTGATCTGGCTGGAAAATTTTCAGATAACTGATCAGTTGATAACAAAAAACTTTCACTAAAGGGCGAACACGAAATTATTGCGACACCGAAAATTTCATGCCAATTTTCTTATAATGTTTAGAATCAAACCAAAATTTTAGGGTAGTTTTATACATATATTTACTTCAAAAATCAAATGAAAAGTTAATCGATGGAGCCTTGAGTGTAAAATTGAACGCATTTTCGCTTGATGCCCTCCATCAAAGTCTTTACAGTGTCATCTGGTACCAGTTTCTTAGTTTTTTTTTTTCCATTTTCTTAACATGTCCTTCTCGCCTTGGACTGTCTTCTTGCTCTTCCGAAGTTCCCGCTTCATCATTGCCCAGTACTGCTCCACCGGGCGCAGCTCCGGACAGTTTGGCGGATTCATGTCCTTTGGAACAAAATGGACAGAATTGGCCTCATACCACTCCAGGACACTTTTAAAATAGTGGCATGATGCCAAATCTGGCCAAAATAGCGGAGCTTCGTCGTGCTGCTGCAAGAACGGCAAAAGGCGCTTCTCGAGGCACTCAGATTTGTAGATCTCGCCATTTACTGTGCCCTTTGTCACGAAAGGCTCACTCCTCAGTCCGCAAGAGCAGATGGCCTGCCAAATGAGATATTTGGAGGCGAACTTCGACATTTTCTTCTTCTTAAATTTGTCGTCCACATAGAACTTGCTCTTGCCGGTGAAAAACTCCAACCCCGGAATTTGCTTAAAATCGGCTTTTATATACGTTTCGTCGTCCATCACGCAGCAGCCATATTTGGTCAGCATCTTCTCGTAGAGCTTCCGTGCCCGAGTTTTAGCCGTCGATTGTTGCCGCTCATCGCGGTTTGGGAAGTTCTGTACCTTGTATGTATGTAGTCCAGCTCTCTTCTTTGCATGCTGGACGTAGCTCTGCGACATGCCGATCTTTTTAGCCAAATCACGGCTTGAGACGTTGGGATTTGCTTTAATCATCCGCTTCACCTTTCCCTCCGTCTTTTTGTTCTCCGGTCCCGGTTTTCTTCCAGCTCCTTTGCCGTGGTCCAACGTCAACCGCTCCTGGAACCGCTTCAACACTCTGGAGACGGTTGAATGGTGAATGTTCAACATTTTTCCCAACTGCCGGTGCGACAGGTCAGGAAATTCCAGGTGTTTGGAAAGAATTTGTTCTCTCGACTCGCGTTGGTTCACCTCCATTTTCGTTGAATCGAAAAACACGACTTCGAGTTTGACAGCATGTAAACAATACACATCAATGAGAAAGTGTGCACAATTTGGTTGATTTTTACCCAATGGTAAAAAAGTTATGCCCTGTTGAATGTGTCGCAATAATTTCGTGTTCGCCCTTTAAAACGGATTATTTTGTGTCAACTATTTCTTGTATGGTTTTGCTGCTTTTTTTGTTCTAAAAAAATGGTGTTTTTTTTTGAAATTTTTTTTTAAAAGGGGAATAAAATGTTGGTTGTTTTTTTTTTTTTTATTTTTTTTTTTTTCTTTTTTTTAAACAAAACAATTTTTTCTTGTTGTTGTAGTTAAAAAAAGTCTACAAAAGTTTGAGCCTCACGCGCGTTATACAGGTAAAAAGGACTTCTTTTTAATTTAAAAAAAAATAATTGGCCTTTGATGCTTGAGAAGATACCATGAAATAGTAGTGGGTTGTCTGGCTGATTGTCGGGAAATTTCTTGTCAATTCTGTCGTGGTTGGAAGTAAAAGTTTGACTAGGGCCGGTCAGGATTTTTTCGGTTTGGAAATTTTCTCGATTTCGGTTGACATACTCTTGGTAAGCCCAAAACTAAGCTGGCGGCTCCAATAGTGTTGGAACCGCATTGGCTCTGTAGCGGGCAGGATCGGATATTGGCTTGTCTTTTGATAATTTCCTTATTTGAATTTGAATTGTAATAGGATTTTCTGATCACTCAGAATACTTGCGAACATATGTGGTTTTTTTTTAATCAGTTAATTTATTTGTTAGGCTCAGGCGTGTGTAACACTTTACGGAGCCGATATTCAATATTGTTATTTACAATGTATAATTTTTCAATTTTAGTAAAATAGGGTGCCAATTACTCTTAGCTAGCTCGAGGTTAATGGGTCACATTATCGTTTGGAAGGGGCTCGGCAGGTAACTTATTGAAGGTATTATTTGCTGCTCATGGTTGCGACATCTACCAAATCCACGGTCCCTGTAGTCCCTTTCAGGAACTAAGCCGCAAATGGGTGACCACTGCTTGCTGGGCAGGTACAAGTAGCACGGAAACAAAAGGACAAGTATAACTGGGACACAATGGCAGGGAATTTACTAGACTGGATGGGGGGGGGGGGATTTCATCACACCCTTCGAACAGACAAAAAAAAAAATTTCAAATACCTCGCGGGTAGGTAAGATATCCCACACCCAAAACACCTCTTTCGTCGCGGTTGGGTGGTTTGTCCCGGGCGGGTAGGGTATGCAATGGCAAATTGCTAAACTGCGTGAGCGATGTCATCATAACCGGTTTCGTACGTACGTAGTTTGTGGCGGAGGTTAATTAGTGGTTGGACATAAGTCTTGACATCACACGAATGAAACCGCAACTTACATCCAAACCTTTGAGCCACGATCTCGACGAAACATTTGGAATAACGGAATGTAACCACTGCCCAAGAGACTTACTTGTCCAAGCGTTTTGCCAACTTTGAAGAGAACTCTGACGTACTAATGGGAAAAATTCATCATGTTAAATTCTTCTTGAAAGTGAGTCCGCCTTCTCATTGCCTGGAAAGGTAATTCTAAATGATTTTTCGACCAACGCACATATCTGCTCCCTTATATTTGAAAGAAAGTAATATGAGTGCCTCATTTGTTTTCGTCGACCGGAGGGCCTCAATAGAACTGAGACTATCCGAGAAGATGAAATAATGGTCTATGGGCATGTCAAAAATTATCCCCAATGTAACATATGTGGTTGGCATCAATAGTTTTTCACAATTATATCGCTGTAAAGCAAATGAATAGTTTTTGAGGAAGTTTACATTTGTAGATGAAATCAGTTCGTTTTATTTTTGCATAACTGGTTGAACTGCTTTTAAATAAATTATCTAATAGATAACTCGTCTAGCTCAAACCATTTAAGTCTTGAGTGTGACAGTTAACAAACGATCACTATTATAACAGATGATTTTTCAATGATTTTAATGTGAACAAAAATTCTTGTTTATTTTTATGAACTGTTATCTTTGGGATCTTACAAACATTTACAAACAATTACATACATAAACTCCGGCACTTTTGAGCAAGTTTTAAGAACTCTTTTTTCCACTCGAAATGCACTGTGATCAGCTTGGCACAACGGCACCCTTACACGCACTCAGCAAAGCGCAATGCAATTGGACCAAGCTTTCGAGATAGCATCAAAAGCAAACATTACTAATAACAGATAAAACATTTGGATAATTCCAGAGACAGGGCTCTTGAGGTTGATACTTTAAATAAAATCTATCCTTTATTTACTGAAATGTTGCACTCTCTAACACTTCTTTCAAATGAGCTTGGGAGCTTAGTAGAACCGAGGCTGGATGGTCAAGAAGAAAGTATTTTTGACTCAGAAAGTATCAATTCTAGTACAGTTCGATCCCTAGCTAAATGAATCACACATAACCCACAACTTTACTTTACTTTTGCTGATCGAGCGTCTTACATTTCCTCCACTTGGTCTATCCACCTAGCTCGCTGCACTCCCCTGCGTCTTGTGCCGGCCGGATTCGACGCAAACATCCGTTTTACGGGATTGTTGTCTGGCATCCTTACAACGTGTTCCGCCCATTGTACCCTTCCAATTATACCGACTTTCTGGATACTGGGTTCACCATAGAGTTACGGCAGCTCATGGTTCATTCTTCTTCTCCATATGCCGTTTTCACATACACCTCCAAAGATGGTCCTAAGCACACGTCGGTCGAAAATTCCAAGTGCTTGCAAGTGCTCCTCGTACATTGTCCACGTTTCGTTCCCGTAGGGAACTACGAGTCTTATCGCCGTCTTGTACATGGTGCACTTAGTACGGTGGTAAAGTTTTCCAGATCTTAGGGTCCTGTGGAGTCCATGTAAGCACAACTTTCGGCTATTATGCGTCTCCGAGTGTCGGCTGCCTCCTCCGTATTGTAACATTTTGCGGATCGAGGGCGGGCTCTTTGACTCCATCTATTGGTTTTATTCGGCAAACGTATTTGAATATAAAAAGTAATAAACGATCCATAAAAAAATTGAAAACTGTGCCATGACAAACGCATTCTTGATCCATAAGTCTCTGGTGAAAATCAATAAAAAAATTGAAATAATCCATAAAATTCATCACTCTGATCCATAATTTGTATATAAAATTTAGCAATAAAATGTCAAAATGTACCGTTTTATACCTAGGGCATGATCGTTAAAAGTGTACAGATTACTCATAAACATATTGCAAATAATCCATAAAAGGTTCAATAACTTTCCTTAAACTTGTAAAATTGATCCATAGAATGGGACCTTTGTGCAATTAAATATATTCGCATGTTCCATAAAGTATTTAAAATTTTCCATAAATTAATTGCCAATGATCCATAAAATGATGAGTAATGAACCATAAGCTTATAAAAATGATACACAGTTAATCAGCTTTGTTCGCTAAATTATATGGTATGATCCAAAAATTAAGCCTGCATTTTTACAGGGTGGGGCACTATTTCTGTTATTTTTGATCCATCAAGATTGTAAAATTGATCTCTAACTGCGTTACTACTCAGATTTAGTGACATGTACGTTCTTTCAGGTACCCGGATAAAATATTGCTGCTAAAGAAGAAGGATTGCGGAGTTTTTGCGTAGCCGTATTGAGCATTGAAGAACTAAGGCGGCAGTAAGCGGTCGATGTTTCCGACATCCGAAGTGTTAACATAGCGTAGATTAGATTCCAGGCAAACGACTGATTCAAGCATTTGCCCGGTATAAGACAAACGGAGGATGTTTTTTGAAGTTAGGTCCGACGAGCGATAGCGAGTTGGACAGCAAGCGTCTGCCCGGCATAATTTAAATCAAATTTTCTGAAACAACAGTTTAATCAAGTCATAAATTTGACCTGAAGTTCTTTATGTGCAGGAGAGCTCTTTACCAAATTTTTTGACATGTGTCGCAGTTGCGGGGAGATCAAATAATGTTAATTGCACAAAGTTGGTTTGTTATGAATCATATTTTAAGATTATGATTTGTTAAACTAACTATTAGACATCATTGGCATTTTATTTATTGAGTTATGGATGAACTTATGGATGATATGCACATATGTTAGTGCAGAAATGTTACATTCTGTGGATCAATTTTGCAAGATTAAGGAAAGTTATTGAACCTTTTAAGTATCATGTGCGATATGTTAATGGGAATTTCGAACAGTTATATTTATCATTTTCTTGATATATAACGGTTAATTTTTGATATTTTATTGCTAAATTTTGTTAAAAGTATAGATCATATTGATGAATTCTAGGGATCATTTCTATGTTGTTTGTGGGTTTTCACCAGATTCATTTTTTTTTTGTGGATTTTTATCAGAGTCTTATGGGTCGAGAATGCGTTTTTATAGAACGATTTTCAATTTTTCGTAGATCATTTTTTCAGTTTTAAAGGTGCAAACTTACGTGCACGAGTGCTCTTTACCAAATTTATTGGGAAACATGTGCGCAGTTGCGGTCGTAGAACGTAAGAGCGCAAAAGTAAGTCAGCTTTCTGAAAATTGAAAATCTTCTCCAAATGGTGATCCTCCTTTTACAGCAATATTTCAGCCACATAGCTAAAGGAACGGACATGTTAATAAATCTGAGTAGTAGTGCAGTCAAGGATCGATTTCCCTGTAGTTAAAATTTAAAATAACCTAAACCCAAAATTGGAATAATTCTGGCATAATTTATGGATCATACATATTATATTAAGTGCTCAAAATTGATTGGTTATGGACCATATTCAGAAGATTATGGTTCATTTTCCAAACCTATCATGGATCATTGGCGATTTATTTATGGAATATCTTCAATAATTTATTGATCATGTGCATATATTTTAGTTCACAAACGTTACATTCTAAGGATCAATTTTAAAAGTTTAAAGAATGATATTGAACCTTTTATGGAACATTTGCAATATGTTTATGGGTAATCCGTACACTTTTATCGATCATAACCTAGATATAGAACGGTAAATTTTTGACATTTTATTGGTAAAATTTATGTAAAGTTTGGATCACATTGCTGTATTTTATTGATCATTTTAAAATTTTTGTTTGGATTTTCATCAGAGTCTTATGGGTCATTTATGGAACGAATTTCAACTTTTCATGGATCATTTCTTCAGTTTAAAGGTGCAAACATAGGGCTGTCATTTTATTCTGTCAACCGAGGGCTCGTTTTAAGTCCTTCATACAGTAGCGTGATGATCACAAACAACATTAGAATCCTGTTCAAATCAGCGCCAACATTTGATAAGGGCGAATCTGCTTTTGTAAACAAACACTTTGTCTGCTAATTTATCGGAAGTTGATTACAACTCCTTCAAATTGAATATATCAACGGATAGAAATAAAGCTCCTCTTCCTTAAAGAGAGATAAATTTGTATTCGTGACCTTTTGTTCAAGAGAAAAAGACTACCAAAGCCATTGTTAACAAAAGCAGATTCGCCCCAGCCTAAAGAAATCGTTTTTCAGATTATTCCACTGCTATGGAAAGAAAGACCTTGCTACAAAAGATGGTAGTATTATAGACTGTTCCAGAAAGTATAAGCACACTTTCAAAATAACAAACAAGTCATGTTTTTTTTTTTAATTTTAATAATTTTATTTGGCAAATCATATTTGTATTTGTGTTTTATATGAAATTTTACTCTCGTTTAATCAAAATATTTAATCATACCCAAGCCTCCTAACTTTTCCTCGAACATGACCCATTAGCTTCTGCACAGTGGTACTTCCCACCATTTTGACCACTTTTGGCCAATCTTTTTTAAATTTTTGGATGTCATCCGCTGGTTTTATGAATTTTCGAAGTTTTGCTTTGGTTAAAGCCCAAAAAGTCTCGATTGGCCGTGCCTCCGGGTTCGGCGGATCATGTTCGGAGAACATACATTTTGACTTTTGTACCATTCCAAAGTATCCTTTGCGTAATGACATGACGCCAAATGAGGCCAAAACACTACTTGACCTTCGTGCTGCCTAATCGCTTCTGGAGACATTCCTTAACGTATTTCTGAGTGTTCATCGTCTCCGTTGTGATGTACGGACTAGACTTTCACCTGACAAAAACCACAGTATGGAGAATTTTCGCGCCGCACACGCGAGATAAAATCGCTGACGATTTTTCAGACCTTATCGAGTCAGCTAAAATAACCGACTTTTTCGGTAGACAAAGCCGTCGCGGAATTGACTCAAAGAGAAGTGTTTTACGTTTAAGAATATTCAGCGAATGCTCGGTTCAGTTTACCGAGTTTTCTCGGTTCTCGTGTACCGCACTCTTGAATATCTCTGCTTTACCGTACTGTTCGGTTGATCTTTCATTTTTATCTGTCAAATATATCATATAGTAACCGAAATTCGGGTTTGACTCAAAAACTACAAACGAGAACAGTATATATAAACGATTTATTCGGTTTCTTGTGGGTAACCGATGTGGTTCGGTAGAAATCTGAACCGAATTCGGTGGTAAGTGTGTTGCAGTGGAATAATCTGAAAAAACGATTTGATCAGGATTCTATTGTTGTTTGTGATAAACAAGCTCCTGTACCAAGGGCCAAAAAGGTGTGGGTGGGTCAGTTAGCAGAGACACTTACGTGAAACCCGCGAATATAGGGAAGAGAATCTCCTTCCAAAAGCAAGTTCACACTGATAGCACTAGAATCGAGCTCTCGATTGATAGAATAAACCCAATAGATGGAGTCGAAGAGCCCGCCCTCGTTCCGCGAAATGTTGACAATAGGGTGGAGGCAGTCCCATGTTCCCTATCCAAATCGATTTACTTGGGTGCCCTGATGGTCCCTCCCTTTCCCCGTTATATGTTATTTAATATTTAGTTTATTTTGTTGTTGTCATTTGATTGCTTACCTTGTGTTAGAGAATTTGGCTGAAAGCAACATTGGTTAAGGTTATATTCCGTCCTTTACTTATTGCTTCAATTTGATGTAGGTTGTCTTCTCGGTGTGTCATTTGGTATATCTCACGGTCATGGGATAGGGAAGAAAACAGGAGAAATCAGCGAAAGCATTCGTAATTGGTAACATGCTATGCGCATGTGAGATTTTCATGGTGATATTCTCACAACGGCCGTTTACCACACTCGCATATTGCCTGCCAAACCATAACCTTCTTACCGAGTTTTTGGGTAAAAATTGCCTTTTCCGTTGGGGGGGTTTTTTTCTTTTTGTTTAGGGTTAGGAGTTGGGGGGGGGGGGGGGTTTTGTATTCTTTTTTTTTTTTTTTTTTTTCTTTTTTTATTCTCCCCACAAAATTATAAAAAAAAGAAAGAGGGGGGGGTGGGGGGCCGGGGGGCGGCCTGTTTTGGGTTCCTTTTGGGTTTTTTCTGCTTCCGGTATGTTTTTAGCCCAAGTCTTTCTTTGGCACGCATGACGTTACTCGACGAGGTCCCTAGTTTTTGCGCAACATCCCGAACGGAAGTCGCTGGTTTTTGCTTGTATGCATCCCTGATCTTTTAATCGATATCCGGACTAACAGGATCGGATTTCAGACCACTTTTAGGCGCATCTTCAAACGTACACTGTTCTCTATATTTTCGAATCGCAGATCGTACCGCTCCGACGCTTACACCCTCTTTCTTGGCCAATTTTCTCAAGGAGAGTCCGCTCACAGTGCACCATTTGTGCACGATACTTTTTCGTTGTTCCGGAGTAAGACCGCGCATTTTGATAGGTAACACAAAACTGAGCACTTTTTTGATACTATGTCATTCAGAAATGTGCAAAAGGACGCAGCCAAAACATGTTGAAATATTTCATTATATTCAAAGTGACCGTTAAAATAAGGTGTGCTTATACTTTCTGGAACAGTCGTTACATCATCATCATCATCATCATCATCATCAGTATATAAAGGAGGAGCCAGAAGAAATTTGCTTTTCTGTGGGCATTAAAAAAAATGTAAAACACCATTTTTAATCCACCCAAAAATCTCATAAGTTTGCCTTAGCAAAGGCAAGCAAATGACGTACTTTGATTACAATTACTTCAATTTCAAATGATCATACATGAATCTGTTCGAATTGAATGATAACATAACTTCTATTCATCATCTTGGTCTCACCTATATTTTTTCATTGACAAAACAAGGCTAATTTAAAGTATTGCTTGCGTAAGGATGCTTCTGTTGATTGTCCGGATTTCAGTACCACACACTGGCTGTTCTCATATGAACTTGTGTCGTTTAGAGAAATAATTTGAAACTTATTCGTTACGCAGCCGCTCTAAATGAAATCTTTTTTCTATGATTCCGGATCAATTTTCGCCTCATCGTTGAAGGACAGCCTCTCGCACATCCTTCGCCATCGCAGGGAAAACGTGGTTTGCGTTCTGTTGATGCACTCTTGAACCCCCTGGTGGTGGCTTAGCTCACATAGTCGTAACCGTTTTCCGGGACTCGGTTTCGGACGTATTTCGTTCTACCAAAACCCATTCATGCAGATGCGGCAAAAGAGCTGGACTCCACTTCGAAATGCATGGGAATGGGTAAGAAGCCCAGTTTGGAAACCAGAAAACCTCGACCGGATCCGAGCCCGGTGCGTATGCGTGTGCCAATTCAGAGCTATGCAATCAGTAGATTCACCCTCCCTTCCTCTTCTCAACCCGGGCCGAGTTCAAATGAAAGGGCGGACGCCACACCAAAGCAACGTCGTCGTTGCCGTCGTCATCATCGTCGACGACGACGACGTTGTGTCCTCGCACAATTCTCTTAGATTTTGTGCCCGGGCTACCGATTCGTTTGTCCGTTCTGTGGTGTACCAAAGGGCGAAATGGGATAAATTTATATAAAATTTATCATTCGAGATTTTGATTTGGGGATTGGCGAATGCTTTTATTTTGTTTTGTCTTTGGGAAAACCAAACAAAGCCGCCGCTTCCAATCCGCAGCCTTTGGTTTTCGAACTTGCAGTGCAATCGGAGCTCGTTGTGCCTTTGGGCAGACAACAGTGTGCAATTGCTGCCTGCTGCCTTCGGTGCACCGACGACGACGACGTCGACGACGATGACTGAAAATATGGAGTTGCTCTGATTCGTATTTTCAAATCGGTCCGTCGTCGTCGTCGGTAGGAGCTTTTGTGGGTACGAGGATTCTCATTTCTGGATCTCCGTATTTATAAATAAATAAAAGGCGTTTTGGTGCGTATTGGAGCCATGGTGCTTGATTGCTGTACGGTCGCCATCGGCCGGTGCGGTTGCTAAGCCGGATCTACAGATCTGCTGAAGGACGGTGGACAGTGGGGTGGTTTTTTTGGAGGGTTAAAAACTAATGTGAACGTCGTCGTCGTCGTCACCAATATGTGTGGTGGTCAATGTGTCCTCCGGATGAAGATCTAACATACCTTTTCGGGATAGATTTATGGTCGCATAGCGGCTTTAATTTTCGCTAATTGAGAGACAGCAAATGACGTTTGCTTTGTCGAAGTAAACGAACCATATGTTACGGTGCTTGGTTTCAGTAGACGAAACTCAATGACAGAAAAAAAAGGTCTACGTGTCATTTCATGAAAAGCTAAGATTGAAATTAACTTTCAGATTTGAATAGATTTCATTGGGGCATAATTCTGAATTTTGCAGAGTAAACCCAAAAAACCGACCGCCGATTATTTCAAAATGCGTCCACCTCGAATCCACCTACATAATCAAATCGCACTTCTCCAGTTACTGCACACCAATTTCAAATACCCCCCACTCACCGGGATCTCCTCATGTCGCATTTATTTGTATTGAATTTTATCTACAATTTAACCACGGAAATATTGATCACTCCACCACCGCGACGGATTAAATTAAAATAGTAAATAATTATGCAAATGTGATAATTTGGCAAACATTCGACATTCGATAAACCGATGTGCAATGCTCGACCATGCCGGATTTTAGCGCGCGAACTCTATGGTGAAATCAAAACAAAAAGTCACGAACAGCATTCGTGCGAGAGGGACAAGAGAGCACTTTTAACAGCATCCAATAAAAGCAAGTCGTCGCATTAGTTTTTGGCGGGAGAGAGTCCAAAAACTCGGTAGGAAATGCATTCGACCCACCGAACGACCGGTCACAGCTGACGGCATGTTCCTCCTGCCAGTCACTCCTTCCATCCCCGCCCATGTCGAGGTCACCGTCCGAGAGTGCATAGGATACTCTGGATGGGTAAATAAATACGGAAAACGGACGGAGAGAAAGGTCTTTACATAAGTGGAAATGATCAGCCTGTATCAGGGACGTACATCAGTGGGAAGTCAATGGGTGGGGTTGGAAGGGAACAGCGCCTCTCGCCCGTCGGATGACAGTAGATTTTCAAACGCTGAAAGGTATGAATGGGAAAGGATATAATGTTGAGATTTGAGATGCCATAAGTTGCATTTAGCTTGGTGTTTGTGTTGAAACCATACAGGTGCATTCTTGGTGACCAATGCACAGAACTCTTCATACGAGGAAAAGGCCAATAAGATTTTTCAGCTCTTTTAGCAAAGTTCGAGATGTTTTCCGTCAGTGCGTTTCTCGTTTGATTATTCAGCATATCGTTTAATTTTAATATCATCGTGGCCACCCGAAATGACCTGGAGTTGATGCCTTATTAACTCAATATTGTTTTAGAAAGCCTTTCACATAATCGCAAAGCCCCTACCTCCCTTAGGTCCAACTTATCACTTTGCCGAAGATGGGAGGCTTAATCTCATGTTAAAGGCCTACATGAGAGGCTAAGAATTTGACAATTCTCACATATTCTGCTGTTTTATTACTCTGCCACGTCGTAGTACGTTTATATAAAGGCACTGAAATCAGGTGTGATCCTAGCGGGGTTTGCAGTAATTCACTATTTATTAGAAGAAGAAAAAACTAACAAATTCATATAGATAACCTGAGAGGAAACGACTTCAAGTGTACTTTTAATTTGCGTGTTTAATGTTACCATAATGCCTGTTTTGCTTAAGGTAAAGCCTGTCCACGTTAAATTTCGGACACCAAAAAAAAATTACACATAATTTAACAAAACCGATAGTTTATTTTACAATAATAGAGTTATATCTACATCAGAAACAGATGATTAAGATGTTAATCCTTCTTTCTGTAAAATTCTCGACCTTTCTGTGGTACACCCGCCATTAGGTTCCATATGGCAATCTCAGATACGCCCGCCGTGACGGTTCTCCATCTTCTCTTGGAATCATCGGTTTCAAGTTTCGAAGAGTTTCCGCACAACTCTTTTGACCGAAGTTCAGGGCAGTTTGCTGGATAGGCTGTTTTGGGCACGTATTTGACCTCATGTACCTTATACCACTCCAGGACGGATTTCGCATAGTGACAAGAGGCCAAAATCAGGCCAAAACAGAGCGGGAGAGTCGTGGATTCTGATAAACGTTTGCAACCGCTTTTGCAGACATTCTTTCTCGTACACATCCTTATTGATAGTGCCGGTAGAGATGACACTTTAAGATTTTTGATCACAGCTACATATGGCCTGCCAAATCAAACACTTCTTAGGGAATTTGAACACCTTTTTTGCCCGGAAATGATCGGCAACGGCGTTTCTTTGGATTGCAGTAAAGACTGTATTCGATGAAATTTGGGCACACAAAATAGGTCACCAAATATTTTCCTTGAGCCCGATTCTTTTCAAACTTTCTGGAAATAAAGTACTAGTAAATGGTTAAGTTTTGACATCATTGGTTTATTGAACCTCTTCTCCCAACCCAAATGCTCGCACCTTTGCCTTGACCCCTTTCATCAAATTTTGGGCAATGATAGGACCGACTTGCTTACTTACTTTTAACCACACTTTCTTTAGTTCAAGTTCATTTTCTATCATTTTTGGAGTTTTAACGAGCTCTGCCTTCATGATTGCCCAAAATTTTTCAATTGGGCGAAGATCCGGAGTGTTTGGAGGGTTGACGTCTTTTGGTACAAAAACTACATTATTATCTTTGTACCAGTCTAAGACGGGCCGGGCATAGTGGCAAGGTGCCAAATCCAGCCAAAACAGTGTCGGGCCATCGTGAGATCTCAAGCAGGGCAAAAGTCATTTTTGGAGGCATTCGTCCTTGTAGATTTGTCCGTTGACGGTCCCAGAGGTGATGAAGGGCTGACTCATTTTGCCACATCCGCAGATCGCTTTCCAGACAAGGAATTTTTTGGCAAATTTCGACATTTCGAATTTCTTCCGTACACTCTCCGGAACGGCCAACTTAGAGGTGGCGACGTAGTGTTCCTGTCCTGGCATTTGTTTGGTGTCGACTTTAATGTAGGTCTCATCGTCCATCACAATGCAGAACGGTTTTGTGAGCCACTCCCTGTACAGTTTTCTTGCACGAGTTTTGGCCACCGAGTTCTGTTTATCGCTCCGGTTCGGTGCCTTCTGGACCTTGTACACATGTAATCCAGAACGTTTCATTGTTTTCTGCACAAAACAAACTGAAACTTTCGCCTTTTTCGCAACATCCCTGATCGAAATGTTGGGATAACGCTTAAATTGGTTCAATGGTCAATGGTGGCCTTCTCCGGATTTGATGTGCCACGTTTTTTGCCACTACCATTTTTCCGCTTGGTTGTCTTACGGTCCTTGAACGTTTTGATCACATGAGATACGGTTAAATGTGCGATTCCGAGCTGTTTTCCGATCCATCGATGAGAAGCGTTTGGGTTTTCGAAGTGAGTGCCCGAAATTTGTTGGCGCACTATTTCTTCATTCGAAGCCATCACTGAAATCACTCGACCGATTTTCACGAAATTCATTACACAATTGACACAACACAATGAAATACATTCAGTTAAAATTTCAATAATTTTTACCCACACGCTAAAAAGTTACGAACAATTGCGTGTGTCCAAATTTCATCGAATACAGTCTTTATAAAAAGCCAGACCCAGAAGCTGTTTAAAGTCTTCGAGTACGTATGTTTCGTCGTCTATTATGATACTAGAAAAGTTTTGCAAAAAATTGCACGACTTTTTGCAGTGAAATTTTGCTTGTCATCACATCACGGTTGGGCACCTTTTTCACTTTGTACGCCTTCAGTCCTTCATTTTATTTCCCGTAGGCGGTTCTGCTGAGTTCTTCTGCAGCTGTTGGAGAATGGTTTTAGCTTCCTTTTCCGTGAAGTTTTTGGAGAATTCACTGCAAAAGTCACATTTCCGCGCAGCCAATTATCACCCTGATTTGCAGCAGCTACCGATTAAATTCACCGTGTTATTTCATCAACAAGTTCTTACAAGAGTAATTAAGCTACTATGATCAAACAGCAAAAAAATCCAAAAGTGAAATTACTCATCAATAATATTGGAAGTAGAGACCTTCATCAGGACAGTTTCCTTAAATAACTCAGGGGGTTCCTACAAAAAAAAATACAAGTTTTTTGCTCTAACTTTTTTATTTGAGAGATTTGCCAAAAAAGTTGCTACGTTATGGTTTTTAGAACTTAGAAAGATGTAGCTTTTGACCTATAGATCTTTCCGATATCTTTTACCGTTAGCGAGTTATTTACGATTTTCTCAGAAAAATTACCCTCTTTTCAAATGTGTTTTACTCAATTTAAAAAAATAACCCATCACCGGTTTTCAAATGCAATATGCAATAATATAAAAACTTCCAAAATGCAGTTAAGAAATTTTTTTTTGTCAGCCCCAACCAAAGAGATCAACATTTGAAAAAGTCCTATTTTTTCACAAAAACCATAGTAACTTTTGTTTGACATACGATAGCGACGATTTCAGTACATAAAAAATTTTATCTTTAAATTGTATCCCTATGATTTTTCGTGGAAGTGCAGAGGATTTCTCGGCTTCCATCAAAGCAAATATCACATCAACACGTTCCTTCCCATTCCCTACTTGACCAGCATTCGTTCACGCCCGGCGCCGGTATTGCTTCATAATGGGTCACCAGTTTTTACACATTGAGGATGTATGTTACTCCCAAACATCATCTGTTGGTTCATTGTGTAAATACGGCTGATCTGGCAATGACGGAATAGCATCTGTGGGCGATCCAGAGTAGGAGATGGGAAGGAACGTGTTGATGTGATATTTGCTTTGATGGAAGCCGAGAAATCCTCTGCACTTCCACGAGATAGGGACTACAATTTAAAAGATAAAATTTTTATGAATCGATAAAACATGTATGTCAAACAAAAGTTACTATGGTTTTTGTGAAAAAATAGGACTTTTCAAAATGTTGATCTCTTTTTGGTTGGGGCTGACAAAAAATTTCTTGAAAAAAAGTTTTATATTATTGCATATTTGAAAACCGGTGATGGGATTATTTTTTTAAATTGAAATTAAAACATTTGAAAATTTTACGAGAAAATCGTAAATAACTCGCTAACGGTAAAGATATCGGAAAGGTCTGCCGATCAAAAGCACATCTTTCTAAGTTCTAAAAACCATAACGTGAAAGCAACTTTTTTGGCAAATTTCAAATAAAAGAAGTTAAGAGCAAAAACTTGTATTTTCCCACAGTACCCCTGAAAGTTCCCCGGGAAAACTGTCCTGATGAAGGTCTCTACTTCCAATATTATTGATGAGCAATTTCACTTTTGGATTTTTTGCTGTTTGATCTTCGTGAAGCTTAACGGTTTTCAGTTAAATATGATGTTCTCGTAGTTAGTAGTTTGCAGACACACAGTTACTCTTGTAAGAACTTGTTGATGAAATAACACGGTGAATTTAATCATTGGTGCACACAAATCAGAGTGATAATTGGCTTCCCAAAAATTGTGACGGTAGTCCCTGCTCCAAAAACTTCACGGAAAAA
>JAHHFK020001916.1:0-43138 GCA_024533555.2 Aedes koreicus
TGGGCAAAAAGATCACATTTTTCACTGGCACTGCTTGCGTTGACGTCACCAAGGTGCATCGATGAGGGATGTCCGGTCTCCTTTCGCTTCGAATTGACAAAACTCCAGAATCGCTTTGGGTTACGACGAGGTTCCTCTTGTTTTCTTCTCGCGTAGCGTTTGTACAGAAGACGGTTGTATCCACGCTAGATACGACTTGCCTCATCAAATTGTCGTTTTGAGAACGGGCACCTTAGGCGACAGTACTGTTGCAGCAACCTGAAACGTCGACGACGCAGAATACCGAGATGTAGGTTAGACCATGCCGGTTTCCTTGGCGGTCTGTTCAACGGGACTGTTTGGATGATACAGTTAAGAAGAATGCTGTTGAATGCACTAATTGCAGCATCCACATTCACGCTCTCATAAACTGTGGACCAATCACTCTGAGAAAGTAGAACGTTCATCGTTTCAAAATCGTCACGCCGGAGGTCACGGCCAGAGAGATCTACTTCTTCGTGATATACAACTGGTGATAGTAAGGTCACAGAGAATTCTAGAGCTGGATGGTAGCGATCAAGGGGGACCACATGTTCTGCCGCTAGCGTAGCAAATCCATTGGTCATATTTGAGTCGTTGCTGAAAATTAGGTCTAATATGCGATCATTGCTGTTGCGAGTTAAGTCCGTGAAATGCCATGTTGTCGAGAAGAGTCTGAGTAGCTGTAGAAATCTGTGACCGAAGTGGATCAACGAAAGCGTAGCTGTTGTTTGATTGCCATACGAGACGAGGTTGATTGAAATCCCCAAATAGAATCATTGGGCTCGTATCCCTCTGCAAACTACAGACTTTAGATGCGGCATCAAGGTGAGACTGCATGTGTGATATGTCCTGACTTTTTTTCCGGTGGAATATACAGGACGCCGACAAACAAATCAGTCGCTTGACCGGTAACTTTTACCCACAGATGTTCGATATTAGTGCTGTTAGGATGTTGAACGAGTGATGATCCAAATCTTTCGTTAACGGCGATCAAAACACCACCTCCGCGGCGGCGGGAGCTTTGCGTAGAGCAACGATCAACGCAAAATACACTGTAATAGACGCAGAACAACTGTCGAGATTGTATTTGATCGTTTAGCCATGTCTCGGTGAAAACGTAGATGTCGTAGTCCAATTCGGAGGTAGAGAGTTTTCGTCCTTAGACCGCGAACAACCTGGTAGTAGATTCGCAGATCAGCAGTCATGTGGGCGGGTCCAGAGCAACTGTTCATAGCTGGTTCAGGTGTACTGAAACTTGAAGGAAAGTCAGGCAGAGAAGAGTTGTGGGTAGGAAGATTCGAGGTCCGAGGCTGACCATACTTGCCTTCAATCGTAGTTTGGAAGACCCCATCATACAACCCACACACAGGCCCGGAACGACTGGAGGACGTTGACTGCAGTGGTCCGACTGTAATGGGAGGACTAGGGGCTTCCATAGTACTTGTTGACATGGTGCGTTCCGGTGATGAATGGGGACAGCAGGTTCTCAATAGATTTCCATCATGGCGATTCGGAGTAGATAAGCTGTAGAAGCGGGAAGAAGCATCACGAGGAGTATGATCTTTAACATCGGAATCCGAATAATACTTTCCTTTGCAAGCTGTTTGGAAGACCCCGTCGCATTCTTCAACTGCAGGACCGAGACGACTGAGATGACCGCCGGCAGCAAACGGCGGGACTGCGTTGAGGAAATCAGGGGCTTCCAAAGAGCCTTCTACGCTGAATCTCGGTTGATGACCTGGAGCATTTGATTGATGAGTTTGGAAACTTACGCGTCGGCTTGATTGAGCCGCAATGGAATGACATATCTCCGAGCTCTCTCCGTCGTAGGTAGGTTGGAAAGTTTGACCATCTGCTGAGTTTGTGCTGAGCGAGCGAGCATCTATGCTGGAAGCAGCAAGAGATTCAGGAAGCGAAGAATGGGATGATTCGTCGTACTTGCCTGGATTAGCAAGTTGGAAGACCCCCTCACCAGCTACGAAATAATGTGGACAAAGTTTGTACTATTTCCATTACGTGGTTTGGACCACAGCTGGCGTCAAAGTTGACGCTTCAACATGAATATTTCCTTTTTTCACCCGATATTGACCATGCTGAAATATCGCTGCAAAAACAAAAGCCGAGGCGAATTTTACTAATAATACTGTATAATACTGTATACATGGAAACAATTCAAATTTTGTCCCAGACCCCTCCCCTTTCTGAAAGGGGGGCTTTCATATAAATGAAACACAAATTTCTGCATAACTCGAGAACTAATCAAGCAAATGGAACCAAATTTGGCATGTGGGGGGGTTTTGAAGGCAATGATTGTATGGTGGTTTGAGAAACCTCCTCCCTCTGGAAGGGAGGGCTCCCAAACAAATGAAACTCAAATTTCTACCGAACATGAACATTTTCCAGGTTACTAAAACACAAAACGTGTATTTCTCGGGTAAGAGTCATGTTCTGATAGAAGTTTGAACCCCAGCTTAGTCAAGAAAAAAAACTCATTCCGAAAGACAACCCTAAACGTGCCAATTCTATTAAATTTTCATTAATTTAGTTGTAAGCGTAGCAGCGCTCGCACCGGGTTCAGCTAGTATAGTATATTCTTTAAAAACAACGAAACGACCGTCACACCAGAATGCGTAGAATGCGTTGACAAGCAGTAGCGCCATTAGGCCGAATGTCATGAGGCCGACCGCTAACGTCTGTATCCAAATTAATCCGGACACCTTCAAGTCATTGTAACTTTTGAAATATTGCACGTAGGAATGGAAAATTTCACTGTGGTATAACTGAGAGTCCTTGATGAAAAAGACTATGATTGATGTTTACATTTCATGTTTAGTATTCAAGATGGCGACGAAAGAAAAACAAGTGCGCGAGCGAATTTTGTACGGGCGTACGGCAAATCCTGACTTGTCAAAAACATTGGATTTGCCTAAATCCACTGTTCACGATGTGCTCAAATCATTTTCGGAACGTTTGACGGTGGAGAGGAAACCTAGAAGTGACAAAAACATTGGACGCGCTGATCCTGTCATGGACCGAAAGGTGAAAAGGATATTAACGAAAAACCCAAATCTCTCCATTCGAACGGTGGCTCGTAAAATAGGGATGTCGCCTGGTTTTGTCCAAAAATCAAAACAACGTTTGGGACTTAAGTCGTATAAAGTAAAAACAGTTCCAAATCGCAACGACAAACAGAACTTGGCAGCAAAATCACGGGCTCGACGTTTGTACTGCGAATATTTGACGAAGTTTTCATGCGTTGTTATGGACGATGAAACTTATGTCCTGGAGGATTTCAAGCAGCTTCCAGGGCTGGCTTTTTATTCTGCTATGGCCAGAAATGCTACAGCTGAGCATTTCAGAACGAAGAAGGCATCGAAATTTCCCAAAAAATACCTTGTGTGGCAAAAAGAGTAAATCTTTCGTCACTACAGGCACAATCAACAAGGAGATTTATCAGAAAGAGTGTCTGCAGAAGCGATTGCTTGGTACCACTTCATGCCACTATGCTAAAACTGTGATGGAGTGGTACCAAGCAAATCAAGTGAACATAGTACCAAAAACCTCAAACCCGCCAACTTGCCCAAAGCTACGACTAATCGATAGATATCGGGCTCTGATGAAGCGGAAGCTTTCTGGAAAGAAGCAAGGAATCAAAGACATCAAACACTTTCAGCAAATTTGAACAAAGACGGCTTCTACGATTTCTGAAGAGTCTGTACAAACCCTTATGGACGGAGTTAAGCGCAAAGTTCGAAAATTTTACGCAAATACCGAATAACTCTGTTTTGTCTTCACGAAATGTTAAAACGCATCCCATGAATCTGAAATAAACAACAACTACGACGGAATAATATAATGCGAAATTTATGTTTTATTCATGTTTTGAGGTGTCCGGATTATTTCGGATACAGACCTTACTAGGCAATTGAAATTAGTAATTAGTAGAAGATTATTCCTTCTTTAAACTATGAGCAGTTTTTTTCTAATTTAAAAACTTGCAATATGAGAATTTAACTTGATATCCTTGAGACATGAAACAATCCAACTTCCATGGGAGATTTTTTCTTCTTTGAATCATAAGCAGTTTTTTCGAATTCTAAATTTGTCAATTTGCTAACATGTATTTCTGAAGATTGATCTTAGGTTTTCTTGTAATCTTTAGGACAAAAAATCAATGAATTATCATGAGAGGTTTTGCCTTCTTTGAATCATAAGCAGTACTTTCTAACTTTAAAACTGTAAATCCACTGACATGCCTCGTCGAAGTTTTTTCCAGCTTCGATCAGAAAGCGAGTCTGAGTAGACGGAAACAAATAAATGAATTCGACAAAGATTTTTCATTAGGGCCTAGCTGACAAACGTAAAGAATGGCTTTTTTTGCGAATTTCTTTTCATTGAAAACTCGCCTAATCAATCCACCACGGTCATATCGAAGAGGAAGAGTTCCCGTATACGATTGAATTGGAGGCTTAGATGGGTAGCCTTTGTGCCACGGGAAATTTAGGGAAGAAGCCATTGTTTACGTTTGTCAGTTTGCTTTGTGATCGATTCACCCTAATGGCGTTCGGCCAAATGGCATTCAACCTAACGGCCCATCACCGATGGACGTCAAAATATTACATTCGTGCAGAGTCTAGAGCGAAGCCAGAAATCCGTTTAAATTGAAAATATGTTAACCGCGATGAATTCTAAACAGAGTTAGCTCCAACCGCCACCCAAGCAAAACACCAATGACTGATTATTATATAAAGAGTGCAACCAAAACAAGTGGATTCATTTCGATTTTGGTTTCTAGATTCTGGAAATTTCACGAAGTAAAAAAGTAAAACAAGAGGTAGGACATTTCTACTGATCATATTGGAATTATCATAATATCATAACTAAACAGAAAAATCCTTTCTTCTTCCACTGAATGAAATCGTCTGAGAATGAAGCCCGGTGAAATCATTGTTTGGAGATTCCTTTGCATCATCCAAACCAAGGCATCGATGGCCCTTTGAACGTATTTTCATACTGACACAAACAACAACCCAATTGTTTCCACCAAATCCATTACCATTGAAAGGCACTTGAAAGCTGTGATCCAACTCAACCCTCTGGAGCATTACCCAACTCTGAGTTCCTCCACCATGCATAGTCATTTTGACAAAACAACTTAATCTAACTCTAGACCCCCGTTTGACAGTCACAGTTACGTAAAATCAGTTCACGCCGCGGTCGGCAGTCGGTGCTCGAGATTGTAGCAACTAAGCAGTGGGGGAAACTGAACCATGCCGTCACAGCGGGGTCTCAACCAGGCAGACTTTCAAGTGGGTGACTTTATTGGATTTCATATTTTTTGCTCAAGCTGTCGGCTAGGCAGGCAGGCAGGCAGGCAGGATGAAACGAGCTGAGTGGTACTCAGAACTGGTAACTCTGAACAACCTTCATCGTTGTCGTCAGTCAATCAGTCAGTCAACGTAGCCAGCCAGCGTCTTGCTTGCTTGCTTCAGGCTATATGGTTTCATATTCATTAAATGCGAGAAAAAATGCTCGTTGAAATCCCTTGACGGTGGCGGTGGAGATGGATGCCGGCAAATGAAGTCAACTTAATGCACACCGTGTGGTAACTGGAGTGTGCTCATCCTTAACCAGAAGGGCATATTTCTTTGAGCGAAATGGGGATAGAGAAATCCAACGAAAGAGTTTTGCAATCCAATTGATTGAATGGTAAGCTTCCTGTTTGGATGGTTTTTGCTTTATGAAGATAGGTTAAAGGATCTTGTTCAATGGTCAAAAGAGAACGGAAATGACGACAATGTGAAGGTGCACCACCTTCTAGACTTCTTTTTTGCTTTTGTAGGCAGCATTCCCTGTGATGTGTGATGCACTTTCACAGTTATTAATAAGTAGAGCATTTCAAACTCATTGCTTATCACAATTAGCTAATTGGCTGCTCTGAACTTAAAGTTCTAAATACTTTTGCATTGTTATGAATTCAGTGCTTTCGATGCATGTGCCATTTTTGTTTTAATATGATTGCATGGCAAAAACGATCATAACCTGTGTCCAGGAAACCGAGAGGATTTCCTCTAGACCTAAACTCATTAATGAAATCGGGAATCGAACCAATACCTATATCAACTGTGCTGTTTGAAATTGTAAATCTGTTTTAAATTGGCAATACGATTAAAGGGTGGACCGTTTAAAATCCGCATACACTCAAATTGCTCTAACTTTTGATCCGTTGGGTAAATTTGCGTAGACATAGTATAATGGGTATTGTGTCTATGAATGTAGCATGAGTTCCCAGCATCTTCTTAAGTAAACATCTAATTAACACTTCCCTCCCATCCCTTGCTGATCATAAGGACCTGGCCAGGTGTTGTGCAAAGAGATCGATGGTTGAAGAGCCCGTCATACCCAAGGCAGCTCTTCTTGCGCTTTCATCGTCTCTACAACAGCCAACCCAGGATTGTGTATGGTCGGAACATGATATGCTTTAAAGTTGTATAATAAAGTAACGCAATGTTGTTGCAGCAATCCAAGAAATCTTACAAGTTCTCTTTCACCACCCTTTCATATATTTTCAAACATTCTTCTCTTTTCAGAGAGCAAGTAATGGCGCTATAACCATAAGCCATAGGGAGCTAGGACTATAGTTAATGCTAAAGTCCCAACCGTTTGAAGAGAAATGGAGCATCACTTAACCTTCTTAGACTAGATGCTCCCATCGACCATTTTTAAATAAATTTATGTTCTGTACACCAAACAGTGCATTCTGTTCAACTATTCTCTCCGACTATTCATTTCCTTTTTCCTTTGATATCTACTGAAGGCTACGTGGGTTCCCCGTGTCTTTTTAAGGTAGATACCAAATCCTCCCTATCACCAACGGTTGCATGGACGTGGCCAGGTGAGCGATCGAGGAGTGTCTTCGTGGAGATTATTGCGTGAAGAAGCGTATCAGTTTCACTGATCAACTGGTTTTGTTTCATGGTGGCATGCAGTGTCTTCAGCGAATTATTCCTCATCGTAGCTCTAGGTGTGCAAACGTCAATGCTAATGCTAATGCTAAAGACATAGTTTAATGTGTATTGTTTACACTCAGTGAGTTGATTTCAGATCAGGTGCGCAAAAGTTTTCAAAATGGCGACGAAAGAACAGTGCGTGCGTGAAAAAGTCTTGCACGAGTACTTTGAGAATAAGGATCTGTCGCATCGTGCCATCGGAAAAAGTAGGGAATCGCGAATTACACGGTATCTGGTATCATAAAACGGTTCGAAGAACGTCCGACTGTTGATCGGAAGCGAAGATCCGCGAAAAAAGCCTTCAGGTCAACGAGAACGATCACAAACGCGTGGTTGGGGCCTTTAAACGGAAACCGAACGCCTCAGTTCGAGATGTGGCTTAAAAGCTGCATGTGAGCAAGACTTTCGTGCAGAATACCAAAACTCGGGCTGGAATACGTACGTTTAAGGTTCAGAAGTCCCCAAACCGTGAGAAGTCCCCAAACCGAAACAGAATACGGTCGCAAAAAGCCGTGCCCAGAAGTAGTACGACCAGAACTTAATGAAACCACACTGCTGCGTAATGGATGACGAGACATAGGTGAAGGCGGACTTCAACCAGATTCCAGTAAACCTGTATCTACCTGTACCTGCCAAGGATAAGTGTGATGTTCCCGAGAACCACCGGACACAAAGGATGTCGAAGTTCGCCAAGAAGTTCTTAATTTGGCAAGCGATTCGTACTTGCGGAAAGCGGAGTGCACCTTTCGTTACCGCAAGCACCATGAATGGCCAGGTGTATTTGGAAGAGTGTCTCCAAAACTTGCCTCTCCCTCTCCTGAAGGCTCACGACGGTCCGACGATTTGGCATCATGCCACTACTCAAAGGACGTGCTAGAGTGGTATAAGCCTGAAACACTCCGGAACTGCGCCCAATAGAAAAGAAAACTGGGCCATTATGAAGGAGCACCTTTTAAAACGACCTAAAGAGGTGAACTCGAATTTTGAGAATGAATTTTGTGTGTGCGGGTGTTAAACGGTACACCTTTTAAACCTTGTTTCTTTTTAGGAACTTCCTTTTTTAAGTATTTGATACAGATTTTATATATTTTCGAAAGGTCCGTTTTCTTACAAGCTTAGAACATACCTTTCGAATTAATTCAATGTTTTTAGAATCATCGACTAACTATTTCGGTTTTCATTAATTTATACGTGTTATCTATAGAGATCGCAGC
The DNA here is from genome assembly GCA_024533555.2 of Aedes koreicus. NCBI lineage: Eukaryota > Metazoa > Arthropoda > Insecta > Diptera > Culicidae > Aedes > Aedes koreicus. The sequence goes on from JAHHFK020001916.1 coordinate 8,246, forward strand.
AAGCTCTTCCTAAGACCGGTTGGGTGTTTGTGCACTATCATGTTTAGTTTTCCGCTTTGCTTCCACTATAATTCCGTTATAACTTAGTTAAATGCGGTAAACTTGTGTCTGATACACTGCGAAGTTACCGACAGATATGCAAACAGAAAATATCCTCGATGAATTCCAGATTCCAGTACAAGAGCACTGCTAGCGAAGTCTGATTGGTGGGATTGGGGGAAGAACCTCAACTGCAGCTATCTGGAAGGTGGACGAACCGGCTCTGGATGCTGGATCCAATAACTACAGTAACGAGACGCTTTTGATATTCAGGTGAGTTCGTTCTTTTTATTTTTAATTTTATTTTTTCGATTTTATTTCAACAAGGACAACTTGTATACTCAGATTATTCTTTTGGAAAGAGCAAAGTATCTGTTTCGAGCTTTGCAGTCCTTGAGTCCAAAGTTGTTTGTAAATTATTGAAGAAGGATGGATAAAGAGTATAGCCTTCTGGCCTGTCTGCCTAAAATGCGCTTCGCTTTATGTACCATCATACTTCAAGGGATGAGCATGGTCAGTTGTTTGTATTGTACTTGGAGTAATGTCCAGAGAGCTGAATCGGTTCTATTCATGTATTTATTCACATCTGAATACTCTACAGCATAATTCAAGCATTGAAGTCAATGAAACATCCACCACAAACACCAAACTTGAACCATAGCACTCGCTTGAATCCATTCCTAACCACCCAACTCCTTGTCATTGGATGGCGTCGGAGAGTCGATGGTATCTCGTTAAGTAGATGTGATACCAACATTAACCTTATGTTTTCCTCGTAGCGAAAAAGGGCTTGGGCGGCAAAGGAAGTTCACGTTTTTAACCATTTATGTCCTCTGGGGGCGCGGGCTTTTTTGGTGGTAGAAAACGGGAAAAAAAAACCCGTCGGAATTTTTTAAAAAACCCCGTGGGTCGAAACAAAAACCCCCCTATATATTACTGCTAACAAGTTAAAACGGGTCAAAAGGGCCTTCCAGGGGTTTTAAATAACTTTATCTTCCCCATCCCCACATTTTGTACCTGATCTCATGCTTCGTACTTTTGGTATAAATCGGGCCAAGTCGGCCTGGGGGGTTGTTAAATAACCTTGTTTTCCCAATTAACCCCCACCACCACACTATGTGCGCGACCCCAACAACACCCATACAACCACAATTAGGCCAAGGCCGGTGTGGCCTCTGCTGTACACAGAAGTTGTCTCCATTCTATTCGGTCCATGGCTGCACCTCGCCACCCATAGGTCCGCAGTGCCTTATACTTGATCGATCCACCTTGCTCGTTGCGCACCTCTTCGTCTTGTGGCCACCGGTTAGTTTTCGAGAATCATTTTGACTGGGCTGTCATCCGGCTTTCTTATTACATGCCCAGCCCACCGTAGTCGACCGATTTTAGCAGTGTGTACAATGGGAGTTTCTCCCAGCAACTGATGCAATTCGTGGTTCATTCGCCTCCTCCACGTTCCGTCTTCCATCTGCACTCCACCTTAGATCGTACGAAGCACCTTCAGTTCAAATACACCAAGGGCGCGTTGGACTTCCACGAGCAATGTCCATGTTTCGTGGTCGTAGAGGACTACCAGTCTAATGAATGTCTTGTAGATGGTCAACTTTGTAGTTCGGTGAACGTTGTTCGATCTTAGGCGTCTTTCGAAGTCCAAAGTAGGCACGACTGCGAATGCCTCTTTGTATTTCTCTGATGGTGTCGTTATCGGGGTCCAGCGACGTTGCGTGGCTGGGGGGTGCTCTTCCCTTCATGTAATTTGTTTTCAACGCATTAATCATAAGCCCAATCCTACCAGCTTCAGCCTTAAGTCTTATGTAGGTTTCCGCCATCGGCTCATAGTTAGGGAGGGGGAGGGGAGGAGAAAACCAGAGGAAGAGAAGAAGAAGAAAAGAGAAGGAGGGGGAAAGAAGGAGGGGAGGAGAAGAGAAAGGGGGGAAGGGGGGGGAAGAGAGAAAGGAAAGAAAAGGGGGAGAGAGGGGAAGGGGGGGGCGGATATCAACGTCTTCGGCGATGCCAAAAAGTTGGAGATCGGAGCCTGCCGGGTGTCTGTTCGGTGTGACCGCCGGCTGGTGAAGGTGGTTTTACACGAGGAGGGCTCGTGGGGATTAGTGTACCGGGGGGGTCGTGGTTTTTTGGAGGGTGGGGTGGGGTTTCTTTTCTTTGGGGCGCGGGGGGGGATTGTCGTGGTTTTTAAACACACTATGTGCTTTTTGATCGCGTTGGGGGGTTCGTGGTTGGTGGTTGGTTGTGCTTGGGGGAAGAGAGGAGGGGGAGCGATACCTTAATAAACTTATCGGTGATCTCAGACATTTCATAGACCGTATACTGGAGATAGAGAATATGTTTTCTCTTTGAGTCGCTATGGCCACGTGAAGCCAAAAGAAGCCCTGCGGGACCAAAGCTTCAAATCTTTTTCAAACCCTGGCTTGCGACATATCAAACTTCATAATTTTGCAAAACTTTTGCTGCGGAGAACATTTTGAGGGTGTCTGATCATACTGGCCACTTAGGGGAGGCCCTGCGGGATCCAAGTTCCTCCGGAAAACTTCATGATTTTGCAAAACTTTGTATTTGGAAAATATTCTGAGGGTGTCTGATCATACTGGCCACGTAGGGGGCCCTGCGGATTCCGAGTTTCTTGCAAAAAGTGGCCATATTCAAACATTACCAAAACCTGGCTTGCGACGTATCAAACTTCATGATTTAGCTAAATTTGGTCATCAGAAGACATTTTGAGAATTTCAGACTATACTTTCCACTAAAAGAAGCCCTGCGGGACCAAATCTTCAAATCTTTCCAAACCGGGGCTGGGCTTTTTCTGAATTTCGTTACGCTCTGGTGCACTAAAATGTGCGTTTTTTTCCAGCTCGACAGTATCCTTAATTCTGTAAAAAATGATTTAGTTGGGGCATGTACCGCTAGCCGAGACAAGCATAGTTAGAAGAGCTAATCTCAAAACAGCTATTGTGGTCTCGGGGGGAAAGCGTTTTGGTTTTTGTTTTGTTCGATAGTGTGAATTATTTTTGTGCAAAATGTTGAGTGACTCGGAATCCGATACTTCGAGCATCGTGGATCCGGATTCAGCCTGGGTGGAAAAGGATATTGAAGACGAGATTGTTGAGGATGATCCTTTTGAATCTGAAGATGAGTCTGAGGAAACCAAAGTATGTGTCAAAGTGTGGAACTATGGTGTGGCGATCAAATGCCATGAAAGCAGCAAGTGACCGCAATGAAAATTTTAAAGCAACACGGAAATTTAACACTTATCTCAGTTTGGTTAGGACCCCACTACAAGCATTTTTACTGTATTTAGACGTGAGTACGATTGATCTGATTTGTCAGTATACGAACGATGAACGATGAAAATGTTGAGTTATGATGAGTTGCTGGCTTGGATTGGGATTCTCTGACTGCAGGCAAGAATCACGACTCAAAAACTCATATCAAGGAGTTGTGGTCAACTGATGATTTTCCGAATATCTAGCATCTTACAAGAAAGTCCAGACGCTGTAGTTTTTGTCCCCGCAATCATGATGTGAAAACCATGATAAGCTGTGCTGCTTGTAACAGACCGATATGTGAAAGGCATAAAATGCGGAGAGCGAAGTTTTTCGAAATCTGTTCCAAATGTTTGTGATAAAACACATTTAATTTTTTTTTACAAATATGTACTAGAGAAATAAACTAAAAGTAGACAACAACAAACAAAATGTCATGTATTCTCAATTATTTCGTACTGCATAAAAAAATTCTCTTCTCACGTGTCTTTTTGCAAAATTTCCTATTTGGTAACGATATGAATATGGCCACTTTCCCGAAGGAACTTGAATACTGGAAAGCCACTCTAAGTGGCAAGTATAGTCAGAAATCTTCAGAATGTCATCCGATGACCATGTTTTGCAAAATCATGAAGTTTTGGTAAAGATTTGAATATGGCCACTTTTCCGGACGAACTCAAAATCCCGCAGTGCCACCCCCCAGTGGCCAGTATGGTAAGAAATTCAAAGAATGTCCTCCAACGACAAAGTTTTGCAAAATCATGAAGTTTCATATGTCGCAATCCAGGTTTTGGCACCTAAGTCCACAATATTGTTGGTCCCATCGGACGCTGCTTCTATTTTGTGGTCAGCCAGCTTTCCAAACTGGTTCTATTCAAACTATTCATCTGGCTACAAACCGAAACTCACCGCACAACAAATGCATCAAGATCAATCCGTGCAAGCTATTGTCAAACGACAGAAAGCCCTTCTCCCACACCCAACAGCACTCTCAGCTCAGCTCATCTCCATCTACAATTCAATTGCGCAACAAGCAGATAAGCCCCCAACCACTCCAAATGTTGCCATGGCATAGGGAAACATTACACAATTGGTCCAACCCGTATGGACCCTTTGTTTCCCTTTCTGAGCTTTCTGTTGTAGGATTGACCGAGTCGGTAAAATCGTATATCAAAGGGCTTTTCTAAACTGACCTGGTGGTCAGGTATCGAACCAGATTCGTCAGTCTTTTTTGTCATTTCTATTTCCTTTTTTTTCGGAGCACAAATCGACACCAACGTGGTTCGGTACGTGGCAAGCCAATCGATTGGATTCAACCGGTGCATTGACGGAGGTTGCGAACTGGCGGATTCAGTTCTACACACGAACCGATAACTGGTCAAACAAACGAATGAACGTTGTAGAAATGCCTGTGCATTTTCAGCCAAAGGTCGGTCACTAGCGTGTAGTGTGGTGACCCTGGAAAGTGACGAAGGTAGACGCGCCTATCATCCGGGCGTTGGCTGCTGACACGGTGCAATACTAACAATAACAAATCATGCCTACATTCCGTTGGAAGGCTAAATTGCAATCTGCGTGATTCTCGCCTATCAGTTGTTTTCACATTCAAAGGTGCATGGCTGCGCTTCTCTGATTGGTTTGCTCATGAACCTGTCCAATGTGAATTGTCTAATTTCAAAATCGAACGAATTCAACAAATTATTTCCCTTTGAATACTGCTCTTGGGGTTCCCTCTTGGGGAGGAAAGAAACCATGCGAAACTATGCGTATCGGGTTCGCACATTATTTCCACTCGGGGGTCGTAAAACTGGGCAATTTACGACCGACGGCCTGAGACTTGTTGAGTGTACTTCCGGAGGAAAAATCGATATTGCTTTGGCAGCAATCTCAGAGTCGACCCGTCACGGAGCACTTACCTTATGTTTACATCACAAGCACATTTCCCGGAAAAGAACCATGGTAGTACGTGCCGCAAGTAATTACAAATCGTTTGGTATTTATAAATATTTTCCAATCCAATCAATGTTGATTTCAGCCCAGTTCCCTTCCCCTAGGTTGCATCCATCGACCAAAATAAACACTTAATCATAGAACACTCCCACGCTAACCGTCAGGCAGCAGTTCAGAGCTCCGCTCATAAATACCTACATGATACCATTCTCATGCGTCAACATAAACAGCCCTACTGGCACACTCCATCCAGTGGGTATTAGATATTAGCAAAGCTCCCGCGCTCTAGTTCCAGTTCCGACCAACCGCAACGAAAGCGGCTTAGAACGGGAAGCCCTTCCACTCTGGCGTACTCATTTATCGCCATCGTTGTGAATCAGCATTTCCCGGGAAAAAAAACGAGAACTGACGTGCTGCATCGAAAGAGCTCGTTGCGACATGAAACCACACTCATTCCCCCCCCTCCCCAACTCGTCATGTGTGTGCCAACATGCTCTGAAACACGCACTTACTTATGTACGTGTCGAGGTCCCTTTCCCGTTCGTCCGCCATTGTTTTCGGGTGGAAAAAGGAGTCGAACGAAAAAAGCCAATCGAAGACGACACGGTTACGTAGAATCGATATTTTACATCGTTATCTTCGCTATTTTTGGGAATCGACCGCAATGCTAAGGAACTAAGAGGACTCCGGCGGTCCGATGTATTGATGAGCTGGAGCGTAACTTTTTGGGCGCACCGGGCTCCCGACGACCACCGCTGACTGGCTGAGTGCTAGAGGGAAGCGAAATCGAATCCAGCCCAATGATTGTTATTTATGGCCTGAGAATTAGCTTGGTGATTCCGATTCGATTGCTTGCATTGTTTTTTTGCGGTGGGATCGCTTCCTATTGACTGGTGGGTATCATCTGCCAATTTTCAATGGCGAAGTGTTAGGTGGGTTTCTGGAATGCCGTCCGATGCTGTCGGTAGGCTTTTTCAATGATTGGATGATTTCATTTGGTTTGACGTTGGGAAAGAGTAAAAGCTGTTTTCCTATTTTAGCCTCCTGCTCAACGTTTGCAGATGGGTTAAACATAATGATTAGGGTGGTTCAAAGTATCGAATCAGCTTCACCTCCGGATCCTGAAATTTGAACTCAATTGGTTGCAAACTCGAAATGCACTGGCTCTTTTGAGAGAGCAGAAAACAAAAAAATGGGAACGAAAACGAAGCAGTTGTTGATCGATGAGCTTGAAAATGTTTTTTTTTTGTAATAAATAATTGAAATGGTCTCACCAAGTTCTCATATTCGATGAGTATAGGTTTTTTTTCAAGTTATATGTTCCATTTTGAAACCGTGAGCCGAAATGACATGAAATCGCTTTGAGCTTAGGCCTTTTGCCGAAGGTAACTTTTCCAAATCATACGTAGAATTTCATGAGGATTATTTGATGATAGTTTTGGGTTAATCAATGATTACACAACTATTCACACTCAGTCTTGAAACTCATGCGATGTTACTAATTTATTTATTTATTTATTTATTGATATAATTCCAACTGACTTAACATCTTATTGGAATGTAATGGGGAAAAGCCATGTGGCGTAAAAACCTCCTATTTCTAAATCGTACACTACAGAAATCAACATGAATAGAAGGAATACAAAGCAAGCAAAACAACATTAATTCTAGTACACACACAACACTTGTCAGTTATACTTAAATAATCTATCGGGATGGCTTCGGTCGTCTTGTATCTTCGCCATTAAGGCCGGTGGGTGGTAAATCCCCCCTTTTCTGAACGGGGGGCTCCCCCTCCAACTACGGTGGCTGGGGGGGGGGGGGGTCTGCGGGGAGGAGGTCAAACAGAGCGTAGAGTTCGTTGAAGCGCGATGACATGAATTGAATTGGATCGTGTTGCAGCACGAGCTCCGAGCTGTAGAAAATTTCTTGTTCTCAGAACTCGTTCGGGAGCGTAGATAAAGAGTTCGGCCAGAATTCCGGAAGAGTCAGTTTCACCTAGAAGAACTTTTGCTGCGAAAACTGCTTGCATGACTGTACGCCTATGCTCCAATGTTTCAATTCCCAAGAGTGAGCAACGATCCTGGTATGCTGGAAGGTTGACAGGATCATTCCACGGCAGATGACGGAGAGCATAACGAACAAATTTCCTTTGGACTGCTTCAATCCTCGCAATCCAGATTCCTTGATACGGGCACCACACAACGGCTCCAAATTCTAGAATAGAACGCACGAGAGAGCAGTACAATGATTTCAGACAGGTGGGATCACGAAACTCGTCGGAGATCTTAAACATGAAACCGAGCTGTCCGTTGGCTTTGGTAATCATATCCGTGTAGTGTTGTCTAAATGCCAAACCGGAGTCAAGGGTGATTCCAAGGTCACGAACACTATCAACTTTCTGCAGAGGTTGATTGTTTATCATGTAATCAAATGCAATTGGGTTCAATTTTCGATGGAATGTGATAATAAAGCATTTGTTAACACTCAGAGTGAGGAAATTCCTGGAACACCACTCTTCAAAGCTACTGATCAAGTGCTGTAGTCGTAAACAATCAGTGAAGCATCGCACAACCACATAAATTTTCACATCGTCTGCATAGAACGACCTGCAGTTAGGTGGAAGTATCAGTCCAACCTCGTTGATGAAAATTGAGAACAGCAGTGGTCCCAAGTTGCTGCCTTGAGATACGCCCGACATATTAGTAAAGTAGCTCGATTGAGCAGAGCCGATCTTCACACAGAGTATCCTGTCCGTTAGGTAAGATTTAAACCAACGAACTAAGTTACTTGACACACCAAGTTTGTCTAACTTTGCCAGAAGTATAGTATGGTCGACTCGGTCAAAAGCATCCTTGAGATCCGTGTAAACAACGTCGACTTGAGATCCAGGTTTCCATATTCCGGAGACACGAGGAAACAAAAGGTGCAAGGTTGGTTGAAATCGATCTTCTGGGGTGAAATCCATGTTGTTCAGGAGAGGTGTAGTGTCTGCAGCTAGCAAACAACAAGTCGTTGACGATGATCTCGAAGACTTTTGAGCAGGCACAGAGCGATGTGATTCCTTGATCATTTTCGGCATTTTGTTTATCTACTTTCTTGAAAATCGGGAACATGAACGAAGATTTCCAACGTGTTGGATATATTCCCTGGCGTAATAATACTTCAGTTAGAGGAATTTCGATTCCATAATATGTGCTATTCATACCTCTAGAACATTCCCAAGCAACACACAAGTTTTATAACGGTTGAAAATACTATTAAATGACAAGATTTGGTTTTATAGAAGCTAACTCAACATCAATTCATGAAGGTGTGATACTCGGGATTCTACTGAGATTTTTTTTTTTGTTATAATAACCTTTGAATAGCCTTGAGTGCGCGCCTGATATTCTCGTGTATTTCCTCTGTAACTTCTTGTACTCTACAGTCTTGCACTGTTGCATTTTTATGTTAAAATTTATTTCTATTAGCTTCTGTTTTTCTGCTTTTGAATCAATTCACAATAATTCCTTAGCATGGTTACATTTGGTTACTTTTTAGTTTGCTATTTCTTTTTTTTTTGTGAACCCTACCCTACCCTAACTAACTGATGAGTCAAAAGTAGCGGGACTAAATAAAAACACGTTCGGTAAAAAAATAATTTTAAATTCTATTCATTATTGCATTTTCACAATTCCATACAATGAGCGTTTGAAATACGTTTGGGGGATTGTCTTCCTAACGTATAAACGGTATTTTATGGACGGTCAACCAATTCAGAGTGGCCTTTGCGTAATGGCACGAAGCTAGGTCCGGACAGAACACAATATCTTCATCCTCATGGTGTTTTTTTTTACAAATGCAATCATTTTTGGCAAACAGTTCTTCGTGTAGACTATCGCATTGACCGCATTAACCGCCATACCCCTGCTCGTCTGTACGTAAAAGTTAGATATGCCAGCGGTCAAAATGGCCACCCACATCAATATCTTGAGCTCAAACTTGACTTTTCTGACAGATCTAACCTTATCGAGTGTAGTGTACAACTCGTCGGTATAGAACCCCATGTTCCCAGCGATCGAACTGTTCGAGAACGTAAAGTACTTCTCGTCGTTCATAACGATGGTGACATCCGACGTAGAGTACTTACGGCGCAGCTTTCGGCACTTCCCCGGGATTTCCCACAGCTGGTTTTCCGTGTACTTCGGTCCGGATGCTCGCTTGTAACGTTTCACGCCCTCCGCCTTCAGGATTCTGAACACCGTGCTCTGCGACGTATCGAACTTTTTGGTCAGCTTCCTGGTGCTGGCGCCAATCTTTTTCTAGGCGGCAGCTTTCAATTTCGTCCGCTTGGCGGCGCTTATTGCGTTCTGTTGGCCCGGTTTTTTGTTGTTGGCCATTGGTTCTCCAGCATAGAACCGAGCGATCATGTTATAAATCGTGGATATCTTGTGGCCCTCCGTTAAAAAGTGTGTTGCCACCTCCGTTTTCGGATGCTGTCCACGTATCCGAAAGACGCATTGGCAGAGAAAACCGTGACCTTTGCCGGCAACAAACGAAAACACACTGAGAACAAACAGCGCCCACAAAGAGGAAAACAAAACCACATACATGTTTGTCCCTCTCTAGCTCTTGTGGCGGAAAACGTGACATGAATTTAGTCCTGCTACTTATGACTCACCCGTTGCACTGTTCCCTATCATCACACTGATTTTGAAGTTGAATTTCAATGATTTGACACATTTTTGTTCACAAGGTTTGATTGTTCTACTGTTGAATTCATTACCCCAATGAAAAATTTACTATTTATCTACATTTTTCACCTGAAGGTTGTGGGATTACCAGGGATCTAACCTGAAAATAGGGTAATTTATCATTCAGTTGAAAAAGGTGTCTGTCAGATGCCTGCCGATGTCTGAATTATACCTTTTCTAGTAATTTGTTATTTTTCATATACCAAAACCAAATATATATTATTATTTTTCTCAATTATTCACCAACATAATGCAAGATTTTAGTAGGCGGTGATTTTTTATTTTCATACCATGAAAGTAGTGCAATTTTTGTTTAATATTTGTCAGTACTGGACTAAAGATTGGAAATTCGGGACGTGGAGCTGCCGATCTCTCAATTTCTTTCCGACAAATTGAAGAACCGAAAGTTCGACATCGGAGCCAGTCAGGCGTAAAGCCCTTGGTACAAGAAACACACAATGGACCGGAACAATCGGCTGAAATATGCAAAGGACCTCGGCAAGGTGATGGTTTTTCCTGCCTCCTGTTCAAAAGTGCGCTAGAGGGTGTTATTAAACGTGCCGACTTTAACATGCGGGGCACGATTTTCAATAAATCTAGTCAACGCATTTGCTTCGATGACGACGTGGAAATTGTCGGAAGAACATCCCAGGCGATTATTGAGCAGTAAACTAGGCTGAAACGTGTAGGAGAAAAGGTTGGATTAAGGGTGGATACGTCGAAGACTAAGTTTCTGCTGACAAGGGGAACCGAGCGCGATAGACCTCGCACAGGCAGAAGTGTGATTATCGACGGAGATGAGTTCGAGGTGGTAGATGAGAATAATGAACCACGAGCTAGCGCAACTCTATGGCGAACCCAGTATCCAGAAAGTCGCCCAAGCTGGAAAGTGAACAATGAGTGGGACCCGTTGTATGGATGCCAGACAACAATCCCGCAAAAAAGGTGGTTGCCTCGATTCCGGCCGGGAGCGCAGCGAGCCAGGTGGTTAAACCAAGTGGAGCAAGGCTTAAGAAGTGTAGGACGCTCGAAAAACTGGAGACAAGCAGCCCTAAACCGAGTTTCTTGGCGAAACATTGTGGCGCAGGTGCGGTCCCGAAGGGACATTGAACCAACAAAAGTAAGTAAAAGTAAGTATGGTGATACCAGCTACCAGAGCTGCGGAAATACAGACAAGCAGGAAACAGCTTTCATCGTAATGGGTGAGATTGGGTGGTGGCCGATCAACTCCCGAATGTGCAGGTTGAGGATGAAGGGCCGGTTCTTCGATATCGTTTCTTTAACGTGTATAGCCTTCACCTCGGAATTTTACAAGCATTTGGAACGTGACCTGTACCGCTGCTCAAGTCATGACATGAATATCATCATTGGGGATTTCAACGCCCAGGATGGCCAGGAGAAGGAGCATAAGCCGGTGATTGGAAATTTCAGCGCATACCAGCTGACCAACGACAACGGTCTTCGACTTATCGACTTCGCCGCCTCCAAAAAATGGCCGTGCGTAGTACCTTCTTCCAGCACAGCCTCCCACATCGGTTCACCTGAAGGTAACCAAACCAAACGGAATCACAAATCGACGACCACGTTTTGATAGATGGTCGGCACTTCTCAGACATCATCGACGTCAGAACCTATCGAGGCCCCAACATCGATTCGAACCACTACCTAGTGACGGTCAATATGCGCCCAAAACTCACCGTAGTGAACAACTGTCGGTACCAACGCCAGCCCCGATAGAATCTCGTGCGACTGAATCAACCTGGTGTCGCCGCAGGCTGCGTGCAATCGCTCGAGACTGCGTTGCCGGAAAGAGGGCGAGTTCGACGAAGCCCCTCTCGAGGACTGTTGGAACAACGTGAAAACAACTATCAGCAGTGTAGCGGAGAACGTCTTAGGTAACGTGGAACGGAACCGACAAAACGAGTGGTTCGACGAGGAATGTCAGCAGGTGTTGTAATAGAAGAACAAAGCGCGGGAATTCAAGCAACCCGTCAGATTGTGGAACGGTAGTATGAGGAGCTTCACACTTAGAAAATTTTACAGTATTCAGTAATTTTTTACCGAACTTTCAACAGCTGAACGTTCGGTAATCCGATTTACCGGATTTCGGTGAAATTTTACAGTATTCCGGTAAAAAAATTGCCGGAACTTGTCAAATTTTACCGAAATCCGTTAAATCGGATTACCAGCTGTTGAAAGTTCGGTAAAAAATTACCGAATACTGTAAAATTTTCTAAGTGTGTAGATCAGCTGCACCGCTCAGTATTCGTACGGACGATTGTGAGGTGACCAAAAGGTGGAGGCAGCACTTCGATGAACTTCTGAATGGAGTACAGGGAGAGGACCAAGACGGCGAAGTAAATGTCGTCGGCGATGCAGCAAGTCAAATGTAAATTTCAATTTTCCCAGTTTTCCAATCATGAAGATTTCAGATGTCATCGTAGTCTTCGTCAACATTTGTCAGCATCCTTAGTGTTTGCCGGAGTCCCCTAAGGAGTTTACTGGAATCCTATTCGAGAATCAGCAGAATTCTGTTCGGTAGTCATCAAAATCCTCTTCGAGATTCACCAGAACCCCGTCCGTTATGTTTTAGATATTGCCGGATTATCTCTGCTTGATTCAACTATTCTATTCTAAAATCTCCAAGACGCTTCAGTTTTTTCTTGACATTCTCTACTGGGCTCAACGAAATCGAGATTTGCCAGAATCTTCACCCAAATCTTGTATAGACTTTCTAGAACTGTTTTCGGAATTTACTAGAATCCTCGAGAATTTTTTTTTGGCGTGATAGCTTTGTAGCTCTTTTGGTACGCCAACTTTGATTGTTGAAATTTCAATTCTTTGATTTGCTTCTCTTTGGCAATGAAACCACAATCTTGAATAACAAGTCCATCGTTGCGTCGCAATACACGTTTTGCAAACCTTGGTTGGTGTAATGTTATTTCAACAGTATTTAAAACTATCTACAGTGACGGACAATACAATGAGAGCAAAACCCGATTTTCATACAAAATGGTCATGTTTGAGGACTTGTATACCATTTTCTCCTGAAGTTATTTAGCTGGAATTTCGGCTATAGCCTAGAAACAACCTGAATTTTCATCTGTAATAAATTCAGATTTTTTCATTCACCACTTTGGAGGTTACACATACCATTTGTGTGAAAATCGGGGCTTTGGTTTTATTGTATTGTTCGTCGCTGTATAAAATCTTGTCTTGTTTATGTTTTATAAATGTTTTTAAGAACAACAATAAATCACTTGCAGCAGTGAAAAAAGTATTCGTTAGCTCAATCGTTAGACAGAGTGGACTAATTTGGCCCAAATAGAATACCGCTCAGAACGTGACATGTTTTGCAAAACGTTTGTAATACATTTATTGAAAAATCAATTATAAATCATTCTAAAAAGATGTTTTGTGTGATACTTGAGATATCGAAGGTTTCGTCCAAATCGTCCCTCCCTTTTGGTTTCGTTTTTATACACAACGTCTGATTTTTACTCAATTTTTCTTTCTCTCGTCATCTCTGACTTAGCGACATCGGAGAGATACGTCCATGGTTGCCAGATTTGCCAGCGAATTACTCCACGGACAGATGCTGAACAGTCTTTTGTTTTGTTTTGCGTTTAACTGCTGGTGGATGCTTGTTTGTTGCGATTTGTGAATTTGTGCTGTATTCTGAAGTTGGTTTCCTGAAAAGTGGCCATTGAACACTTATACTGCATACTCGCTGCTCAATGTTGCTTAACTGAACTAGTTTTAAATTTTAAGTTTCTCGGAATTTTTTACCGCCAGAAGTTGCTTTTTCACTCAGTTTACATTCTTAAGCAGCTAGAAAGCGTGAACTTTGGTGGTAAGAGATTGTAGCGAATAGCTCATTAGGCTGAATTTAGGAAAATAGATAATTAAACTTAATAGTTCATGAAATCTTTGCTAATGAACTTTCATAGCAGATTATTCCTTCTGTGAACCATGATCAGTGCTCTCTAATGTCAATTTGCTTAAAAGTTAGGTTTGAGATTGAAATTTGTGATTCCTTGAAATATTTTTTGACATGTGCACCAACGAACTTTTATGGGAGATTTCGTCTTCTTTAAATTATAAGCTGTTCTCTCTCATTTGAAATCTCGTCAACTGCTAACATTTGAAGTTAGAAGTATTTTTTTTTTAAATTGGGATTTGCAACAATTATGGAAGATTGTTTCTTTTTTTCATCATCAACTGTTCGCTCGAATTTAATAAAAAATCTAATTTGAAGATTGAACTAAGGTTTTCTCGTAACCTTTGGGACAAAAAATCAATGAACTTCCATGAGAGGTGATTCCTTCTATCAATCATAAGCTGCTCTTTTTAAACTTTAAATCCACTAAAATGCCTCGTTGAAGTTTTTTCCATCTTTGAAATAAGAACAGAAAGCGATTCCTAGCAAATAAATATTGGACTCGGAAAAAATGCGACACTTTGTTTTGCGTGTAACTTTTTATTGCGTGGGTAAAAATTAATGAAATTTTGGGTAATACTCGTTTAGAGTGTTATGTTTATGAATGCGCGATCTGTCAAGTAGTTTTCAAGATGCATTCGAAACAAGAAGAGCTACGCCAGCAAATCTTGGGCGCGGTGATCGATAATCCTGGTCAGTCACACAGATGGATCGACAAAAGGCTTGGAATCCACCATTCCACCGTGTCCCGCGTTGTGAAGATGTTCCAGGAGACGAAGACCATCGAGCGGCGCGCTGGAAGCGGCCGAAAACCGAAAACGGAATACCCAGAGAAGGCGCGGAAGATAAGGCAGTACTTTAAGAATAACCCGAACGTGGCCAAAAAGGTCAATTCGTCGAAGTGGTTCGTCCAGCAGACCTTGAAGCGGGCTGGGCTACGTGTTTTTAAGGTCAGGAAGGCGCCAAACCGGACTGACAAGCAAAACACGGTGGCCAAATTGCGTGCGCGGAAGCTGTACCGTGAGTGGCTGGTCAAGCCAGGCTGTCTCGTCATGGACGACGAGACATATATCAAGGCGGACACCAAACAAATCCCCGGCCTGGAGTTTTTTGTCGGTACGTCCCGCATGGAGGTTCCGGAAAAGTTCCGGAAGAGAAAGATGGACAAATTCGTGAAGAAGTACCTGTTGTGGCAGGCGATCTACGAGTGCGGACGGTACAGCAAGCCGTTCGTTACAACCGGCACCATAAACGGGCAGATTTATCGAGAGGAATGCTTGCAGAAGCGCTTGCTGCCCTTCCTCCGCTCTCACCGTGGTCCCACGCTGTTCTGGCCGGATCTCGCTTCGTGCCATTACGCCAAGCCTGTAATGGATTGGTACGAAGCGAAGGGCGTTAATGTAGTCCCGAAGGAGGCGAACCCGCCAAATACACCAGAACTTCGTCCGATCGAAAAGTTTTGGGCGATAATGAAGAAGAAGTTGAAGAAAAGCGGAAAAACATTCAAAACCTATGAAGCTTTGAAGAAAAACTGGGAGAAATTGTGTAAGGAAGATGGACAAAGCTTCGCTCAAGATCTCATGAGCAGTGTTAAGAGACATTTACGAGCATTCAGCTTGGGGGAGGAAATTCAATAAATAAACTGTGCCAAAACATAGCTTATATATAGTTATTTAATCCCTGAAAATTTGAGTTGTTGTTGTAGTTTATTAATGACACTTTACATCCATCGGATGCATTCATGTCAGTAAAGAAAATTTGAGTAGTATCCGATTTAAAATGAATGTTTGGTGATCATTTTTGAGTGTCTCATTTTTTCCGAGTCCAGTCTTTAGAAGCAAATAAATGAATTATCAGTTACTCAGTCCGCTTAGTGACCGGTTCGGCCTAATGGCCCATCACCACTTTAGTTGTACTTCATGAAACTTGAAAGTAATTGTCATAGAGGAATGTGAAACATCTGGTCTTATGCAAAGAACCTTTTTTTTAAGAGACTTGAAAGATACTTCTCAAGATCATTTGAGCTTCCATGCATGAATTTTCTACAGATCTTTCATTTGTCTTTCTTTATCTTGAAACGCTACCTATAGACATTCCAAATATTCTGCATACAAATCGGCTTGAGCCTTGATTTTTCGGGGCTGATATTTCGGCTGAACTTCTCATTTCTGTTACTACACTTGAATCAGATTATCAGAGTTGCCTGCCGGAGAGCTGTTTGCGGTCTTCGTTAAATTTTCAAGTAAATTTAAAACAATTTTTTTCCAGCAGATGTTCTCTTTTGCACTTCTATCAGATTCAGAGGCGTCTAGTGATCAACAGTTCAGCCGCAGACAGACGTTTAAGCAAGAACAAAATTAATCGATAACTTTGTGTAAATTTTCAAATTAAAATGCGTTAGCAATCCCTTGCTCACTAGCGCAGCATAGTTCACTTAAAGGGTGGAACGGTCAAAAATTGGTCAAACAAGATTAAGTGCACACTGATTAGTTTATTATATAAATGATCAATTTTTATTTCTTTTTGAAGTTCATCGTCTACAAAACACAGGAAAATTATTTGATAAGCCTTCCGATTTTCCAAATGCGAACTGTCGGGCTATACGTTTCACACCTTCCATCAAGTTTTATACCGCTGTTATATCCACCTTATTTGATGCTGAACGCCAATTTGCCTTGAACTGTTTTTTTGAGTTCTCTTAAGGTTTGTCTTTACGATTGCCCAATATTTTTCAATTGGGCGCAGTTCCGGTGAGTTTGGAGGGTTTTTCTCCTTGGGTACGATTCGCACACTATTGGCGGTATAGCATTCCTGAGCCATTTTTCCGTAGTGACAAGAAGCGAGGTCTGGCCAAAAAACACGGAACGACTATATTTCTTCAAGAAAGGCATTACGCGTTTTTGCAAACATTCCTTTACGTAAATATCTTGGTTTGCAGTGCCAGTTGTCACAAAACTTTCACTTTTTAGCCCACAGGTGCAAATCGCCTGCCAAACCAAGTATTTTTTCGGGAACTTTGACATTTTGTTCTGCTTAAACTTATCTTGACCCTTTCCTCTTTCGGTAGCCGAATAAAACTCTTGACATGGGAGCTGCTTGAAATAAGCCTTGACGTATGTTTCAACGTCCATTACGACGCCATCAAACTTGTTCAACAAATTCGTGTACAACTCACGCGCTCTTCTTTTAGCTGTTGTGTTTTGCTTATCATCTCGATTTGGTGTCACTGCAACCTTATATGTTGACAGTGAGGCTCGTTTCTTTGACCTTTGCACTGTTGTGTGGGACTTTCCCAATTTGTTTCCGATATCTCTCATGGAAAGGTTGGGATTGCGTATGAAAGTGCTGGCTACTATTCTTCCGGTTGCTGCGGATTCCTAGTTTCGGTTTCCTCCTGATTCCGGCTTCCGTCGTCAGACGTTCTCCGAACACATTTATAACATTCGTGACGGTTGATTTGGCAATATTAAGTTCACTCAATTTTCAATACCTCTGTTCTATTTCTAGCCTACCGTACACTGACGGAACTTTCAACTTTCTCTTCATATCTTTCATTCTAGCAAAACATTACTGTCCACTCTTGGTGCCTCATGGCGATGAGCGAGACATCTCCTTCTACAATATTAAGTGATTTTGCCAAGTTGGCGTGGGAATAATTTAGATTTTGCTTATGCGCGTGCAAAATTTTGAAAAAGCTGCTCTTCTTGCTTTGACGCCATTTTGACAACTGAATAAAAAAAATGGCAAAAACAAAATAGAGTCAGCATTCCGTACGCATGCATCTACAAAATGAGGGGTGTTCAAGTTTTTTAAATGCACGATTAAAAAATTACGTCATATTTGAGTCGACCAAGTTTTGGCCGTTCCATCCTTTAGTCGAGGTGCCCAGTGATGTGGCGAAGTTGCGGCATCTGCTAGCATGTCAAAATATCATGCCGACGTTCACCGCACGCCACCCGATATTGACACGATGTTTTAACGTGCAATGAGATGCCACCATGGGCTCGTTTTATCGCTGCAACAAACCTGATATATTAACTGACGTGATGACGGAGAAGGAGAGATGTTGAAAGAAGCACCAGTAACGTCAGTAACGCTTTTTCACGCCTTTGCGCAACGTTGAGCTGTGAATGCGTTGCACAGCTCAAAATTGCGCAATTTTTTTGCCTCAAGATTTCCAAAGCGAAAGGTAAGAAGTTGAAGTTTAGCTAGTAGTAGAATTTGGTGAGTTCATTCCAAGTATGAAAAATATGTTCGTTGTCAACTCGATCCACATCTACATTGTTTTCGTTGTCAATTTTCGAATGTTTCTCTCTGCTGGTATCTTATTGGATCGACTATAAGAAAAATGCGTACGAGCATAAGCTCCCACCGCTGCTTGATCTGTTAGCTTCAAAATCACAAGAGAGCATAGTAAGAGTTAGAGAAGTTTTTTTTAATATTCTATTGATTCCTCGTAAGAATCGATTTAAAATAGCAAAAGATGTGCCTCTTTTCAACGATTTATTCGAATTTCGACAATGTATACAAGTTCGAATAAATCGAAGTTATTGCAAACGGCAACTTAACGTTTGGCATTGAATGAAGGAGACTAATACATCAGTGGGTCCTCCCTTAGCTCAGTCGGTAAAGGCACCGGCAACAAAGCAAGACCATGCTGGGGGTCGCTGGGTTCGATTTCCGGTCTGGTCTCGGAAATTTTCGTAAAGGAAAATTTCTTGACTCCCCTGGGCATAGCGTATGATTGTACTTGCCACACAATCATACTAATGCAAAAATGGTACTTGGCATCGAAAGCTCTCAATAAATAACCGTGGAAGTGCATTTAGAACACTAAGTTGAGAGCAGGCAATAGGCTAATTGAGAAATCAATAAGCCTGAATTGCTAAAGAAAAGAAAAAATACATCAGTAAAACAACTGAGTGCCTGTTCAGCTACAGATCAGATTATCTTGTGACTGTAGAAAGAATCTACGTCTTCAACTGGCTAGATAGTTCTAACTTGTACAGGATGCTTGCAATGCCGGACGAATCTTTATGACTGACGAAAAGACACAGGTTCTCTGGGAATCACATCATATCAACGTCAATATCACGAGAATCTCAGCACTGGCCTTCCAGTTAACACACTTCTTATAAACTCAAACACCACATCCCTCCTTCTCCCAAATCCCTAGAGCCGCCAGTGGCAGCCATCCAGACCAATTCATTCCTCTACTTGGCACCCGTTCCGTCCACAGCCAAGAAACGTCTTGTTCCATGTTTGGGCATACCCATTGCATTTAATGTTCTTGTTTTTCTCTTCTACATCACACCATGTCTTCGTCGACGGATGTCGGTCTTTGGTGGCAGCAAAACAGCAAAATAAGCGGGCATGATTCGCACTGTACAACGGCGAGCAACCATCCGGATCGGAACGTGAGCTTCCAAATTTAGTACGGTCCGGTCTCCGGTGACTGCTCCTTGAATCCACGTTCCAACTACAGAGGAATTAAATTTCCTCCCGCCATGCACCAAAGATAATCGACCTTCGCTGCGCCCCATAGGGCAATAACGCATCAGTGTTCCGATGTGGTGAGTTCTTCTGTTTCGAATCCTCCTTTGCACGTCTTTCTTGCAGGCTGTACGCTGAAGAACCGCGGCTATCAACGCCATCGTGAGTGCAAAACTAATCCGCGAGAATCTCCAGAGAGAGAGGGCCAAATGGAAACTCAGTGTGAGAGTCCACTTTACTCAGTTGCATGAGAACTAGCAAGGTGAGTAAGTATAGGTCTTCTAGCTTAGCCACTGTTTAAGTAGAAATTGCAACAAACTCATTGGCTGTCCCATACAAAAATCCAACTTGATTGAATCATTAGTTGCAACTAGAACACCTATAATATACTCACCCAGAGGAACTACGACTCAGTTTCGTGAAAAGGTGGAGTCACTAATCGACTGAGTAAGTCGTTGTTCCCATGCAACTGAGTAAAGTGGACTCTCACACGGAGTTAAATTTGTGGCCGTGAAGACAAAACGAGAAATAAGAAACGACCGGAGAATCCAAGACGGGAAATAATAAATTTTTCATGATGCAGCATCCAACCGTCATCGGCCACCACCACCACCACCAGCAAGGCGTTCGTTAAACGTTATGGTTTGTTTATGCAGGCACGTACCTCTGTGCCGACCATCTCCGGGAAGGGTTTAGGTTATCTTTCCTACCAACGGTGTTTTTTTTCTCTCCACTAAAGAGTCGTGCCTTTTCATGATCCAGATTCGTTTGCGTGCCAACTTTTGAATGAGACCGAACACATCGGCAGGATCCGGCAGCGATCCCGGATAGTAGGTTTTCTTTTGTCTCTATTCTTGGCGTTTCTGATTTCATGCTCTTCTGCGGACTGATCTTGTTTGTCGCAATTCCGAGCGTAAGCAAACAGATAAAAAAAACACACAAGGCTGGAAATGATTGGTGTGCGTGTGAGAGTTCGAAGTGGACGAAGTGAGTGGGATTTTTGTTTGTCTCTTCTTGGGACAATGGTAGAGTACAAACAAGCACGGATGATTGAATCAGGGCATTTTTTTTCTTCTTGGGTTTGTTGAATTCTTGACAGCAAAGAACCGTTGCTCCACTGGTCCGGTTTTCGGGGATTTGAGTTTGATTCGGTTGTGTGGGAGGGAATTACGTAGATTTGCAGGGTGGCAGTTGGCTAGAAAAAAACATGAAAAATCTGGAATTATGAGGAACTGACTTGGAAAAACCTGAATCCAAATCGGGGAACTTAAAAAAATAATAGGATTTTTTCCCAAAATTTATTTGTTGATTAAGGGTGGAGAAAATAAGGGAGGAAGGAAGAAAAATTAAAAAAGGAAAGGGGGGGGAGGGATGGAGGAAAATTAGAAAGGAAGGAATGGAGAAAGAGTGGGGGGAAGGGGTAAAGGGTGATACGGTCAAAATTTGGTCAAGGGAAAACGCGTGTAAATCGGTGAAATCGTTTATTTAAAAAATCAAATTAAATTTCTTTTTCAAGTTCAATTAGTATAAAATTCAGGAAAAATATTCAGTTAGGCTTCCGCTTTTCCAAATCCGAATTGCCGGGCCTTACGCTTGACCCCTGCCATCAGATTTTGTACAGCCACCTTGTCCACCTTCTTCGCCGCAGAAAGCCAGTTTGCCTTGAACTGCTGCTCGTCCTTAGCAGTTTTTTTGGTCTTCTTTGGGTTCCGCTTGACGATAGCCCAGTATTTCTCAATTGGGCGGAGCTCTGGCGTGTTGGGAGGGTTCTTGTCCTTGGGAACCACCTGCACGTTGTTGGCGGCGTACCACTCCATGGCCTTTTTACCGTAATGGCAAGATGCCAAATCCGGCCAAAACAGTACGGAACAACCGTGTTTCTTCAGGAAAGGCAGCAGACGTTTATTCAAACACTCTTTCACGTAAATTTCAAATGACAGTCCCGGAAGCTATGAAAATGCTGCTTTTCAAGCCACAGGTACAGATGGCTTGCCAAACCAGATATTTCTTTGCGAACTTTGACAGTTTCGTGTGCTTGAAAATATCTGCTACCTTTCCCCTTCCTTTTGCCGTATAAAACTCCTGTCCCGGAAGCTGCTTGTAGTCGGCTTTGACGTAGGTTTCGTCGTCCATTACCACGCAGTCAAACTTCGTCAGCATCGTCGTGTACAGCCTCCGGGATCGCGCTTTGGCCGTCGTATTTTGTTTATCATCGTGATTTGGAGTCACTACCTTCTTGTAAGTCGATAGTCCGGCTCGTTTTTTGGCTCGATGCACGGTTGTAGACGATACACCCAGCTTATTTGCGGCATCTCGGAGAGATAGGTTAGGGTTTCGCTTGAAACTACCGGCAACTCTCTTTGTCGTCTCAGCGGCTTCCGGTTTTCGATTTCCCCCCGATCCAGACTTCCTGGCTGTCGACAAACGTTCCCCCAAACACTTTAATTACATTTGTAACGGTTGATTTGGCAACTTTTAGCGATTTTGCCAACTTTGCGTGCGAGTAGCTCGGATTTTCGCGATGCGCGAGCAAAATTTTGATACGCTGCTCTTCTTTCTTGGACGGCATTTTGACAACTGAAGAGTGAATTCCAAAATCAAAATAGGAGCAACATTCTACACACACACACCTTCAAAATGAGGGGTGTTCAGGTTTTTATATGCAAAATTGAAAGAAATACGTCAAGTTGATATTGACCAAATTTTGACCGTATCGCCCTTTAGATAATATGGAAGGAGTGTGTGACTTCCGGTCCTCAGCTTGGTTCCTATCTCACGCCTCTGTGCGTTGTGCGATCGCAGAGGATTGCCAGCTGAAACGTGAAGACGCTGGTTGGCGTGGCATGGGCAAGGTTGCCAATTTGACAGTATAGATGTGAGAGGAGGCGACTGAGGATCGTTTTCTCTTAATTGATGGTTTCAGCACGCTTTGGAATCAACTTGAATCAATATTCGGCCTAGGCGACGATGTTGAAGCATGCCCGGGCAGTCCCCATGAATGTTTCCGTTTTGGGTTACTGTAATGCATCCATTTTTCGTCACCCGTCACAATGCGATGTAGAAAACTCTTCCTTTTTTGCCGCTGGAGCAGTTGTTCACAGACGAAAAAACGACGCTCAACATCTCTTGGCTTCAAATCGTAAGGAACCCAAGTTCCTTGCTTTTGAATCATTTCCAACGCATGCAATCGATTAGAAACGGCTTGGCGGGAAACTCCTAATCCTGAACCAAGCTCTTCTTGCGTTTGACAGGGATCCTCATCGAGCAATGCCTCCGATTCAATGTCTTCGAAGTTTTTTGGCCTTCCTTCACGCGGACGAAAAAAAAAAAACATAAATGCTGTTCTATTTTGCTACGTTTGTATTGGATTAGATTAGATTTGATCAGTGACCAACCAATCATTTAAAACTATGAGATCCACTACAAATGAGTAAAACGGTGTAAGGAATCGGAACAGCACATCGGCATTTTAGATAAACTATTCTGTATGTATAATTTCAGGTCATCCATAGAATTTGCATGTTTTGTTAAATAACTTTCAACTTTTTTCTCGCACCTATGATATATTGTATAAACTTTTAGGTTCATAATAAATACGCAAACCCTTCTACTTTTGCAGCAGGACAACAATGTGCAGACATGTGTAATTATTATTATCATATTACGTTATTACGTTACGTTACGAAGGGATATTCCCTTCACTATATTTTATATACTATTCTACATGACATTGCATATTGATTTTACATTTTTATTATAATCATTACCATATTTTCATTACTCGGATTTTCAATCATTATTTAAATATGATTTTATTATTCTAACCTCGGAGCGTATGGTATGGTATGCCACGCATCCTTCCTCCCCTTTAGATTCACAAATTGCGTTGTGGTTCAATCTGGCCGCTTTGACGATTGTATCATTTCTTTTATGTGCTGCAAGCATCAATATTGACATAAAAAAAAATAATTGGGCGTCATCTAACCCAATTATTTCCAGGATGCTTTCTCGTACTGGCTGCGTTTGCATTAGATTAGATTAGATTAAACGGCAAATTTTCACTGAGGGAAGTCACCATAAACAACTAGTCAGGTAGAAGTTTCTAAATAACTTCACGTTTTTAGGAGAGTTTTAGAGGCCATCGTGATCCATACAAAAATCTGTAGGGTTAAGCACTATTTCGGCACAGAATAATTCTTTTCGTCTTGGAAGATTTTGTTGGCCAAATTGTCTGAAACTCGGTTAAAAGATTCTTCATGTAAAAGTACATTAAAACTTATGTTAGATTCAATGTGGTTTTGAAACGGCAAAAAACATGTCCAAATAGTTTTATAGTAGTCATTGCGAAGATTAATTGGGTTATTGGCAAAATTGTGAGTTTTTCCAATCGCTTTATTGAAATATAAGAAATCGACAAAGATGTCTCATTAGGGCCTAACTGACAAACGTAAATAATGGCTTCTTTCGTAAATTTCTCGAGGCACAAAGGCCCCCCCATGTAAGCTTCTAATTCCATCGGATAGGTGAACTCTTCCTCTTCGAAATGACCGTGGTGGATTGATTAGGCGAGTTTTCAAAGACGAAAAATTCGCGGAAAAAGCCATTGTTTACGTTTGTCAGTTGGGCCCTAATGAAAAATCTTTGTCGAAATAATTGAAACGGGGAAAAAGAAATGCACCAAATGTTAAATGAAATGCAATTCAACTGTAGATCGGAAACCAAATTCGGCATTCGTTTGGATAACCTTATTGAATTCCATCAATTTTCAGGAAATTGATGATTAATTTATCGAATATAATCGTTTTAATTTGTTGTTGTTGTTGTTGTTGTTGTTCTAAACTCGCATAATCTCCGAGGCGCATTAATTGTCGGTTCTTATCGTGCCAATATTCACCATAAAATTAAAAGCGCATATGATTTGGAGCTTGATACGCTGTAGAAAAAACTCAATTTGTTTTGGATATTTTGCTATCAAACAAAATTTTCCGCAACACTAGAATGTTTTTCTTTGATATTATTTACTGCTAAATTAATCAGAGGAGCAGAGAATCTAACAAAGCAGAACAACAAAAACCAACCACGATATCACAGTGAAGTTTGATAGCTGTGGCCATTTGGCTGTATGCTGGTTTTCATGGAAGCCAATAGGTTTTATGAAGGTTCTCAAGTAGTCATAACATCTTTCACTAGAACATTTTCAATTTTTTTTGGATCTTATAAAGGTTTTACTAACTTGTTTTCACAACCGTCTATAGAGTGGGCCACTTTGTACAAATTTTGGCTTTAAAAAAGCATAGAGGAGGTGTTGGTAGAATAAAATAGTTTTGAACGTAATTTTATCAACAAAGCCGGGAGGAGTGCAATACGGCTGAAATAAAACTAAAATTGTTACTTGGGTTGGTACTCTCGGATAGGATTCTAGCAAGACTTGGTCATGGTTCCGATGAATTCCGAATAGGATTCTAGTAAATATCACAGAAGAATCCGGTAAATTTTGATGAAGATAGCCGTTAATCGTCTTTGGCAAATCTCGGAGCGTATCCCGACGAATTTTTTTTTGTGGGTTCTGAATTTCTCACACGATTTCTCGGTCCATGTTATAAGAAGCAGTCAAGCGCCTGTGAAGAACAGCCTTGACGTACCACAAGGGAGTGTATTAGGGCCAATTTTATACATCAATGCGACGAGTCTTGTTTACAGATGACTCCGTGTTTTTCATTACAGCTGAAAGCCTAAGTGAGGCCGTTTCATTTTTGAATGCAGATTTACGTTCTCGACGTAGATTGTTGAAGTACAAACAGTTGAATATAAGTGAAACTAAATTCATAGTAATTTCGCGGAATCGAGTACTTGAAGACGCCTCTGTTAAAATTTTCGATGGGCCAATGGATTGCGTGCATGAGATTAAATATCTTGGCGTGATTATTACCGGGGTTGAATTTGGTGACATTTCTTGGGATTGGATTGGACAGAGGAGCTACAGCTTTGTGCGACGACGATGAGACTGTAATACAAACTAATAAATAAAGGAAAAAAAAAACTTTTTATACTAGACATCTGGAGAAACACATAAATCAATCGCATATAACAAAGGTCACGAGACCCCAACACATCTGTTTAGAAGCATATCATCAGCTGAACAGTTTGGTCTGACACCCCGGCGGCGCCACAAATAAAAAATTAATAGTTTTTAGAAAGTACCAACCTTCAAAAGATAGTTGTCGAAATTTCAAGGCATTCCGAATATTAGTTTAGAAACTACAGTGGTTTTAGTCACGCTGCTTATGTGATAGAGTTTTTCGTGTTAATTAAACATTGTTTTTGAATGGGAAAAAATACCATTAGGCTGAACACTTGGCTTGATTAATGTTATCCAAACTCTGTACTAGAAAAATCCACCATCATTGACGAGTATGCTGAGTTTAAACGCGGTCGTAAGGACACCACGATGATGCGCCACGGCCTGGTCTGCCAACCATGGCTAAATTGCACGAATACGTTTCGAGATGCTTCCCTCACCGCATTCGCCATATTTGCCAATGAATTAAGAGTCTATAAGGTTTCACCGACCGAAGAGCCTTAATCGAACTGAGGCTGTCCGAGAAGATAAAGTTATGGTTTATGGGCTTGTTGTAAATCATCTCCAATCCGATGTTGATTGCTGCAACATGAACAGAGCAGGGTTCTTGAAGCCCGTGGAGGGCGTTAGAGTTTTCATTTATGACACTGAAGCTAGTGATTTATGGGGCGAGACCCATTAGTGAAATTTTTTTTCGGAATTGACGTATTGGTACTTTTCAGTGAAAATATGCGGAAATTTATTAAAACGAAGTTGTTCCGGAATCCCACGAGATGCTTGTTTCATGAAAAAGATGGATCCAGGAACTGCCAAAGGCGAATTGGTCTGAGTATAGTACGGAAGACACATATCCGACGCGATCATAAATCGAGATTGTGTATTCCGCCTGAGAATTTCTTCAAAATTGTCTATAACAAATGCGTTTTGGTAGTCTTTGCGCTTATTTAACGAGTTTTAAATTGGTTTGTGGTTGTAGAGGATGTGAGCGCGATGGCTGGTGGAGTAGAATAGGCATCCCGCTACGTTGCTGTGTGAGTGTAACACTAAGGCTTGTTCGCGACAAAATCTGAACACCCCTAAATACGCATATCTCTGGAAATACTTCGTCAACGACCGAAATATTTCGCTGACTGATGAACGTATGTCTGTTCATGTGTAAAATCAGATGAGGGAGAGAGGGGATTTGGTGATACTACAAAGTTTTAGATCGAAGATTGCGATGAAAGAAGAGCAAGTGCGAAAAGCAATTGTGTGCGGTCGCAATGAAAATCCGGATCTGTCAGTAAGAAAACTTGCGAAAAAACTTGGTTTCCTGCAAGCACTGTTCTTAAGTTCTTAAACGTTCTTAAATCTTTCGATATACGTTTGACAACAACGGGGAAGGCTGGGAACGGAACAAAAACGGATGTCAGGAACCACCAGAAGTACGCGAAGGTGAAGCAAATATTGTAGAAGAGACCAGATTATTCGGTAATTACTGTGGCTAAAAAAAAATGTCCCCAACTTTCGTGCCTACTTCCAAGCACCGGCAAGGTATGAAGTCGTTCAAGATGAAAACTGTACCGAACCGTAATCATAAACAGAAAAAACGCAGGCTCGCAAGTTATAATGCGAATATTTGACGAAGTTTTCCTGCGTCATAATGGACGATGAAACTTATGTGCTGGAAGACTTTAAGCAGCTTCCCGGAATTTCTTATTATACTGCCATGCAACGGAACGGCATAGAGGAGCATTTCAGGACGATGAAAAAGTCAGTTTCCCAAAAAATATTTGGTTTGGTAGGCAATCTGCAGCTGTGGTCGAGCAAGCCAAAGCTTCATCACTACCAGGTACGGTAAACAAGAGAAATATACCGTGAAGAATGCCTAAAGAAGCGATTGTTACCATTCTACGCAGCCATGACGCTCCCTCGCTATTATGACCTGATTTGGCATCTTTTCACTACACAAAAGATGTTTTGGAATGGTATAGCGAATGGAGCCCATGTTGTACCGAAAGAGGCGAATCCACCCAACCTAATTCTTCCTGGTACCGGAAACAGTCACGCGAAGTAATAGGGTGATTGGCCTTACAATGCACACAAAACGCAATAAAGAAAAGGAGGGGGGGGAGGGGAAAAGAAAAAAGAAAGAGGGGGAGTTTTGGCAAGTGGATGAAGTAGGGGGTTTAAATTTTTAGGGGTATATACGATTGAAAAAAAAAAATACGCATTAGTTAATAAAACTAACATTTAGAGATTTATTTAGAGAAATTTAGGGGAACAGAGAGGTTGAAGTAATTTAATATGGGGGTAGGGAATGGTAAGGTTTGCGTAGAGGTAAAATACCATTAAATAGTTGGAAATTTTTCTCAGAGTAGGAAAAAAAGAGTTACCGAAGAATTTCCTGTCATTCATTTTTAATTTTTTTTTTGTTTTGGATTTATTGAGTTTCCGTTTTAGGGCAGTAATCATCCTCGTAATTTATTTGCTTAAATTTTCTTTGCTATTTTGCTAGGATGCCATCAACTTTATTTCATTATATCACGTTGGAATTTTCTTTATTTTAGAGTTTCAATCATCTAACATCGCAGCGGAAGAGGCAAATAGCGGCATTTAATTATTATATGTACATTATGTAGTATTTCTTTACAACATCGTATTATTTCCATCATATCATAACCTTCACATTTTCATGCAACAAACCTGATTTAGGCGGTATCTGGCTTAAACACGAAACATACATTCAATTTATGACATCTAGCATTCCTTATATGTCCAGTATATAACGCAGAAAATTACAGCTGTGGTAGGCTTTTTGAAAATTGGAATCTGTGGTAGGCTTTTGCACTTTTTGCTGAATGTATTTTTCATTTCCGGTTTGCAAATGGACTTTTTACCAATTCTGAGCTGATCTGATTCATGCAGCGCTGTGTGCCATTTGGCTAGTGTTTGATTTTACATTTCAACCTTTGTCATTACTTGATCATAACTCACAATATCATTATATTTGGTAATATTGTTTTATTGATTTTACTTCAAAGATGATTAAAACATTACTTATTGTTTTTTGCCCATTTATCTTTAACTCCCTTCCACTTAAATCTTTCCATTCCTAACTCGGTAGCAATAACTATTAGGTCAGCAAAAATAAAAGCGGATTGCTATTATAAAATCAGCATCAAGTAGCAAATAGTGACCATGGCAACAGTAAATTAAAATGTATAAATGTTAGTTTTGTAAAATTTCAATAGATTTAATAAACTTTTTCAGGATACTTCAAATCAAGATTTTGGTGAAATGCTGCTATCGCTGAAAACGAACGAAAACGTGCTTAAGCGCGAACCACAGAACTCTACACTTTAACATTTTACAACATTTCTTGCATTTCAGGATCAACCGAATGAAGATCATATATTATAGATACGAATGCTTGTAGTATTTTTCATTCACATAAATATATACACCATTATATAAATATTTCATGGGAATGGGAGGGACCATCAGGGCACCCGATTGAAGCACTCTGGATGGGGAGAGTGGGAATGCCAACTCCCCATTGCTAACAGTTTGTGAATAGAGGGCGGGCTCTTCTCCCCGCCCATTGGGGCATCCTCATGTTAGATAGCTTGCTCTTTTGACCAATTGTTCAATCTTGTTGTTGGAAGGAGATTCTTTATATCCCTGTGGATACGTATAAGTGATGTTGCATATCGATCCACCCAACCCCTTTTGGCCCTTCATACAACGGCATGATTAGGATAATCAGTGGTTATTAAAGCTTGATCAAGTCTAACAGAGAGGAGAGCCCATTGCTGTCGGACTTAGTTTCCGTGCTACAATGGGTGGTAGTACATATCATACATCATACATACATTTAGATGTTCTTGGAATTCGAGGTATAAAGCGAAATGGAGCCCATGTAGATTGTAAGCAGTGCGAAAAGATAATCCACCCAACCAAATCTTCCTGGACCTGGTTGAACAGTCACGCGATAAGTATGCATAGTGTGATGTGGCTTTCAAAATGCACACTCAAAACGTGGGTTTTATGCAATTCTTCCCTATTGGCAACGTGTACTGAAAGTTCCTGATGACACAGCGTAGATAACAAATCGTTGGTTCCTTGTAATCTTTCCAAAGCGTTCGATAGAGTGTCGCATGTAAGCTACCACAAAGTATGTAGCACAGAATTTGAGTAGATGGATAATACGAACTTATCAAATCGGTACTCTTAGCTAATGGATGTCGTGACCTGTCTATCAGGTGTATCCCCATTGACCTGACGCTTTTATTGTCATTGTTTATACCTGACCAAGTTTTAAGCCTCGTATTATGTTGATTCACTGCTGCTCATGCTTGGGGTGGTTTTTTTAACTCTTTATTTATTCCAAATTTTACATTATTTTACATTCATATATTAACCTAGGTGATCCTGCTAAGTAATTAACATTTCAACCTTATATGCTATCATTTATATCTAATTGTGTTAATATTATTTTTACTTTGTCTATTCAGTATTTTTAACAGGGTTCCTTTTGCCTGCGTGTAAGAATAATTATTGATTTCTTAAAACTAGTTCTTATCTATAGAGAGAATTGATCATTGCAATTGAAGACTGCAATGATTTTTGTCTAAAATTATGAATTATTTTGTTGGACATTTCTTCTAGAGTCTCAACGTTTGAAATTCTATGTAATTCAATAGTACTGAACCAGGGTGGCAGCTTCAAAATCATTTTCAGAACTTTGTTCTGAATCCTTTGAAGTGCTTTTTTCCTAGTAGCACAACAACTAGACCATATTGGCACAGCATAAAGCATGGCCGGTCTAAAGATTTGTTTGAATATTAGAAGTTTGTTCTTCAAACAAAGTTTGGATTTTCTGTTTATAAGAGGATATAAACATTTTATATATTTATTACATTTGGCTTGAATGCCCTCAATGTGATCTTTAAAAGTTAATTTTTGATCAAGTATCAGTCCAAGATATTTTACTTGATTTGACCAAGAAATTGGAACTCCGTTCATAGTGACCATATGACTATTACTTGGTTTCAAAAATGCAGCTCTAGGCTTGTGTGGGAATATTATAAGTTGAGTTTTGGAAGCATTAGGAGAAATCTTCCATTTTTGAAAATAATCTGTAAAAATGTCCAAGCTTTTTTGTAGCCTCCTGGATATAACACGAAGACTTTTTCCTTTAGCGGAAATGCCTGTGTCATCAGCAAAGCAAGATTTTTGACAGCCCTGAGGTAAATCAGGGAGATCTGAAGTGAAAATGTTATAAAGTATTGGCCCAAGAATGCTACCTTGAGGAACACCAGCTCTGACAGGCAATTGATCAGATTTAGAATTCTGATAATTTACTTGCAAAGTTCTATCAGTTAAGTAGTTTTGAACTAATTTCATGATATAAAGCGGAAAATTGAACTTTTTCAGTTTCGCAATCAAACCTTCATGCCAAACACTGTCGAATGCTTTTTCTATGTCTAGAAGAGCAACTCCAGTGGAGCAGCCTTCAGCTTTGTTTGAACGAATTAAATTTGTAACTCTCAAAAGTTGATGCGTAGTTGAATGCCCATGGCGAAATCCAAACTGTTCATCAGCAAAAATTGAGTTTGTATTGATGTGAAGCATCATTCTATTCAAAATTATTTTTTCAAAAAGCTTACTTATTGAAGAAAGCAAACTGATTGGTCGGTAGCTAGAAGCTTCAGCCGGATTTTTGTCTGGCTTCAAAATAGGTACGACTTTTGCATTTTTCCATTTATCTGGAAAGTATGCCAGATGAAAACATCTGTTAAATAGTTTTACCAAGAAAGACAAAGTACTCTCAGGGAGTTTTTTGATGAGGATATAGAAAATTCCATCATCACCTGGTGCTTTCATATTTTGAAATTTTTTAGTTATAGTTTTTACTTCATCCAAATCAGTTCCCCAAGAATCATCAAAAATATTTTCTTGTGAGAAAATATTCAGATACTCCCTGGAAACTTGATCCTCAATAGGACTTGTAAGACCCAAACTGAAATTATGGGAGCTCTCAAACTGCTTAACAAGTTTTTGAGCTTTTTCCGCATTTGTGAGCAAAATTTTATCACCTTCCTTAAGCGCTGGTATAGGCTTTTGAGGTTTTTTCAATATTTTAGAGAGTTTCCAGAAAGGTTTGGAACTCGGATCTAATTTTGACACATTATTTTCAAAATGTTTGTTCCTCAGGGCAGAGAAGCGTTTTTTAATTTGTTTTTGTAAATCTCGCCATATGACTTTCATAGCGGGATCACGTGTTCTTTGATATTGACGCCTACGTACATTTTTCAGACGAATCAAGAGCTGAAGATCGTCATCAATTATAACTGAATCGAATTTAACCTCGCATTTTGGCATCTTGCTCTATTTATTGGAAAGCCAGAGATTCAAGAGCATTATTAATTTCATTTTTTGTTTGCAATGGAACATTAGGATCAAAGTTGTGTTCCATAGATGTTCGATATTGATCCCAATTAGCTCTATGGTAGTTGAAAGTAGAACTGATGGAATTAGAAATGATTTCTTGAGATATTTCAAATGTAACTGGAAGGTGATCAGAACCAAAGTCAGCATGGGTAATCAATTGACTACAAAGTTGACATGAATCAGTTAGGACCAAATCAATAGTTGAGTCAACAGTTGGCTGATATTTATAGCTGACGGCCTCCCATGTCAACGCGTTGCGTTAGTTTTGGTTATTCTTGCAATGTTTAGAGATTTTCGCATAGCTTACTACAAGTTTTACTTCATTTCGCGCTAAATTGATTACCCTCATCTCGAATGATTATTTTATCAAATCGAAAGGTAAGTTATTACTCTTAAAATCCTACAAAGCATTTTAACATTTTCCTCCACACATACTCTATGCTAAGCAAGCTGAAGTAGATGTATTGTGGAAGAAGACCCCTTTAATTGACAATACTAGAATTGGAGTGTTGCGTAGAAGTGTTGTTGACTCGTTTCCGGAGTCTATGCGACTTGGTCACTCCCTGAAGTTCAAATGCTTCAAAATCTCCAAATGCTTCGTTGTCGTTGATGAAGTCGCGTTCGTAGATCACACCTTGTACTGAATTTAGCGAAGAATGTGCCAAGACTTCTACAGGAATCCCGTCGACAAGCTTTGTTATACCCAGCAACTTTTCGGCAATAGATCGCGATTCCACGCACAGCAAGTTCTTCGTACCTCTGCCTTCCTTGGATGCATCGATTTTTCTTGTTTTTTTTTACCAACCGTTTGTTCGACCGACACACCAATCACAAAGGGGCTTGGAAGACGTGCGTTTAATTCACTGCGATGTTTTCCGAATTTCGTTCTCGGCGGACTTACATGACGAGGTAATCGAGGTAATCCAGGTTCATCGCGGTTTAGGAGCCAGTTTGGAACTAATGTGCCTAGCATGTTTTCTGGAGGATCATCAGGAGGTCAGGGCCGAAGCTGTCTACGTCTGAAAAAGAAGCAAACGAGAATCGGATAGCCTCCTAGAGCCATGACCGACCCCGCGCCTCTAGTTCTGGCCCTCACTGATACTCCTTGTGCTAAGTGCGCGGAAGTTTCGACCGAAAATGAAAAGATGATCGGTTGCGATGGATGTCAACAGTGGCACCATACCCGTTGCGTCGGGATTTCCGATGCGAAGAAAAGCTCAGTGGTACTGTGGAGCCAAATCCTGCCACAAATTAACTTAAATCTCCGATCAGCTTCATCAGTTTCATAAAGCCCTAGTTATTTATCATGATTTCACATGTCCAACGTGGCTATTACTTGTCTAAAAAATACGTAGTTAGTAAAATTAGATATATCTTTCAGCCACTTTCTTCTCAAAATTTCTTATTTGGTCTCTTTTTTCAGGCATGTAGTCTATAAAATTTCTATTTATTAGACACTTAGTCGCTACCAACCGTGGCCATATAAAATTCTAGCATTGTGAATGGTCTGTCCAGAGAGTCCAGAGTTTGGAGACCTTTCTGGAAAAATATATTTTTGCCAATCGATGTTCCTTGAGAGGTCCGAATGGAACTCAAGATAGTTCTGAGGCCACACTTGATTGAAGGGTGAGGGCCACATTTAATTGAAATGACGATTGGTAAGGATTGCTACCTTAAAGTAGCATTACACCAATACATTCGCAATGTCCAAGGCGTAGTTAGAAGACCAGATCGAAAAGAAGAAATGAATAAGCTTTATAAGCAAATCACTCTCTGGTTATGACAGTTCTTCGTAAGGCATTAGCCAGGAATTTGCCCACCATTTCGAGATCATTATTGAAATTTTCGTATTTCCATTGACCAAGCAAAATTCATCAACAATGTAGTTCATACAATGTACATGCAATTTAGGAGCCTCTTTTAAGGAACGTATAACTGCTCTTACAACATTGGTTAGGATAATTATGACAGCCAGCACTATAATAGGTCGTGCACATATCTACGAGACTGCTCTATCAACCGGATTTCTATCTTATTAACAAAAGACAAGTTCCCTTTAACAGTGACGAGTCAATAACGTTTCGCTTAGAAGTACTTTATCACTCCGAAACCACCACATCTGTCCATCTACAAACGTACGTGCGATTATTTCCAACCCATTCATGCCCGCAAAAAAGACAGCTATCCAACCGACCATCCAGAAATCCACTTACGTCCAACCCTCCTGAGAACGAATAAGAAAAATACAATCTCCTTCGATCTTCAATCCTGGAGAAAGGGCGCTCCGGCCCCGAGATGGACTTCGTGAATCATTTGCGATAAACACGCAGCAGCTATTCGCTTTCATAGCCAGGGGTTCGTTCGGATTCCTCGCATTCTCCATCATCCCTACCTACCATTTCTCCGACGAAAAAATACCGGACTTTCTCACACTCCGCTGCCAACGACATTGATTGCGATCGAATGAATTACTACGATCGAAAATAAGAGAAGTGTAATTTCATTTCGCCGAAAGTGAAATTAAACCGATACCGACGAGCTTCAGTCGTGATAAGTATGAAACCCACGCGTCGCTGCGTTGAGTCCCCGGAATCTATTCAAGGACCTATGCCGGAAGCGATTTTCCCGCTTCTTTTTTTTATTCTTCTACTCAGCAAAATCCGGAAATGACGTACAAAACGAACGTCCATCACGCCTCGTGCGTCGCAACGTCTGCTGGAACCAGCTGCATGTTTCGCTTTGAAGAGAAAGAGAGCCGTGTTAAGATTAAGCATAATCTTTTCGATGCGACTGCTGCTGCTGCTGTTGGGTTGGGTCTTGGAAGTGGCAAAAAAAAGGCAAGAAAGAAACAACCGAACCTAATATTGCAAACGGAACGGAAACGGAGCAAATTGGAAAAAAATGAATGCAGTTTAGCCCTGGCCGTGGAACCTGGCACAGCTG
>JAHHFK020001917.1:0-331029 GCA_024533555.2 Aedes koreicus
AAAATGCCGCATAAGGAAAAATTCAGCATAGTTCAAAGTAAGAGATTATGCAGCAACTGTTTATACTCTGGGCATTTTGCCAAAAATTGCCAGTCTCAATTGAATTGTAGAACTTGCGGAAAACGTCACCATACTTGGTTACATCCGGGCCATGAGAGTCCAAAAAACAGCCTAAAGGAAGGTGAGCATGCAGAAAAATCCTCACCGATGGGAACAGATAAACCTGAAGAAAAAAGTGCAACTGCCACCACGGCATCGACTTTAGCAGCCAACATGGCTTTACGAAGCATTAATGTATTCCTATCCACCGTAGTGCTGATAATTGTGGATAAATTCGGAAAAGAACATTTGGCGAGAGCACTTTTGGACAGTGCCTCTCAGGCCAATCTCATCTCAAAAAGATTGCAGCAATTGCTAATGCTTGACTTACATAAGGCAAATATTGAAATTACGGGCGTGGACGGAGCATCCACTCGGATCAAACACACATCGATTACGCACATACGCTCCCGGATTAATAATATGTCCGTTCCTGTAGAATTTTTGGTTGTAAACAAGGTGACAAACGATTTGCCTACCGTGAGTATCACCACAAAGAATTGGAATATACCGCCTGAGGTAAAACTGGCGGACCCTGAGTTCCATATTAGCCGTAATGTGGACATGATTATCGGTGCCGAGCACTACTACAAATTCATCAA
The DNA here is from genome assembly GCA_024533555.2 of Aedes koreicus. Taxonomy (NCBI): domain Eukaryota; kingdom Metazoa; phylum Arthropoda; class Insecta; order Diptera; family Culicidae; genus Aedes; species Aedes koreicus. The sequence goes on from JAHHFK020001917.1 coordinate 702, forward strand.
GAATGGGAGGATTCATTTGCAATCTAATTTACCAATGCTAATTGAAAGCGATTTTGGATGGTTGGTGTCTGGAAGATCAGAAACCAACATCAACACCTACAGCATCGCCTGCCATGCCAATACACTGGAAAAGCTGGAAACTCAAATTGAGAAGTTCTGGCACATCGAAGAAGTTCAATCTCAGAATTACTCACTCGAGGAAGCCAAATGTGAAGAGATTTACAAGCAAACCACCACACGAAATGAAGAAGGGCGCTATATAGTGCAGCTCCCCAAGCAGGACAATTTTCAGGGCATGATTGGGGAATCTCGAGAAGTGGCTGTAAAACGATTACAATGGATGGAAAGGAAATTTGCAAAAAATCCTCAGCTAAAAAATGATTATGATAAATTCATGATGGAATATGTACAATTGGGTCATATGGAACTAATTGAAGAAATGGAGTCGGATCATTTCCATGGATGCTATCTGCCGCATCACGCGGTTTTCAAGCAAGACAGCACCACCACGAAAGTGCGTGTTGTATTTGATGGATCGGCTAAGACAACTACCGGATATTCACTGAATCAAGCTCTATTAGTTGGACCTGTTGTGCAACAGGATTTATTGGCCATAGTTACAAGATTTAGGAAGCATCGTATCGCTTTGGTAGCAGATGCAGAGAAAATGTATCGACAAATTTTAATAGCACCCCTCGACCGAGCACTTTTGAAAGTAGTATATCGATTTCATTCGAATGCGCCTATACAAACTTATAGGCTCAATACAGTCACCTACGGACTGGGCCCATCATCCTTTCTAGCCACGAGAACATTATTACAATTAGCTGAAGACGAAGGCGAACAATACCCTCTAGCAAAGGCGGTGCTAGAGAAAGATTTTTACGTGGATGATTTGATTAGCGGGGAAGAGTCCGAGGAAAAAACTATTCAATTACGAAATGAACTGAACGCGTTGCTGGTCAAAGGAGGTTTTAAATTAAGAAAATGGTGTTCTAACTCGTTAGCAGTGTTGGCAGATCTGGCGCCAGGAGAAACTGCTACACAATCCACATTGAAATTCCAAGAACAGGAAAACATAAAAACACTCGGAATACTTTGGGAGCCCTGCACGGATTCGTTCCGATTTGTCATAAACATCCAAACACCGGAAAGCCCTTTAACAAAAAGGCGCATCTTGTCCCAAATCGCGCAATTATTCGACCCGCTGGGTCTCATTGCGCCAGTAATATTCAAATCCAAGGTCATTATGCAACAATTATGGACCTTATCGTTAAATTGGGACGATGTGGTCCCACCCGGTATTGCTCATCAGTGGGAAACTATACATCGCCAGTTGGGAAAACTGGAGACATTGCGCATAACCCGATATGCATTCACTCCTGGAAGTAGCTTTGAAGTGCATTGTTTTGTGGACGCCTCTACACTAGGCTATGGAGCTTGTATGTATGCCAAATCCACTGGAGCTGAAGGAGTCAAAATTAGTCTTCTTGCGTCGAAATCAAGGGTAGCACCCTTAAAACGAGTCACTCTTCCTAGATTGGAATTGTGCGCGGCTCTACTAGGAGCACAATTATATGACAAGGTTATAAAAGCCCTAGATATGCAACCAGAAAGTACGATTTTTTGGTCAGATTCAACTGTTGTTCTACATTGGCTGAAAGCCTCACCACACACCTGGAAGACATACGTGGCAAATCGTGTGTCAGAAATTCAAACCCTAACTCCTGTCGCAAAATGGTTGCATGTAAACGGACTGGATAACCCAGCTGATTTGGTCTCTAGAGGCCTATTCCCCGAAGAGATAGTACAAAATCGCAAATGGTTCGAGGGGCCTTCCTGGTTAGCCGGACCTTCAGAATCTTGGCCCGTTAATGGAAGTACCCCAAAGTTATCACCCGACCTGGATCTAGAAGTCAAAGCTACAAATGTGTCAATACAGGCAACTTCTATAAACACGGAGCCAAACTTCCTGTTTACTTTATTTTCATCATACAACAAACTGATCAACGTGGCATCCTATTGCCTCCGGTTCATTAATAATTGTCGCACCAAAAACCAAAGAATAACCTGTTATACCGTTACGCCAGAGGAGCGAGGTAATGCCACTAAGATTTTGGTGCGATCTGTACAATCGGAAGTTTTCCCAGAAGAAATCAAACGGTTAAATAAGGATCTTCCTTTACTCAAACATACCAAATTGAAACTTTTGAATCCATTCCTAGATGAGGACGGAATAATTCGCGTTGGTGGCCGGCTGAACTTATCGTCGGAAGCATATTCCGTGAAGCACCCTATTATTTTGCCAGGATTTCACCCTTTTTCAAAACTAATGATCGAAAGCCGCCACTGCAAACTTCTACACGGAGGAGTCTCATCAACATTGTCTTACCTACGGGATGAATTCTGGCTGCTAAATGGAAGAAAAGCAGTTCGCAGTGTCATCCGAAATTGTTATAAATGTGTTAGAGCAAACCCGCGTCCAATGCGCCAGCCTATTGGGCAATTACCAGCGTCCCGAACTCGTTGCAGTCGTCCCTTTTCTAGCACCGGTGTCGACTATTGTGGACCGGTTTTCATCAAAGCAGCATACCGTAAGGCGACTGCGATAAAGGCCTACATCGCCATATTTGTATGTTTCAGCACCAAAGCAGTGCATATTGAACTTGTAAGCGACCTATCGACTGCTGCCTTTCTGTCAGCATTAAGAAGATTCATATCCAGAAGAGGCAGACCTGAGCATATTCATTCGGATAACGGAACGAACTTTATTGGAGCTAAAAATGAGCTACATGAAATTTACAAAATGTTAAATTCAAAACTGGAAGAACAGAATATCGCACACGCATTAGTCAACAAGGGAATCAAATGGCATCTTATTCCACCTCGTGCACCTAACTTTGGAGGTTTGTGGGAGGCTGCAGTAAAAACAGCGAAAACTCATATGCTACGGCAAATTGGCAATACATCGTTACTACCCGAAGACCTCATTACGCTTCTTACTCAAGTGGAAGCTTGTATGAACTCCAGACCATTACATGCATTAACCGAGGATTGTAATGACTACGAGGCTCTAACTCCAGGGCATTTTTTGATTGGTTCATCATTGCATTCATTACCGGAAATTGACATCAGAAAAATACCCTCTAATCGTTTAGACAGATATCAACTAATTCAACAGAAGCTACAACTCTTTTGGGATCGTTGGCGTACAGAATATCTGCGGGAGCTGAATAGGCAAGCCACTGTCAATCCAGCTCATACTCCACTCAGAATTGGTCAACTAGTGATTCTACAGGACCATCTTCTACCCCCATGTCGTTGGCCTTTGGCTCGAATTGAGTCTCTTCATCCCGGACCGGACGGCATCTACCGTGTGGTAACTGTACGCACCGCATCTGGAGGTTTCCAGCGACCCATATCCAAAATCTGTCCATTATCAGCAGTCGAAGAGGAAGACAGCACCCCTGCTGAGGATTGAAGCATCGAGGATGTCATCATACCTAGAATATAAGCTGTCAAATATGTTTAGAGTACGAATTGAAAATGTTTATAATTTTTATTTGTTGAAATTTAATATTTCAAGGTGGCCGGTTTATGTTATAGTTTAAATTATCATTTTACATTGTGATCACATTTGTGTGGATCACTGTCGCTAGTTAGTTGCGATGTGCAGTCGCGCATTTATTTGATTACGTAAACATTCGTTGGCACATTAGTAAATGGCCAGCATCATATATCCATTTTAAACGCGTAAGCAGTTTTGGTGTGCCGCCACTCGGGCGGACAACGTTTAGTTAGGTTGAAATAAATTCTTCTTGTAAATGCCATCCTAGCGAGAGGTTGTCGCCTTGCTTTATCCGAACTAGCCATGGGTAGCAAGGAATCAAGACCAGAAAGAGAAGAAATAATAGTTCAGCAGCAGCAACAGCAGCAACAATCACCGTCCCCCGCAATCAAGTTGGATTCGGGAATTGGACCTGATCATATCGTAGCTGCTTGCTGCGTCATCCTGTTGCTGGCTTTAGCAGCGCGATTTATATGGAAGCTGGTTACCCGTGAAATCGAGATAAGATCCCCTCGTCGGGCTGATTCGGTGGCCACTATCGTATAGTGCGCTGCGATTGAAACAACGAGTAGAAACACAACGTAGGTACGATCAACGATACGCAACAGTCTCATTTGTCAACGACCTCGTTTCGCAACGAATAGATTCAACTGAATTATTGTCAAAATTAAACTTTTATGTGCCTACACGACAACTACGTAATAGAAATGTGTTCACTTTAGATCAACATCGTACCAATTATACTAAATTCGGACCATTAAATCAGATGATGAATGCTTATAATCAACATAGTGAAATTATTGGCCTTAGTATGCCTCGTACAAAACTGAAAAAATATTTCAATACATTAAGTAATTATAGGATGTAAGAACATTAATGTAGTCTACGATTGATTGTTTGACGAAATAATTAAATAAATAATTAAAATAAATAAATAAATTTGTATTTGGACTTGGATTTGGAAAAATAAATTGAAATCTGGGATTTAAAGGTCATAAAAACAGGCACGATGCGTGATCTACGCTTTTTTTAATGGATACGCAAAGCATCAAGTCAACGAACATGTTTTGCGCCAAGTCACGAACAGTAACAATAGAAGGCTCACTACTGGTGCGATTCACAAGAAATGTTGTCTTGAATACATTCGGACGAACAGCAGGGAGAAGCGTACGTTAAAAATTGTGTGAAAGTCATTCAAGAAATGACCAACAAGAGAAGTCTGCTAAAAATTACAACGGACCACAATTCAGCGGGTATGGTTTCAGGAGATTTTTCCGTGAGGAAGCTGCTGAGCATAAGCATGAGCATGATTGACCACCCGATAGCTCCTACTCCGTTTTTTCCAGATCAGCTGTAATTAAACAGAGAACTAACAGATGATGTTTCGGACTAACATACATCATCAATGTATAAGAACAGGTGATCTCAGTGGAATAACATGCAATACCGGCGCCAGACACGTCTGAATGCGGGTAAAGTAGAGAACATCCAACTGATAAAAAAAAAGACTTAACAAGAGCTAGCAAAAAACAATCAACGGACGAAGCGACGGCTGAAGCTTCATATGATCAGGAAACCACTTAACACTTAACAGCACAGAATGGGATACAATAGAGAACATATCAGAAAAGAAAAACATGAGATTCGAAATGACAATTTTACCTACACAAAAAATAACATAGATGTCACCTATAAAATTAAAATGAACCAAACTACAACAACACATGCATAGATTAGACCATCCCCACCGGTGGGTTCGTATCTGAGTAATATGTTGAAGACAGAGAGCGTTCCTATTTTGATTTAGCCACCCACTTTCACACCGATCGTTCATAAAAAGGTTACACAATAAGACTCAAATTTTCGCTAAATATTTCGTGCAGTGTATAGTTTAAATACTCCGTATAGGTTTTCGACGTTCTATTTGTCCAAAAGATTGGATCTTGGGAAACATCCAGCGAAGCCCTGCAAAGCACTTTGTTGTCTTGTTGCGCCAAATTCCTTTGACATAACCTTTATGTGATCGACAGGCCCGGGTACCTTTTCATGTTTTACTTTACGAAATGTCATAGTTAATTTTAAAACAGGAAGCTGAAATTCAGTGTCATCTTAATAAAAGTTGGAAGGCAATTTTTTGCATATAAACATTTCGTATAGTAGCAAGGGGGCGAAGGGTGCTACTTCGATTTTTTTACCCCTTAAGTGATCGACAGGGTATCCACCAAATTCAAATGATTATAGCTCTGGCAATTATTGACCGATTTTAATTCTTTTGGCACCGTTAGATTCAAATCTTATTCGTTTCAAGGAAATTATCGGCAATGACCATTTGAATTCATCTGGTTCCTGTAAATCCGAGGCTGTGTTCCGTTACGGAGACACAATTTCGAAACATCTATTGAATTTCCAGGAATGGATGTCAAAATCTTTGGAATAATTCTACTGAGTTTTCTACTGAAAATGTGCATGGCCACCCATATTACCAGGGTTTTCTACTAAAAATTTTCATGACCACTCGAGCCCCACGGGAACCTGTTCTGGATTGGAGGTCCGAGGATAAATCATAAGATGGCCCCAAAACGTTGAGAAATATTCTACTGGAGAAATTTCATGAATTTTGATACCCATATTGCCAGGGTTTCCTTCTAAATATGTTCATGGCCACTCTAGGCCCCACGGAAACCTATTACAGAATAAATTTTGCAGCAATAAGTCAACATATGGCCCACAATAGAATAGAAATAGTTTCTATGAATTATTCCAAATATTTTGACATCTATTCCCGGATTTTCAATAGATGTTTCCAAATGATGAAATTGCCACACTATGAAATTGCTCTAACTTTTTAACCGTTGAGTAAAATTTAATGAAAATTTGGGTGGATTTAGTTCATAGTGCATTATTTACATCCTGCAAGTTTTAAAGTCCTGTGATCAAAACTCGCGGAAATGGAGTCGAAAGAACAGCTCGTGCGTGATAAAATCTTGCGCATTCATCACGAGAACAAGGATCTCTCGCATCGTTCCATCGCTAAAACGGTGGGAATTGCAAATTCCACGGTGTCGCGAGTGATTAAGCGGTTCGAGGAACGGTTGACCACCGATCGGAAGCCCAAAAGTGAAGGAAAAAGTATTCCGTACAACACCAAAAATCACAACCGCGTAGTTGGGGCCTTCAACCGAAATCCGAACGCCTCCGTTCGGGATGTGGCTAAGAAGCTGCACCTAAGCCGAAGTTTTGTCCAGAAGGCCAAAACTAAGGCTGGGCTTCGAACATTCAAGGTAAAAAAGGCCCCTAATCACGACGAGAAGCAGAACAAGCCCGCCAAAACCTCAACATGCTGACGAAAGTTGAATGCTGCATCATGGACGACGAAACATATGTGAAGGCCGACTTCAAACAGATCCCCGGCAACCTGTTTTTCACGGCCAAGGATAAGTTCAGCGTTCCGGAGCATGTCCGCACTCAGAAGATGTCCAAATTTGCGAAGAAATTCCTGGTTTGGCAAGCCATCTGCACGTGCGGGAAGCGGAGTGCACCTTTCGTGACCCAGGACACGATGAACGGACAGGTGTACATAAAAGAGTGACTCCAGAAGCGGCTGCTTCCTCTCCTGAAGGCCCACAACGGCCCAACAATCTTCTGGCCGGAAATGGCCTCATGCCACTACTCCAAGGACGTGCTGAAGTGGTATGCGGACAATAAGGTCAATTTCGTGCCGAAAATGTTCAACCCTCCCAACACTCCGGAGCTCCGCCCCATCGAGAAGTACTGGGCGATTATGAAGCAGCACCTTCTTAAACGACCTAAGGTAGTGAAGACAGTCGAGGAACTGAAGAAAGTATGGGTTTACATGCAAAAAACGGTTGATTCACAGGTTGTGCAGAATCTCATGGCCGGGGTTAAGGCCAAGGTGCGGGCATTTGCATATGGACTGTAAATAAAATACGAGTAAAATGGTAAAATGAAGTTTAATCGTTATTTCTCAATCCCTGAAAATTTGATGGCAATCGGATGAAAACTCGAATTTTGCGAATCAATTTTGTGTGTGGCAATTTCATCGTGGACACCCTTTAGTGTCTCCGTACCCGATGACAGCCCCGGAAACCCGAATTTATGGGAACCAGATGACTTGAAATGGTCATTGCTTATAACTTACCTGAATTGCCAGAGTTATAATCATTTGAATTTAGTGGTTACCGGGGTACTCTGTCGATCACTTAAAGGTGTTTTTTTTTTGTCGAGCACATAAGGGTTAGACACAAATCGGAAACACTCAAATTGAAATGAAAGTCTTCCAGATGAAGATGTTGTTTTAACGTTTCAACTTGTTTTACTTATTTTCTTCAAACAAGCCCGACAAGTCCTAAAGCATCGAATAGTTGGGCAATATACGACAGCGTTAAATGTTTCGTAATTACGACGTTCGGTGGTAGTAGAAGATCGATTTTATACTTTATCCCATCGCATGCTGGTTCCCAGTGCAAGCCGAGGGTTTTAATTGTTTGGTCACGATAGAGGTCGACAGAATTCGAAAGGGCATGGTTCTCTGGCAATATGCTTACTTAAACACCTTCACGATTCGACGCCCATTTTCTCAGCTGGGAACCTCCCTTAGAAAGCTTACCGTTGAGTTGATCTAGAAGCTCGCTTGCCTCTGCAGTGTTTCTTGCACCAGAAAACAGGTCATCAACGTAAAAATCGTTCTCGACGATCTTCGCTGCCACTGAAAAATTGTTGGCTTCGTTCCTAGCTAGCTGCTTGAAGACACGTCTTGCTAAATAAGGTGCCGTTGCTGTTCCATACATCGCAAATCATCCTGCGTGATCGGACCGACTAACAGAGCATCGTTGAGTGATATTCCGGAGCTTGTTTTGCTAGACGCATCAAACACGACGCGTAGCTTTGTGCTGGTACTACGCTCACGAATGACGGGATGGTGTGGAAGGTAGTAGTTTGGATGAAGGGCATCTCCGATGTCGCTGAATGGCGCCATGTGACCCAGTTGTAGATACTCAGGCATGAACTCACGATACTGCTGAGCGATCGAATCATCCCGTGATAGTCGATTCTCCAATAATCGAAAGCGATGAAGTGCTGATTTCTTGTTGTCACACAATCGTTGAATTAAAGATTCTTTAAAGCGAAGTCGTACCATATATCGACCAGATATATCACGAGCAATAGTACGCTTTTAACTCTTCGCAAGCAGTTTCGTCCGGGGAATCATTAGTAGGAGATGAATCCTCTTCAATTTTCCAAAACTTTTCCATACCATTGTGTAGATCGGCTATGGTAGCAACGTTGTAGCTGACTGGAGATTTGCGATGTCCATGGGTAGTTTTGCCTGATACGACCCATCCAAAAACCGAGTTGGTAAGTGACGGAAGAGAATCTCCAAGATAAATGCGTCCAGGAATCGAGAACAAATCAAAGAAAATCTCTGCTCCAAATACGATATCGACCGTACTCGATTGGAAGAAAGCTGGATCAGCAAGGTGAGGGAATATTCCAACGATCGATGTTTAGGTTAAGGTTAAGGTTGGGATGAATAAGGTTGTGGAGTAACCGGAATTTCGGGTTTTAACGCCGGCTCGAAATTGATGCTTCACAATGGAAGAGGCCTTTCCTGTTCCTGCTATCGGTACGTCGACTCTCGTTCATGTGACAGTTCATCACCTGAGAGAGATGAGTGGTAGCAAAGCAAGATTCGCACCCGGAATCCAAGAGAGCTCGTGTGAAATGTTCCTTTCCGGTATCATCGACAACAACCACCACGGTAGTGGCTAGAAGAACCTTTGTTCTCGCAGAAAGTTGTGAGTTGCTGCCTTTCAGACCCGAATGAGCCACATTGATAGTGTCCGTTGACGCTTACAACGATGTTGGTGATGGCTGCCGATCTTGAGAGGAAGTGGTAGTAGCAGGATTGTTTGAACTTTGCTGGTTAGTCATCGATGTTGATGCAGCATTCCCAGTGCTCCATGAATTGGTGCATAGTTGAGTGTGGTGACGGGATTTGCATTTTCGGCAACAGATATCCGATAGACAATCCCTTGCCATGTGTCCCTTACGGAGGCAGTTGTGACATAGTAGATGTCGGTTGATAAGTTTCACCTTCTCCTCAATCGGCATATGACTGAAGATGTTGCACTGGTAGATACAATGTTCCTGTGGGCAGAAAAGGCACTTTTATCGATTTTCTTGGAAGGCTCCATGGCTACCAACACGAGTATTCGGTGGTTTACGAACTGGTTGAGGCTTTTGAGGATCACCTTGCTTGCAAGACACTTGTAGAAGAACGTTGACTCTACGCTGGATAAAGTCCTTAAGATCTTTGAAGGCAACGTTGTCACGAGTGGCAGAAAATTCCTCCCAATCTCGTCGAGTCACGGGGTCGAGACGGCTTGTGAGAGAAATAAATCAGCAAGATATCCCAATATTTGGTGCTCTCTCCCAGCTGTTTCAGCAATCGTTTCAAATTTCTCGACTAATGAATGCAGCTCAGCAGATAACTCTCGACGAAGGACTGGAAAGTCGAACAGGACCTTAACATATTTGCGCTTCAGTACCTTTGGGTTTTGGAAGTGTTCGATCAAGAAGTTCCATGCAACGGAATAGTTAGTGCCGCTAATAGGTATAGTTTGTATCAGTTTAAGTGCTTCTCCAGCTAGCGACGATCGAAGGTAATAAAACTTTTGAATGCTGGAAAATTCCAACGAAGAGCGTACAAGCGATGCAAACAAGTCATGAAAGTTAAGCCGGCTCTCATAATTTCCAGTGAACGTAGGAAGCTTGACATGATTCGAAATGTGGCTTTGAGTGTGGGGAAGGCGGAAGGGGGTGCACTTGCAGCAGGGATTTGGCAGTGTTGCAGAAGAAAGCCCTTAACCTTGTAAAATTGTATCTCAAATTCAGCTCTATCTTTAAAATATTGTTCTACAGCTTCAGGGGGTTCCTCACAAGTTTCTAGCTCCGTTTGAACATTATTGAACTCCGTCCACAGCAACACCGCTTCGAGGCGTGCTGGCACTTGTGTCTCTCTCTTCTTGGTAGGCAACGACAAAATTCTTGATCAGCGTGAACGACATTATGATGCTGCGACGTCTCGTCTGCAGATGGCGTAACTTTCTCTCCATGGCCGACATGATGAGAACGATGGGTCTAATACGGATCTATAATTGACAACAGGTAGCCCGGAAAAGAAAAAAATAGTACAATGGAGCGATAATTACCTTCTTTAAGGCAAAAATTGCCTTGGATTTCAAAAATGCTCATGCTTTCGAACTGCACCGTGTCCTAGACCAAAGCAGGAAAATCGACAGCAATGGCGTTTCACTCCTGTTAGATGGTGGCTTGATTGGTCTTCGATGACAATTGGCTCCTTGATTACCGCGACAATAGAAAAGGGCCAAGTTTTAACGGTTGTTGATAGCGAACGGTGGCAAATGTAATGGCTTTCGTTGGTTGAATACCTTATTCAAATGCAGGCAGAAATGGCGCTGGTGCCATTAGCAGAATGTTCACCGGGTGGTCGGAATGGAGTCGACGACCATCCGGCTTGAAAGACCAGATTTTTAGTGAGTGATATTTCGTACTAACATTGGCCCTTGTCCCATGATTGTCACCATGCAACGCTCAATATAACGTGAGATACGTGGTAATGTGCAGAAGTTTTCGTTTTCACTGTATTTTTAATAAAAAGCTAGTTCACTACACGCAAGTTTGTTTAGTTTATTCAATCACTGTTACACATGCATTTATTTTCCGCGAATTTGAACTTAACATCTAATTTTACTTACCTATCGTAACACCTTCGGGTTCCACCGTCTGCTCTCCCTCACAAATCCAGCAGATGCAGCATCTCTGCCTCTCAGAGATCACCATTAGAATATGGTTTATTCTGCTGATAGGATAACTTGATTCGGGATGAGTGCGCCTAGATGTGTGAGACAGCTTGTTGTTCGATGAAATATTGTGTCGTCGCAATTATAAGTCGCTTCGGTTGACGAGTGTTGCTCTGGGCTATTTGCATGTTATATGCAAACAAGAGTAATCAATGCAAGTGATAAAAATGATAGTAGTCACAAACAACGTGAACCCAGCAACAGCATACACACCACATAGCGTGGGTTAGATGATGATGATGTGATTAGAACCCACCATCAGTGCAAGGATTACCTATGTCTGCAGGACTATCCTCAGCAGTTTGCCCTGATAGAATAGCCTTCATGCTGGCTTGTTGTAACAGGGCCAGTTGATCTCAATGAGGACCATCGGAAGACCACGGCCAGAACCGCGAGTCTTTTCATGACAAGGGACTGGCGACTCCAGTCAACAAATCCTTCGACTGCCTTAGGCTACCCCAGAAGTGCAATTTTGAAGTAAATGTTATGCTGAAATGCTGAAATGCTGAAAAACAAATTGAGCCATTGATGCTTGTCATGTTGCTCCAGGCTCTTGAGATAAATGGTTTTGAAATACAAAGATGATTCCAAAGCATGCTGAAATTATTAATTAAATATTAAAAATAAGATATGATTAACAGGTATGGGTATACAAATTGATTTATAGGCACACGATCTTCAGTCGCACCCCCTCACTTTGCTATTGTCAAAATGACAAAATTGCCCAGGCTACGCCAGCCAGCGTCTCCATGTTTTAGCTGGCAGCTTTTGTGATGATATGACTCATGGAGGCGTGAGGTAGGAACTTGTCAGGACCCGAGGTCGATCGCACCCTCCTTCAAAGTTGTCAACTAACCATTTGAAGCCCACCACATAGTGTGGGTTAGGTAAGCCAAAACTAAAAAAAAACGCCCAAATGCAAAGCTGAAAATGAAAAACACTACCAAGCCGAGGAAACGCAATACCAACACATTTATTAATTACGCCCAGATGAACCCAAAAAACTAAAACCAAAGCCATCGAACGGTGCACAAGGGTACGTGAACTAAACGTCAAAATGCTCCACAGAGAACATGCAAAAATAAGAAGAGAAGGGGAAACCTTGAATTATGGAGAGTGTGAGCTGTTTAGTGGAATACCTGTAACTAGAAAATAAGAAGAATGATTAGTAATTTCCATTTAATTCCAACTACCTTTATTGCTTATCTTGACAGATACGCGTATTTCGTCTACAATGTGCAGACTTCTTCAGTGTCGTGTACTAATACTCGAGTATTAGTACACGACACTGAAGAAGTCTGCACATTGTAGATGAAATACGCGTATCTGTCAAGATAAGCAATAAAGGTAGTTGGAATTAAATGGAAATTACTAATCATTCTTCTTATTTTCTAGTTAGGGGAAACCTTATTAGATAGGAGAATGAATGAGTAGTTGTTGCATTCAGGGCAAACTCTTCCTCAGAAAGAAATTGTTTCATATGCTTTTCTCCTCTTCCGACGCAACTCCCTGTACGGCCACTAATCCAACTTACTCACCGCAAGGATTATACATATTGAACAGCAAAAACGCACAAAACCCAAAGTAGAAGAAGAGAGAGGCAGACAGGAAACAAACAGAAACGCTGCACGTCTGGATATTATGGTTTCAGTTAAAACCCCAAATTTTCGACTAGCGACAATCGATTTTACTCTCTTTCTGTACGTTATACCTAATATCGGAAGTAGTGCGCTGTATGGCGCTGGACTGACTGGATTGACATTAAATCGATTCCGAGATCTATAAGTAATAGTATGACGAGAAGAACAAATGTGTGAAATAGGCGGTGCATGCTAAAAATAAACCCAACAGTGGGAGATAATTTCTCACCCGTGTTAGGCAGTATTGGGAGAGGGACAAATCGCTAGAACTAGAAAAAAGCAATAGGTAGTATAAGAGCCCGATCGGTTGCATAACCTTTTGCCAGTCAAGGGAATTTCCTCCCCTTGCCTATCCTGCATGGGGTAGTATGGTAAAGGGTTATGTGCCTCATCGGATACTACCGTTCAATAATGCCCTCCGCTCGTTTTCAAACTTGATCTTTCAATTTTCAAAGCCTGCGCTTCGCATGGAGATGAGAAATTATCTGCTTCTGACAAACTTCATTAAATCGATTGTCACTAGTCGATAATTTTGGTTTCCAACTGAAACGATAATATCTCCGTGTATACAGCGCATTCACTCTCACGAACCATTCAAGTTTGTCAATATTGCTTTTTACTACCGTATGTCCTACTGAAGCCGTAATATTTAGAAAAATACTTAGCTGAATGTTTGATCCGGTTCCGATTTTTGATGAGCAAAAATGTGGCTGAAAAAATCTTTTTCACTACGATCAAGACAATTTATCTCTTTGATACATTATGACGCAATTTTTACACAAAAACTCTTCCTTTTAAAAACCATCAAGTTCAAAGCCAACAAAGTCATTTGTTCGAAAGTGACTTCGATAACAACCGCAGCTAGCAACACAAGTAACGTATCGCTACCACTACCACGACAGCAGCTCTTCTCGCGTGGCTGATTCTGCTGAGAACCATGACGACGAGGACGGATGAAGAAAATTTTGTTGGATGGAGGACACTTTTCATATTCACGACCTAAACCCACATTTGGGTAAGCATTTCGATGCTCACCAAGGACGCCACACTCCGAGACACACTTTACATTTTCGTGAGAAAGCTGCTGACAACTAAAAAGTAAATGCGGCTTTACGCCACGGACCACCCGCTACATGAGGTACAGCATAGGTCATCAAACGACAGAAATAATGCCACATTTGAGGTGAAGGACTTGCCCTCACTATAACTCATTCCAGCAAACGCAAAGACACTTCGCCACCATTTATCGATCCCTGAAAAATTTCATGGCAACATCGGCGGCCCTGCGCCGGACTCAGGGTTCGATACCGTCAATGAAATGGATGCTGGCGAGTGGCAAATTGTCAAACATCTACAGTGAACAAGTAATCCAGAAAAATTCGCTCATCAGAAGAGAAAGGAATTAATACCAAGCAAGGTCCTTTGCAACAGCTTAGTCCAATCATCGAAGATGAGCTAATCCCTTGAGAGCATCCCTTCTCAAGAACCATGTTAGCACTCCTACATCGTTCAAACAATCATGACGTTCTGAATATAGTTCTCAATCCATACACTGGATGCGGAGACTACAAAAAAATACTTCTTCAAAAACAATCAATCCACAGGAGCATTCCTTGCAGCCATGATGTGCCCTATACTAGCACGTGTGAGACCAGAAATCATCTATTCCTATAACGGACACAACTTTGTGGAATCTAGCCAGGAACTTGCAGAGTTAGGGAAGTATAGAACACACAGCTGTTCCAAGGTACAACGAACTAAACACACACTTAGTTTTCTTTACAGACTTCTTTAAAAAAAATTACCGAAATCGATCTGTAAAATGAAAATTACAGAATTTTCGGTAAAAGAAGTAAATTTTTTTTATTGATACATCGCAAAACTACCGAAAACTGTAAATGGGAAAAAATACCGAAAAATGGTAAAAAAAACCGCATCGAAAAATCTGTAACTGAGGTCATATTACTAAATCGGTGATTTTTTATCAAACTTCTGTAAACACCATGAGCAGCCATCTTGTCAAATCAGAACCAAAATACTTATAGCTGGCCCACAATTGATACGTTGCGGATGCGTTTGCGTGAAATTGACAGTTTTCCCATAGGTTTTCTGTCAAATTTACGTCAACGCATCCGCAACGTATCAATTGTGGGTCAGCCATTAGAAAGTGGTTGACGCGCAGGAAGGAAAGTGGAAAATAGGGTGCTAAAATAGATAGTTTCCTAAATATATTGAAGGAAAACGATGAAAGGATCGTCAGTATCTTCCGCAAGTAAAATAAAGCACTTTATAACCATGAATTCGTGTGGCAGCCTGAATTAATCTGCCTAAATTATTCGTTCGCGGTGCGGAATTTGATGATTCGAATGATAGTGCTTCACAGCAAAAAAATATGAAAATTACACGAGATGTAAACAAGGCCAATTTGAAATATACACAACTGTACTTGCATAAATTAAATGAATTTTCAATTGAATATCATGCACATGAACCGAACATTAAAAAACCTTTGGAAACGCATTGTTTTTCAATCAAATAAGTGCTACAATGTATTTTTACCAAGTGCTGTAAAAATCAAGTGAAGCGCTCACTATTTTCAATAAATAAAAATTGAAGTTCACATGAGCGTTTTAATTTCTAGATTCGTGCATCGAGACCAATGAAACAATGGCGCCCGATTCTTCTGCTGCCTTATCCTCTTATCCTGTAGCTGTCATTCGTTTCCCAATATCATACGAAGTGGTCCGGAATCTCAGCGCAGTTGGATGTTTGTAATTGTTTCGAGACCAAACATCACATCCCGTGGTATATTTGGTATATCAACACAGAAATAAGAATTCAACCACATTGTGAAATTTCTGTTTGATTCCAAGGATCGGAAGATTGATCATTGGAAGAGATTAGCGAGAACGAGAGAAAATCTATATTTTTTTTAATGATATAGATGTTCACTTTTTTTCTGAACATCAATCTCTCTGAAAAGCGATATGCTATTTAATCAGAGTACTCATGAATTTGGCCATTACTTGTCAACTAAATGAATTTTCTTTTTAACCAAGCAAACAAAAAATCAATTCCGTATAAAATTACACCTGATGTTGTCAATACGTGTAAAAATAAAGTCGCATATAGCACTAGTCGGCAAAATCGGAACTTTTTTCGCTTCCGTCGGCATTTCTGGTTGGATTTTATAGATTTTGCTACGCTGAATCCAAATATGGGCTCAGAAATACTGTAACACGTCCAGTTTTTGAGAAAAATGTGATTTAAACTCACAAAAACACGTACTTCCGTAGTAATATGATCTACCTAAGCAACAACCAGAATATTGGCTCCGCCCTTTGAATGTTGGACTTGAATTTTATGGAATGGACCTCCCTGAATCCATTCGTGAACACAGATTTTTCGTAACACGTAAGATTGATGAAATAAACCTGGTTTTCATTCACAAAATTACGAATTTTCATGAAAATCAAGATTTCCTATTTTGAAAACATGAATTTTCGCTCCGCCCTTTGAATGTTGGGTTTGGATTTTATGAAATAAACCTCCCTGAACACGTAAGGTTGATGTAAAAACCGGGTTAACATTCACAAAATTACGAGTTTTCATGAAAATCAAGACCCGTCCATTAATTACGTCGCTCAAAAATACAGATTTTTAACCCCCTCCTTTCTTTATCACATTTTTTGTATGGATTTTTGAAAAATTTTGTATGCATCGTCACTTTTTAAACCCCCCCCCCCCACCTCCCTCTCAAAGCATAACGTAATTTATGAACGATCCCTTTAGGTGTGCCTCTTTGAGTATATTGAGTATATTGATGTTGCTTCTTACAGCAATTTTGGAACTGAAGACTTTCAAAGTTCATTCATTAATTCAAAAGTCAGCTGCACAGAGCCCTTCAGAAACGCCTCATTAAATACTCTATTCAGCAGTGCCGTATTTTTAAATTAGGATAGGAGTGAGCAAGACAGCATTAAAACACGCAAACACTTAAAAAACAAAAAAATAGACAGAGACAAAAGACTCTGTGTTAGTCACTATTGCTCGAGAAAATAAGGAAAAGATATGTTAAAAAAGAAAGCAAGAATCCTCAAGCACGTAGCTTAATGCGGCATTTTATAGAGCTTTTTGACGTTTAATCAAGGCCAACATTGCACTCCGAAGCAATGCCAGTTCCAATATCTCCAAATATTGCTGGACGTGCTGATGAGTTGGATTCGGAACCAGGCGAATCTGAGAAAAGCGTTCAGGATGATCCAGATTTTTTACCTTCGGAGTCTGAGGAACCGCATGTTATAACCCAAGAGGAGCTGAACGATTTGATTTGAGATTTGGAGCTACCCAAGACCAAAGCGCAGCTGCTAGCTTCAAGGCTAAAGCAGTGGAATGTCCTGGAAAAAGATGTAAAGGTGTCATCTTATAGGAAGAGACATTCAGATAACACTAAATATTTTTCGATGGACGGTGATCTTGTCTTTTGCAACAACGTCGAAGGTTTAATGGAAGAGCTACAGTTAGAGTATCACGCAACTGACTGGAGGCTCTTCATCGACGCTTCAAGCAAAAGCAGTGTTACTGCACAATGGAAATAAGTATTCTTCAGTGCCAGTTGCATTTGCAGCTCACATGAAGGAAACTTATGAGAACATAAAAACACTTTTGGAAAAGATCAAATATTCGGAACACCAGTGGAATCTCTGTGCAGACCTTAAGGTAGTGGCATTGCTCACTGGGCTTCAAGGAGGCTACACAAAGCATTGTTGTTTCCTCTGCGAATGGGACAGTCGTGCGAGGGATAAACATTACCACCAGCAGCATTGGCCAGCACGTACCGAGATGGTTCCTGGGAAGAAAAATGTGTCAAATCTGCCTCTTGTCGACAGGGACAAAATTTCACTACCTCCGCTACATATTAAGCTTGGGTTGATCAAAAATTTTGTCAAAAAGCTAGATATTCAAGGAGGACCATATTGTTTTTTGAGGAAAAAGTTTCCGAGATTAAGCGAAGCCAAGGTGAAAGAAGGAGTATTTGTTGGCCCTCAAATTAGGAAACTCCTTAAAGACGACAATTTTCAGCAAACTCTTAACGCGACAGAGTTACGAGCATGGAATGCGTTCCAAAAGGTTTGTGGTCACTTCTTGGGAAATGAAAGTCTCCGGATTATGTACACATCGTTCAAGAGCTGGTTGATTCGTATGCTGCACTGGGATGTAATATGTCACTTAAATTGCACTTTTTGCATTCTCATCTGGACTTCTTCCCAGAGAATATGGGATGCTAGCGGACTACTGCTACAGAGGCAAACACCTTTGGAGAACTATAAAAGGAAAAAGAAAACAAAGTGAATTTAAGTTGAAAAATATAGAAAAAATTACAACTAAATGACTGACTGACTGACTGACTGACTGACTGACTGACTGACTGACTGACTGACTGACTGACTGACTGACTGACTGACTGACTGACTGACTGACTGACTGACTGACTGACTGACTGACTGACTGACTGACTGACTGACTGACTGACTGACTGACTGACTGACTGACTGACTGACTGACTGACTGACTGACTGACTGACTGACTGACTGACTGACTGACTGACTGACTGACTGACTGACTGACTGACTGACTGACTGACTGACTGACTGACTGACTGACTGACTGACTGACTGACTGACTGACTGACTGACTGACTGACTGACTGACTGACTGACTGACTGACTGACTGACTGACTGACTGACTGACTGACTGACTGACTGACTGACTGACTGACTGACTGACTGACTGACTGACTGACTGACTGACTGACTGACTGACTGACTGACTGACTGACTGACTGACTGACTGACTGACTGACTGACTGACTGACTGACTGACTGACTGACTGACTGACTGACTGACTGACTGACTGACTGACTGACTGACTGACTGACTGACTGACTGACTGACTGACTGACTGACTGACTGACTGACTGACTGACTGACTGACTGACTGACTGACTGACTGACTGACTGACTGACTGACTGACTGACTGACTGACTGACTGACTGACTGACTGACTGACTGACTGACTGACTGACTGACTGACTGACTGACTGACTGACTGACTGACTGACTGACTGACTGACTGACTGACTGACTGACTGACTGACTGACTGACTGACTGACTGACTGACTGACTGACTGACTGACTGACTGACTGACTGACTGACTGACTGACTGACTGACTGACTGACTGACTGACTGACTGACTGACTGACTGACTGACTGACTGACTGACTGACTGACTGACTGACTGACTGACTGACTGACTGACTGACTGACTGACTGACTGACTGACTGACTGACTGACTGACTGACTGACTGACTGACTGACTGACTGACTGACTGACTGACTGACTGACTGACTGACTGACTGACTGACTGACTGACTGACTGACTGACTGACTGACTGACTGACTGACTGACTGACTGACTGACTGACTGACTGACTGACTGACTGACTGACTGACTGACTGACTGACTGACTGACTGACTGACTGACTGACTGACTGACTGACTGACTGACTGACTGACTGACTGACTGACTGACTGACTGACTGACTGACTGACTGACTGACTGACTGACTGACTGACTGACTGACTGACTGACTGACTGACTGACTGACTGACTGACTGACTGACTGACTGACTGACTGACTGACTGACTGACTGACTGACTGACTGACTGACTGACTGACTGACTGACTGACTGACTGACTGACTGACTGACTGACTGACTGACTGACTGACTGACTGACTGACTGATAGGAAATCTTGATTTTCGTGAAAATTCGCAATTTTGTGAATAAAAACTCATTTTTTTCAACACGAATGGATTCAGAGAGCTTCATTTCATAAAATCCAAACCCAACATTCAAAAGGCGGAACGAAAATTCATGTTTTCAATATAGGAAATCTTGATTTTCATGAAAATTCGTAATTTTGTGAATGAAAACCCGGTTTATTTCATCAATCTTACGTGTTACGAAAAATCTGTGTTCACGAATGGATTCAGGAAGGTCCATTTCATAAAATCCAAGCCCAGCATTCAAAGGACGGAGCTGAAATTCATGTTTTCAAAATAGAAAATCTTGATTTTTATGAAAATTCGTAATTTTGTGAATGAAATCCCGGTTTATTTCATTAATCTTACGTGTTACGAAAAATCTGTGATAACGAATGGATTCAGGGAGGTTTATATCATAGAATCCAAACCCAACGTTCAAAGGGCGGAGCTGAAATTCATGTTTTCAAAATAGAAAATCTTGATTTTTATGAAAATTCGTAATTTTGTGAATGAAATCCCGGTTTATTTCATTAATCTTACGTGTTACGAAAAATCTGTGATAACAAATGGATTCAGGGAGGTTTATTTCATAAAATCCAAACCCAACATTCAAAGGGCGGAGCGAAAATTCATGGTTTCAAAATATGAAATCTTGATTTTCATAAAAATTCGTAATTTTGTGAATGAAATCCCGGTTTATTTCATCAATCTTACGTGTTACGAAAAATCTGTGTTCACGAATGGATTTAGGGAGGTCCATTCCATAAAATCCAAGCCCAACATTCAAAGGGCGGAGCTGAAATTCATGTTTTCAAAATAGAAAATCTTGATTTTTATGAAAATTCGTAATTTTCGAATGAAATCCTGGTTTATTTCATTAATCTTACCTGTTACGAAAAATCTGTGATTACGAATGGATTCAGGGAGGTTCATTTCATAAAATCCAAACCCAACATTCAAAGGGCGGAACGAACATTCATGTTTTCAAAATTGGAAATCTGGATTTTCATGAAAATTCGTAATTTTGTGAATGAAAACCCGGTTTATTTCATCAATCTTACGTGTTACGAAAAATCTGTGTTCACGAATGGATTCAGGGAGGTCCATTTCATAAAATCCAAGCCCAGCATTCAAAGGGCGGAGCTGAAATTTATGTTTTCAAAATAGAAAATCTTGATTTTTATGAAAATTCGTAATTTTGTGAATGAAATCCCGGTTTATTTCATCAATCTTACGTGTTACGAAAAATCTGTGTTCACGAATGGATTCAGGGAGGTCCATTCCATAAAATCCAAGTCCAACTTGCAAAGGGCAGAGCCAATATTCTGGTTGTTGATGAGGTAGATCATAGTACTAGGGAAGGTGGTGTTTTTGTGTTTTTTTTTTTTTTTTTTTTAAAAAAGGGGGTGTGAGTTTTTGTGGGTGGTGTTGGGGGGGGGAATAAAATAAAATAAAAAAATATTGGGGGGGGGAAAAGGGGGGTGTGTTGTTTTTTTTTTGGGGGGTGGTTTGGGTGTTTTTTTTTTTTTTTTTTTTCTGTTGTGAATGTGTGTGTGTGTGTGTGTGTGTTTACAATCTAATTCTCACTGTCTGGCAGCGGTATTATGGATAGAATCTTCCTGCAACTGTTTCATATTTGCTGTTTACAGTTGCAAAAAGCTTAAATCCGGGGATTAGAAGGTGACAGCTCTACCGCGACTCCAATAGCCCATTTCAAGAACGCAAGCATTCCGAAGCTATCTTCGTGCACAATAAGCCCCGCTCCAGTAGTGACATACTGAAACTTTCAATCAAGCGTATGTGCAATGCTTGATTGACGCGTATTTAGTGATTCACAATATATATATATATTTTTTTTATTTTTTTGGCTTGAATTTTACTTACCACAAAACTTAGTTTAGTTTAGTTGTACTACGAGAAGACATACATATATTTACGTTACCGATAACTATCCATAGTCTGTATGGTATAAATGCTTGTACCTGCCACGAACGATACAATGTCCTCCCACGAACCGTTCACATCCAGGAAGATAAAATTGATGACTCCAGCGAAGTACAAACGTCTGCACATCACTCGTTCGGCAGCGCAAGGATCATCGGCCTAGGATGCCGGAACCGATCCCTGTACTGACGTTTGAAACCTTCCTTAAGCAACAGAACGAACACTCTTTTCGCGCTCAACCGCTTGTACCTCTTGGAAATAGGTGTGATCCAGCTTGGTTTTCAAACTGGGAACGGTAGCACACGCGAATACCACAAACCACAAACCACTTCCTGGGGAGTACCTGATCGGTGCTGTCGGAACGCACGACCTTACGCCATCTGAACACGTAGCGTTCATCAAAGGGTTTCCGCGATAAAGATTTTTGCGAGAACATCCTTTCCAGTTCAGTCCCACTCTTTCACGTTTCTCACTTAGCAGGGCTCATTTCCTGATACACAAAAATCACTCTGCACAGTTTTCTTACGCTTCAAAATCAAGTTTTTTCTCGTCACAAGACATTATCCACCTTCCGACGGCCAGCTGAATTGAAGACCAGAAGAAGACACGTAACTCTGATTTCTAAATTTAAAATCACGGTAGAACAAAAAAATCGTGACAGCTCACGAAAAATAAACCGTCCACGCCCCAATCTTTTTCCATGCTCCAATTATGTGCATGAAAATCAATTTAAAATAACATAATTTTATTAACTGTGTTGTTGAATCCACTAGCCCCCACTCCGCTCTGATAGGGGAAAACTATTTTTCAATCCAATCTTCTACAACAAAAAAACCACCCCTCACTCCTTTCAGGGTAAGTAGGTAGCGAACGAACGAACGATAACACCAAACACCGGTGACGATAAGCAGCAGAACTCGATTCAGCAATGCAGACGAGCAGCAGATAGCTGCAACCCTCAAGGCACCACAGGAAATAAATGTCACAACGTTTTCTGTTAACACCTTTGTATTTCACTTCACTGTTTAAGATACAAATTACTTCTCGCTCTGACTGTGAATGACACCTTCTTTAAATACGTTTTGCTCAGTCTAGCAATGAATTGATTCACCAATCAGAAGCTATTGCGTTCTTAAAATAAGAATGATTAGTGTGGGTGACCGATATCCCGTGGTCTTCTCGGGTTAGTGTGTGTGGAAGGAAAGTAGGAAAGGAAGGGAAATAAAACAAATATACGCTTTGTTGCGTTGCATGGTTATCGCGTCGCACGATGCTGGGCACTATGTGACGATGACATGGCGGGAAATATTTCGCTATCGCGAACATACACCCCGCGCAAGTGATGTCTTCTACTCGGTTGTTGTTGGCATCTGCTGGTTATCTTCTATGGGTAGAAGAGAAAGTTTATTAATTGACCGTCGTCATATGGTTTCTCCCACACGGACGTAAACTGCTCTCACAAATTCGTCACTTCCAGGGTATACTGTGACGACTTTCCCCATTTTCCATTGTTGGGGAGGCAGATTTCTGCCTTCTAACAGAACAATTTGACCCGGAATAATGTTTGGAATACGGAGACGATTTTTGCTTCTAGGCTGCAAACTTACCAAGTAATCGTGAACCCACGATTTCCAAAAGTGTTCCCTTAACTGTTGTAAATGCTCATATCGAGACAAACGGTGTTTGTTAATATTATTCTCGGAAGGTTCTGGTATAGCATTAATAACTCGACCAATAAGACAATTTGATGGTGTTATCACGTCACCATCGGATGGGTCATCTGAGATTGAGAATAGAGGACAAGAATTAAGTATGGCTTCGATTTGTACTAGCAATGTGCTGAATTCTTCAAATGTTAATGGGGTTTCTTTAAGCATCCGTTTTAGATGGTATTTGGTACTCTTAACTGCCGCTTCCCAAAGACCTCCAAAACTCGGGTGCTTCAGGTGGAATAAAATGCCAACTAATCTCTTTGGATTGGCAAAAGAATCAAATATTTTTAACAGCAGTTTGGTCCTGGAATAACTGAAATAGACTATGCAATTCTGACTTGGCGCCACGAAAATTAGTTCCATTATCCGAATGAATTTCTCGAGGAATTCCCCATCTACAAACAAATCGTTGCAGTGCTGCAATAAAGGCAGCAGAAGTCATGTCTGAGACTAGTTCAAGGTGAACTGATTTTGTCGAAAAACAAACAAATACAGAGATGTACGCCTGGACAATTACTGGTTTTCTTGTCCCCTGTTTTACCAAAAACGGTCCCGCGTAATCAACTCCAGTAACAACAAAAGGATCTTCAAACGTAACTTGGCCTGTTGGTAAGCTACCCATGTCTTGTGTAATAGTTTTAAGGGTTCCCCAAACTGCAGCGTTTTTTTTTTGACGCTGCCGCAGCGAAATCGCGGCGAAAAAATCGCCACAATGAGATTACATGGTGGCTTGTGAGAGCGCTCCCATAAGCCGCCATTTAATCTCATCGCAGCGATTTTTTCACCGCGATTTCGCAGCGGCGGTGGCAAAAAAACGCTGCAGTTTGGAGAAGCCTTTAGGCTTTAAACGAAAGCAACGAATACATTGTCTTGTGACTTTCCGAACTGCAGACCTCGAACCTAACAACCAAAAACGCTGCCGTATTGTAGAGAGTAGACCTGATGGTCCCACGTGTAAGTTTTCCTCATGATACGCTCGTATAATAAGGTCAGTTAGACGATGTTTGGGAAGTATGTATTGATGTTTCATTTGGAAGGGCAATCGCGAATGATGAAGTCTACCCCCTACTCGAAGTACACAATCGAGAATGAATGGACTCAATGCACCAATTTTTGTACACGGTTCATTATTTTCTACACGTTGAACTTCTCGTCATGTTGAATTAGCATAACAAGTGTATGAAGTGCTGTTCGAAGTTCTATTATTGTGGGTAGGGAATCACAAACACGGTTTTTTACGATGCTTTCTCGACATATGCAAGTACGCGTTGGAGTTTTCGGAACGAACTATATCTTTTGAAGAATTGAAGGTCGTCAACATTTAGTATGTTGATAGCAATAACATTAGAAGACTTCATTTCCGGAAGTTCAGAATGAAGTATTTCTTCAGGGACATTTGGTTCATAATCCAGTGAATAGAGAAATTGTGGCCCATTCCACTACAAGGCATTATTTTTCAACAAATCAGGAAGTTGGCCACGAGAAACAACGTCAGCTTCCATTGAGTATGTTGATACTCGCTGATTATCTCCGCTACATGATTACGCACGAATGGCTGCAGCATTGCTGGTGGTTTGTGCAGCCATGCGAGTACTATTTGACTGTCAGATCATAAGCGAACTCATGAGAACTGGATTCGCAAAGTGGTATTAATTTTCTTCACCAATCTGGACAGCAAGACAGCGGCACAAAGCTCCATTCGAGGTATGGTTAAACCTTTCAGGGGTGCAATCTTAGACTTGCAACACAAGAGTCTGACATAACAACTTCCGTTTGGATGTATGCTTCGAATATAGAGACAAGCGCCGTAATTCCAGAAGCGTCTGAAAATCCGAGTAACTCTAAGTATACGAAACCGGAACTTATAACTGGTCTGGGGATTCTGATACTATTAATATGCTCAAGAGATTTACGAAGCTGTAACCAATCGTTTAAAATACTCTCAGTCAAAGCCTCATCCCAGTCTATCTTGGCAGCCCATGGTTGCTGCATAAGATGCTTTGCTAGCACAGTAATGGGCGAAAGAAGCCCTAACGGATCAAACAACTTAGCGATTTCTGAAAACAATAGTCGCTTTGTGATAACTTTATCTTTTTTTTTTTTTTTTTTAATCTTTATTTTACGTCGGCCTATTTCCTCACATGGTGACAATCACCGACGCCAGGAAGACGACTCCACCACCTGGACCCTACCTAACGACTCATGAATATGAACCGGGACCAACGGCTTTACTTCCCTTCCGAAGGAAGACGTGACCAGATTTTTTCGCCTCAGAAAAACCACCGACGTCGACTGGGATTGAACCCAGACCCACTGGGGTGCCAAGTAGCAGTCACGCTTTACCACTACACCACCGACGCCGGCCTAACTTTATCTTCGGACAGTTCATATAAGCAGAAGAGAAATTCATCGTTTTTCGGATCCCACATCAATCCAAGTGTTTTTATAACTTCATGTGCACACATATCATCAAGGGATACAAGTTTTTTACGCTCAGACTCAGGAACATCATTTCTTGATTAGCAGCACGTTTCTTGATTAGCACACCGTTTGTGAACTCGAAACCCTAGCAAGTAAGGCTTGAAGCTGTTGTCGACATTCAATAGCTTCTTCAATTGTGTTTGCACCAGATAAAACATCATCAACTTAACAATCTTCTTGGGCTATACGAGCTGCACAAGGGAAATCGTCAGCTTCATCTTTACTAAGCTGAACCAGTGATCGAGTTGCTAAAAACGGAGCAGTGGAAATACCATAAGTAGCAGTAAGTAATTCAAAAGTTTTTATGTGATTAGTTGGTTTAAACCACCAAAATATTCTTTGAAGGTACGTCAGTTCCGAATCAATAAGAATCTGTCGATACATTTTCAATATATCAGCTGGAAAAACGAAAATATGCTCGCGGAACCGCAAAAGAATCGACAACAAATCACTTTGAACGACAGAACCCCATTTAGAGAAACTCCGGATGGTGGTTTTGCCGATGCATCAAACACAACTCTTAATTTGGTGCCTGAAATGGTCGGCCTATATACGGCATGATGTGGCATGTAGTATTTAGGTTTTCCAGAGGGATCCTTTGCTTCAATAATCTCTCTGCAGTGTCCGAGGGCTGGCTCAATTTCTCACGTGTTGGCAGCTTCACTATGTAACTGCATTACGCCGAAAAGAACATCGAAAAAAATCTTCACAATCATCTTCTTCTCCCGAGTGAATCGACCTTGTTTCAATCTCTTCAATTTGCCAGAAACGCTTATTCGTGTCATTAAGTTCGTCAATGGCAACACTGTTATCTTGCAACACATTCGTGAAAGCAACTTTTTCATTGCGTATTTCTCCGGCAACAACCCATCCTAGCTTAAATTAACGCAACTCAGGAAGACCCTCACCGAGAACGATGTGTCCAACATTCAACAAATCGAAGAAGTGACTTAGTCCAATCAGTAAATCGACGGCCGAAGGGACATGGAATTTCGGATCGGCCAGCTGTATATTGGAAGGAATATTCCACTCAGCTACATTGATTGCCTAACACGGTAACGGACTTGTAATCGTTTCTGTAACCAAGCACTTCAGATTTGTTACATTGTTACTGCATCGTGAGAGAACATTTACATCGGCAAGACAGTTAGATTTACTTCGAGATGAGCTGACACCAACGATATTTACGTGTACAGGAACTCCATCGAACCTTAATATCTTGTACATAGAGCTAGAGAAATGATTTGTTTGAGCACCACAATCAAGGAAGGCTCGACAAGAAACAAGAAACTTGTCGAGTAGATTAACCATAGCAGTTAACAACAATACATTAAGAAGCAAAGCTGGACAACAGGTCGAAGAAATGGAGGCGGATATACAACTTTCAACGGTAGGAGGCTGATGTGGAGGGGAAGAAGACGCTTGGATCGCGACGTTTTGTTCCGGAGGCCTTGGATCCGTGTGTTCGGGATCTACTGTACTTTGCGTGTGTTCGTGCAGAAGAGAATGATGACGCTTATGACATTTTAAACAGGTGCTCTTAGACGAACAATTTGCTGAACGCTGTCCACGACGAAAGCAATTGAAACACACTCGAGACTCTTTTACTTTTCCTATTCGATCGGAAACTAACAACTTTCGAAAACCGGAACATTGGTAATTGAAATGATTACCACCACAAAATTGACAAGAATCGCTACTCTCTGCAGATGTAGACGCATGAACCTTCACGTTTGCTGACTTCGACGCAGATTGAGAGAATTTACCGACAGGGTGTTTCGCTGTAGCTGCATGATCAGTTTTACACCTCTCGAGGACTCGACTCTGTTCATTGACAAACTTCAAAGTTTCACCGAAGACAGGCAGATCACCATGATTAAGAGATCGTTCCCAATATTTAAGTGCCACAGGATCAAGACATGAGGTAAGAATGTTTGTAATTATTAATCCTGATGTGCTATCGATTGGTTGGTCCATGTATTTTAGCCCTTCAACGTGACGAGAGCATGCATCTAATAGTTCACGCAACTCACGATAAGACTCTTTTGTCATCCTTTGCAAAGACAAGAGTCCGCTAATGTGAGTGTCAATGATCACCCGTTTATTCTCAAACCGTTCGGTGAGTATTTCCCATGCGTGATGATAGTTATTGTCTGCCAATGTTTTTTTTGTGTTTTTTTTTTTTTTTATTTGTCGTCAATCATTTCGTAGACCTTGTTACATTTTTGCTTAACATCTAAGAGTTTTTAATTAACTATTGTCTAGTTAGCCTAACAAAAAAAAACTTTTTAAGTGTATTTTTATTCATTGTGATATCAATCGTTTCGCTGTATGTGTTGAAACAGGACATCATTCTATTTAAAGGAGCATTTTTGGCATAGTTCGTTCTTTGATTGTTTATAAAAAATAAATTTCTATTTCTTAGAGAGCGAGTAGGAGCATAAAAATTTAAGTTTTCTAATATTTCTGGACTGTTTATTCGTTGCTCAATAACATCAGCTATGAAAGCAATCATTGCGAACTCTCTTCGTCTTTGAAGTCCTTCTAAATTAATCATCAAACATCGCGACTCATATGATGGTAATGGCAGACGTGTCCAACCTAATTTTCTTAGAGCAAACAACACAAACTGTCTCTGAACCGATTCTATACGGTTTACATATTTTCCTTGATATGGAGCCCAAACAACGCTACAGTATTCTAGTATGGGCCTCACATATGCCACATATAGTTTTTTTTTAATGTGTAAGGGTCGTTGAAATGCAAACTATATCTTTTAATAAACCCAAGCATGTTATTTGCTTTATAGATGATATTATTGTAGTGATCAGCAAAGGATAACTTAGAGTCAAGTATTACTCCTAGGTCTCTAATTTGATGACATCTTTCAATTACTATCTGACCTAGAGAAACTGTTTTTTGTGTTATGGAATGCTTTCTCGAAAACGATATAGAGGTGCATTTTTTAACGTTAAGTTCTAACAAGCATTTTTTACACCAGGTGTAAAAATTATTGATTTCGTGTTGAAAAATATCAAGATCATGTGGTTTTTGTATTTCCATAAACAGTTTCATGTCGTCTGCATATACTGAGACTTGAAGAACTTTCAAAATTTTTTCTACATCGTTAACAAATAAAACAAATAATAAGGGACCAAGATGTGAACCTTGTGGCACTCCAGATGTGACATTTACTATTTTAGAGAGATTGCCGTCAAGTCTTACTCTTTGCGTTCTTGTTGTCAAGTAGGACTCGATCCATTTCAGTAATCTTGGATTAAATCCTAACTTTGATAACTTAAAAAGCAGCAAAGGTATGTCTACTCTGTCAAAGGCTTTACTAAAATCGGTATATAATGCTTCTACATAATGACCTTTATCCATTACGTTTAACGAAAATGTTAAGAAGTTGATCAAGTTAGTAGATGTTGATCTCCCTTTTACAAAACCATGTTGCTTATTAGTAATCAATATTTTAGCTTGAGAGAAAATTTTGTCATTTATAATAGATTCAAATAGTTTAGGGATGCAAGATAGAATAGCAACCCCACGGTAATTTTTTATATCAGATTTTTTACCACTTTTGAAAATTGGGATTAAAAATGATTTCTTCCAAATGGCGGGAAGAATACTGGACTTCAGTGATAAATTAAAAAGCAAAAATAAAGGCTCAACTAATTCTTTTGAAAACGATTTGAGAAATATAGGAGGTAAACCATCTGGTCCAGCACCTTTTGAGGCATCCAATGTTTCAAGGGCACGTAAGATTTCTTTATCGGATAAACTAAAGACTGAAATATCTTTCATTGGTTCAGGGAGGTACGAAAAATATTGATGATCACGCTCATTATCATCGTGAGATGTATAGACGTCTTGAAAGAAATCAGCAAATAAGTCACATATTTCATTAGAAGTATTACCACTTTTGTCATCTAGATGCATTTTTGAAGGAAAGCTCTGAGATTTTCGTTTCTCTTTAACATGTTTGAAGAAGTATTTAGGATCCGATTTTATATTGTTTTCTATTTTTGTGTTGTGTTCTTTGTATGCTATTTTCATTTCAAGATTTAGCTGATCACATATGGTCAGGTAGATAGATAGGTTTTCATCACTTTTATTTCTTTTATATGCTTTATGTGCTTTCTGCTTCCTATTTTTAAGATTGATTACCTGTCTATTGAACCACACTGGTGCTTTGTTATTGATTTTCTTTCTTCGCTTTTTGGGGACTGTTTGTTCTAAAATATCGTACATTATTTCGTAGAATGCATCCACTGATTTTTCTATGCTACGATTACGCGTTAAAATTTGCCAGTCAACACAATTTAATTTATTTTTGATTACTGCAGTGTTTGCTTTGCTGAAATCATAAAATGATTCGGTAAAATTGTTATCCTTCGTTGGGTTTTCTTCGTGTATAAATACGGAGTACTCAATAGCAGTGTGAAATACTTCATTTTTCCAAAGGGGCGAATATGACTCGGATACGCAGAAATCGTCCGACATATTTGTGAATAACAAATCTAAGTAGCAGTTGTTTTTATTTTTCACGGTATTTACTTGATGTAGCCCTAATTCAGCACTTTTATCAAACAGAGTATGAAGCGTTTCGTTGTCCCCTACAATTGGTATCAAGAAAGATTCATTTTCGTCATCAACAATAAAATTGGCTGTTCTTTGGTTAAAATCTCCGTATATGTGAACATTTGCTTCAGAATCAAATTTCGAAACAATATCACCAGCAATACTAAAAATTTTTCATACGACTCTTTCCTCGCGTGTTCTGGGGGGAAATACACTGACGCAAAAATGTGAATTTGACCTCCAATGAGAAATCTTACCCATACATGGTCAAACTCCTTACACTTGTCTGATGAAATTTGTTCCGATTCATAGTTAACACTAACTGCTATTAAAACACCTCCACCGCATTTTTTTTGGGATAACAATTTATCGCGATCATCTCTAAAAACGTTAAACAGATTGCCAAAAACTTCTTCGTTATACATTCCATCATCCCAACTCGTCTCAGTTCCTACAATTACTGTATAATTGCACGCAGCAACTTGTTTATAAATTTCGTTCACTTTAATTGCACTTTTCATTCTGTTAAAATTTTGACAATAAATTATTAATTCTTTGCTCTCATGTTTCTGAGGATCGGTTATTTGTGGCACTATATTACTCGAAAAACTAAAACTATTGGAATGAATTTCCTTTTCATCATACGCAACATTAATGTTAGTCGACAGATTAAAATTACTTAAACTATTTACCTCTCCTTGATTAAGAGAAGACGTCAAATTAAGCATAGCATCTTCGGGTGCATCAATGTTGTTGTCCTCCAAGGGGTCCGTCAATTCAAGGGGAAACACGAATGCTTACATGTGCATGCCACACATGCTGCAGCCGAGAGGGGCCCCGGTGCGATCCAATTGGTTGAATGTGCAGGAGCGGAAGGTGACGGAAAGGATGGTGCATCGCCGGCCGGGTATGGGTTTAGTATTTCACCTCTTTGAAAGTGCAGTAGCAAGAAGCTCGCGGTCAGGTGGAAGTTGGTTGTATTTGTTGTTGTTGTTGTTATTATTGTTATAGTTGCAATGGTTGGGGGTAGTGTAATTCTCACTGTAGTTATTGCAGTGGGCTCTGTTGGTGTTAATATTGTTGCTATTGTCGCTGCGATGATTGAAACCGTTATTGTTGATTTGCATTCTTAGAGAATTTTTTTTGCTTCTTTCGCCTTCTAGCTTTTGCAGCATTTTTTTCCTGGTTTAAACGATTTAATTTTCGGGCATCGTATTCGGTCCAGTCTGATTTCCAAACCTTTCTGGTACCTAGTAGGCGCCACCCTGAGTCATTATTGCAATTCATTTCGACCTCCAAACTGGGGCAGGCATCAGATGACGAAGGTAAGGGTGCAGCGCTCCGTGCTGACGCTATATTTGCTGACAGTGATTTCAGCTCGTCTAGTATATCTAATTCCAACACGGAGTTGGAGTTCATTGTACAGTTAGCAGCAATATCAAGTGATAGCTGATTTAAATGACTTATCTCGTTATTTATATTTCGGAGGTCAGTCGATATGTCTGACGTCACCGTTTTTAACGACGTAGTAACACTATCCTTTGTCGTCATCATAGCTACATCAAAAAGTGACGTCACGTGATTCTTTATCGCAACAACACTGCCAGAAAGACTACTTTTGTTGATAGCTGATAATTCATTCTTTATGCTAACTAGCAATAATTCTAGGCCCTCGACCGCCTCGTGAATAATGTCAGGTTTTTCCTGCTGTAACGCGAAACGGTGTATTACCTCGGTGTTTGCGTTCAGTTGCTCCGTAAGGCGTTTTTGTTGTTCAATCAGAAAATTGAAATCCAACTTTGCCTGCAGAAATTCTTGGCATTCGTCGCAGCATGGTAGTAGATATGAGCTAAGATCCACTACCTTTTTATCCTTCCTGCGCAATGAATTCCGCTGCACAGTTACTCCCACGCAGGTTGCAGGAAACGTACGTGGACAACCTGCACACTTCCACAAAGGCGACTCAACGGAGGAGTCGAATGAGCAAATTTCGCAATTCATTTTTAAATTACTCGGCACTGATAACGCGAAAAATACAATATTAAAACAAGAATGAAATCGAAACGCACGCAAAAAAATAATAATCGCGAAACGCGCGTGGTTAGGAGCAAATTAAAAACGCGTCTGACCTGATTGACGATTAAATTAAATTGGAAGACGATTAATAATATTGGAAGATTCACCTCGGTAGGATTATCCTCGGCTTTCTCCAATCCTTTCACGATGGTGGTGACTCTACCTTTCACCTGACCACGTTTATGCATGAGTGCCTTGATTGGCTCCATTTTGACTTTTGACAGGAATAGTTTCTACGGTAGAGCAACGAACACTAAACTCACAATGATGCCGCAGTTCATTTACAAAAGGCACAACTAGTGTTCTTTAACGTTCACTCTTCTTTTGCAATGGCTTGATCAATGTTCACTTTTCACATTTGTTCTTGTTCTGAATCGTGTTTACCAGCAAACAGTTCTTATGCACTTTGAGTTACCACTTCACTTGGACTGTTATTCATGTTCGTAGGCGACATCCGGCTCTAAGGACCAATATGTTGACTCCACTAGCCAACACTCCGCTCTGATAGCGGGACACTAATGTTCAACTGCTGCACCCAATTTTCTACCTTCCCAGTGGTTAGTTCTGAAAACTGTGAATGACACCTTCTTTAAATACGTTTTGCTCAGTCTAGCAATGAATTGATTCACCAATCAGAAGCTATTGCGTTCTTAAAATAAGAATGATTAGTGTGGGTGACCGATATCCCGCGGTCTTCTCGGGTTAGTGTGTGTGGAAGGAAAGGAGGAAAGGAAGGGAAATAAAACAAATGTACGTTTCGGCTTTGTTGCGTTGCGTGGTTATCGCGTCGCACGATGCTGGGTACTATGTGACGATGAAATGGCCGGAAATATTTCGCTATCGCGAACAGTGCTGTTGTGGGGATCAATATCCTAGTTCCTATTCAAAAGGATATTAAATATTCTTTTGGCGTGTTCGTGTAGTCGGTCTGCGTTTTCAACACTATAGATCATTGCACGATGACGTCATCAACAAATTTTTGACAGTTCAGGGAGCTTGTTTACGTGGACTTAGTAATTCTTCGGTGGTTTCCATTCAAGTGTTCGCGAAAGCATGCTGCTCAGAAAATGACTAGGACGTGCGTTTTTAAAAAGTGCGAATCTATGAAAAATCGGAAGAGATGTCGTTTTTTTAAGTTTCCATCAGAATCTAAAAATCATCACTTGAACGCTTTGAGTGCCAAGCGAAGAAAACTATGGTTTGATGCACTGAAGCTGGCGGAAAAATTTCAGTGGAAATTCAAATATGTTTGCTCTCTCCATTTTTGTTCAGGTAAGTTTGTCGTAATTTGTGACAGCAAAACGCATTTAATTTGTTCACTCTAGGAAAGCCTGCAAAAGCAACTGACGTCGGAGAAGAAGATTGGGTGCCTTCTAAAAAATTACCTAAAACGGATGAATCAGATTGTATCTCCACTTCGAGTTCTGATTTTGTTGTAAGCTTAAAGGAACAGGACGGTAATTTGGAGGATTCTACGGGTATCGACACTGAAGTAGTCAAAAACGTTGATGAATCCCTGCATGGAACCACCTCCAGTTCGCATTCTTGCTCAAATTCATGTTTAGACAAACATCAAGATACTACTCAAGCCAGATACAGCTCAAGCCAGTTTTCATCTTCGTCTTCATCAATCCTGGCTCATGAAGAGGATAAATATAATGATTGTACCGATGATCGCATTTCTACGACAATAGCGAATACCGAAAAAAAATCGGAATGTTCTAGCAAACACGCGCTTGGAGGATCAACTGATTGTTCGCCTCGGTCCAGCAACTGTGATAGCAATGATAGATTTTCAAATGACGAACCATTTCCAGAATTGGCCGATGCTATGCTGGAATCTGCTAAACTGTCTGATTGTTCAGGATACTCTCTTGATGTGAATCGTACCGTAGATCGTTCCATACAAGTTGGAGGTAGGAAAAGTGTTGTTGAGTTTACATTTTAGTTTAATTTTGATACTTATCTTTAACAGATTCATTTAGGAGCGCCAACGAAACGTTTCAACAATATTATAATGAGATGTTACGTCTTCAGGACCAGTGCTAGGAACTACAAAACCAGATTCGCACTGTGGTCTTACTACAGATCAGATGTTTGTAATGACTCTGACTAAGCTACGCCTCAACACACCGCTTTCTTCATTGGCGTATGATTATAATGTTTGCGACAATACCGTCTCAAAGTATTTTGCCCGCACTTTGTGCATAATTTACCAATGTTGTCAGTGGGCTGTTGAACCAACGCCTGTAAGTAACTTGCTCCGACATACGACTCTAGAGTTCAAGTCATTATACGGAGAAAGGCGTGTCTTCATTGTTGATTGTTTCGAGGTTAGATGTGAAACTCCGGGGTCCGCAAAAGCGGCTGCGGCACACTATAGCAATTATAAAAAAAGTGAGACAGTTAAGTTTCTAATAGCAGCTCATCCATATGGCACCATTTGTTTTATTTCGGTTGGTTTTGCTGGACGTTGCTCTGATTGATAAATTGTTGTTCATAGTGGTTTTGACGTAGGACTTACGTCTCTCTTTTCTATTCCTGTATAGGGGCGCCGTTCTAAAATTTCTGAAATCGAAAGCGTTACGCGGGTTTGGAGACTTTGAACGATAATATCTCCTCTCTGGCCCACAGACATTTTACGATAAGTATTTCATTCGCAAGGTAGAACATCAAAGCTGAATCCCTGTTGCAAACTTAATTCATAATGTTTGTTTAAACTAATTAAAATGTACTTCAAAGACATTTGTCTAAACGCACAACGCTATTGGTCGAAAATGACATCATGTTTGCGCCTCGCTCTGATTGGTTCATACTGCCACAGTTACCGTACCAGCGATAATCAAACATGTGGGGACGGCCGACCAATCATCAGTTCTCGCTGTGCATCCGCATGCGACAGACGTGTTTACGGAGTACGTTGGTAGAAAACGCCGCCCGTGAACACAAGAAGACCAGACCAAGAAGAATCATCCACGTCACCTGCAGCTAGCCATCCGCAACGACGAGGAGCTGAACAAACTTTTCTCCGGTGTGACCATTTCACAGAGTGGTGTCCTGCAGCCCAAGAAGACTGAAGAAAATTTCAATAGCGAACCATGTTATCAACTAAAATCCGTCCTTTTCAGGACGATCAAATCAAGTTGCTAACTATTTAAAGAGTATGTTTGATAGAAATTTCTCTTGAGCTCATCAAAATTTTCATTACCACGCACCGGCTCAATATGGCGTTGAAAAAGCCGCGTCTCGGAGAAAATGGCCAAATCAATCGCCCACATCATCTTCGTGGTCAAGTGGTTAGCGGCGTCACGTGTCGTTCATTGCCATGAAGTGAGGGTTCGATTGTACGAACAACATTCTACTTGTGTGCATAAAGTGCTTGATCTTG
This sequence comes from Aedes koreicus, assembly GCA_024533555.2. Lineage (NCBI taxonomy): Eukaryota > Metazoa > Arthropoda > Insecta > Diptera > Culicidae > Aedes > Aedes koreicus. Next base: position 36,837 of record JAHHFK020001917.1, read on the forward strand.
CGGGTGGTCGCAGTCGTGTACTGGTGGTTGGTGACTACTCAAGTAACCACAAGCATTATATTATTGCTGTTATTCAACACAAAATCAACATCATTAATGCTGGATCGCATCAATTCAACAGTTGTCAAGTATTGAAGCGTTAGATTAGCTTTAAGAATGTAATGATGCATTACCAATGCAATGATACATTACCAATGCAATAATGCTACTTTAGCAATGTCTCATCCCAAGTAACCACGAGGCTATAATAGCATGCATATATAGGGCTTATGCATTACGTCTAGTGCATCATTGAAGTTGGAATAATGCTGAAAAGGGCCCCACTAAGATCGAACTAATGCTATATCTTTTGTAATGCCATAAGACATTGCTAAAGTAGCATTATTGCATTGGTAATGCATCACTACATTCTTAAATCTAATCTAACGCTTCATTACTTGACAACTGTTGAATTAATGCGATCCCGCATTAATGATGTCGAATAAATTCGATCCCGCATTAAAGATGTTGATTTTGGGTTGAATAAGTGCAATAATATAATGCTTGTGGTTACTTGGGAATGCATTACAAAAGATATAGCATTAGTTCGATCTTAGTGGGGCCCTTTTCAGCTTTAATCCAACTTCAATGATGCACTAGACGTAATGCATATGCCCTATATATGCATGCTATTAAAGCCTCGTGGTTACTTGGGTACAATCCCTAGTAAAACCACTTGTCATATTCATGTTAATAATACACGTTTTAGACCAAGCTCATGTTTTTTTTTCTAACGTCAATAACTTAATTTCATACACGCATATAACCAAAAAAGCGCAATAAATGTGGCATTTTTGAACATCTTTTAGGTCATACCAGATGTTTTGTAGAACATCCACAAGACAAATATTATGTTCTATGGATGCTTCCAACAGCATGCTTAAAACATAATGATATGTTTTGTCAAAGCAAGCATGGTATGAACAAAGTAAAAAAATATATAAACAAGATTTTCTTAATGGCGGAACGATGTCGTAGCTAATGGTATTTTACGAGTTGAAGATGATTGTTTATAACTTTTTCAAATAGGAAATTAAAAGTGCTTAACGCATGGAAGTTGTATCAAAATTGTATATGCGGCTCAAGGTTAGCAGTGCAACTTTCCGTTTTACCTTCCCTAATTTCAAAAACATCGATTGGATTAAAAACGTAGAAGGTACCCCGAATAAATAATTGAATTTTAGTGAGATTTCTTTATGGAATTCACAAAAAACCAACATGGCGATTTTCCAAGTCTACATTCCTACAGTACAAGTCTACAGTACGGGTAAAAACATTAGCAACGCATTCGATTTTCAAATGTTCTTTTTTTCTTTTCTGCGTTTTTTGCTGCGAAATTGAACCGAGTCAGTATGAATGAAAATACAAATACAATTTTTCTATTATGTTGTGCGTAGCTACATCTCAAAAGACTCCCCAATAAATCAAGCGTAACAATTCATAAAAAATATTAAACAATCTCCCAAACTGTTGCTTTATGTTACATTTGAATAAACCCCTATGCCCAATTTGGCTTCTATTTGAATCAGTGAGTGGCATCACAATCTTACATTTAGGTATTGTTTTTTTTATTCCAGTATTTCAAATAAACATATTTTCAGCCGTCACTGTATTGGATTCACAATCTATTCTGAATAATTTCACTATTGCATGAGGATGTTAAAAAAATGTTTAAAATTCAACTTGAATGCAACCTATCAACATATTTACAAATACTCCTGTTTTATTTTATTCAATTTTTAATTACAGTTGTATATCATCTCTTTTTCTCTCCCGGAAATGTTACTCAATTTTCGTTAAAAAGTGGATCTACGCAATTTATGAGTAGATCCATTTTTTACGAAAATTTAGTAATATTTCCGTAAGAGAAAAAGAGATAGTATACAATTGTAATAAAAAATTGAGTAAAATGATACGGGAGTGAACATCTAGCATACACGCTATTTCCAAACAATTCAAAATGAAGTACGTTTGACTCAAATCAGTCAAAAGTATAGATACTCAAAAGTGAGAAAAGATAGTTCGTAGTGGTAAGATGACAAACAGTCACCGATGTTTTCAACAAGTAAAATTTAAGTTGATCGAACAAAAATAGAACAAAAATGTGTTCGCTGTTCTGGTACCACGTTTGAACCGAATATGTGTGGAAAAACAATTTCAAAACTTTTTCAAGACCAGACAATTTCATCCTCACGACTTTTTTTACAACAAACTTCTTATATTCTTGTCAAAGAAGATGTTTCTGGTGTTACTTGGGATCTTCCCCACTTATGTTGGATGCACGACGATGAAATTAGCTCTTGTTTGCCCGTTAATGCCTCATCTGAGCAAGAGTTAAGGCCGGTATCGACTTAAAAAGTAGAGAGGTTACGGAATATTGTTCAATATTACCAAGCGGAATTTTGACAATTGATCTGCATGGAACGAAATGTCACCTTCACTTACGGAATAACCGAGCGGAATATTTTTCCGAAAGTAAAAGTTACAGCTCTCATTAGTTTGCGTGGAAAACTTACAAATTCCAATTTTATTTTTCTTTCTTTTCAGGTGCATACTACTGCAGAAATTTCTTTTCGATTCTTTACTTTTCCGTTTCAGTAAACGGAATTTAACATGGGTTTGGGATAGAAAAAGAAATTTCTTTCGAACACGATACCGACCTTTACCCGAAAAAAAATTCTCATAGGTTTACAATTACATTACAGGAACATTCACTTACGGGAGAAGATACTTACCGGGATACACTGAAACCGGCCAGTACCCATTAATGGGTAAAATATCACCCATTTCGAACTTAAGTGGGTTAACTCCTTTAATGGGTAAAACGATTTTACCCATTATTGGGTAAAGAGCCTGTACGTCAGGCTATCGGGTATTTTTTACCCATTTTTCAAAATGTATGTTATTTGGGAAATGGGTATGAAATACCCATTTTTCGAAATGTTTGTTATATGCGAAATGGGTATGAAATACCCATTTTTCGTGATTTGTTTTTAATTGTGATATGGAATAATGAGCATTAGAATAAACATAATAGATCGCAATAACTGAATGTGTATTTGTATTTTGACAACCCTTTAGCCTCAGACCTTTTACCCTAGCTTCTACCTATCAGGTATGTTAAGTTTCGTTCGGGAGTTTTCACAACGGCAAATATTCCGGCGACGTTCAAGTGGTCCATTGAAGCGGTCATCACATCGTTATCCTCCAGAGTGGATATCCGTGGAAAATATCTGAAAGGATTTAAATGATTTTGACGTCAACTTGATGAAAGCTGGGATTTTACGCCCCGCAAGAGACACATACTCGGAAGTACGATTCTACTGATGAAATTGAAGCATTTTATATTATTATATTAAATTATTAACGTACCTCTTAGTTTTTGGAAGTTATCGCTATCCAGTTTAACCACAGAGAACAGACATTGATGTCCATATACCTTTTCTGGAAAAACGTGTGTAAAAGTTAATATAGACAGCCACTTTACAAAGCAAGTGCAGAGAAAAACAAACAAAAAATTTCAGGTTATGTGCTTGGATTTTTATTGATAAACATTTACCTGACAGTTATCACACAACTGCAGCGCCGCCTACCAGGAGCATAACGACATACATTTGAAATGTCGGTTTAAAGTTTTACACAACTAGCAGACCGAAGATGAACGTCTGTTCTCTGTGGTTTAACCTTCAGTTCTTCCATATTCTTCGCGTTTTCGTAGAATGGATTCCGCGAAGTTTTTCTATTTTTCGAACCACGCACTTTCAAATAAACAAAGCGAGCCAAGAAAATGCTAAGATATTTTTTACCCATTAATGGGTAGAAAAATACCCATCTTTTGATCTCTCATTAAAAATAAAAAATGGGTCTTTAGTATGCATTATTTTGATTTTTAAAGTACCCATTTTTTGACAGTTTCATATACTATCGAAAAATGGGTACATATTTACCCATTAATGGGTACTGGCCGGTTACAGTGCATACAATAGAATCTATAGTTTGTACAATTAAAAGTATTGTTCACAACGATAAGATGATAATAGGATTAATTGTTTCGACAATAGAATCTAATGTAAATTGAGACATCCACAATAGAAAAGGGGGTTGTTACATACTAACTCTAAGACCAGTAGGTCCCGAACAAATACGATTTTTTTCTTGGCTTAGTCAGTACTAACACATCGGTCCCAAGCTCGGTCCCAAGCTTAATAATACGCCCCTAATAATGAACTCACACGAACACACTCTCAAATATTCTGTCAAAATAACACAGCAAATCAAAACAAAGCTGCAAATATGTATAGTTAGGTGCTGGCTTCAAGGTGTACTTCGGACCAAGGGGTTCTACAACAGTGAACCAATTTTAAATCACTAGTTGCACATTGATTGTTGGTTGTTATGTATCTTAACTGTAGAAAAAATCATTTTTTCCGAACAAATTTGAACATTCACCGTTTGGAGGAAAGCATCAAGCAAGATCCAAAATCGTTTTGGTCATTCGTAAGAAGTCGTAAGCAGACTAATGGAATTGCTCATCATGTTTTTTACAACGATACTACAGCCGATACTCCGCTCGAATCAGCAAACTTGTTCTCGTCATTCTTTCGAAGTGTGCGAAGTAATAACCGATCGCCTTCGTATGAAGCGTACTTGGACAGTTTGACTCGGTATGAATTTGGCGCTGCTCAATTTCTCTCCGGGGGATGTGCTCAGTAAGCTGCAAGGAATATATGCTTCCAAAGGAGCGGATCCAGATCACCTCTATCCGCTTCTTATAAAACAACTTTTTGCAACACGAAAATGTCCAGTCTTATCCACTGGGTGTTAGGTTAAGTTGTTCGTTGTAATTAGCTCTATGGTCAATGTTCAGTGTGTACACTTTCGAGTGAAAGACGTTGCAAATGTAAATTTTTATCGTAGTATTACGTGCTGCCAAACACTCAGGCCATCCTGCTGCCCAGGAAGACCGAGAAGAAAATTTCAATCGCGAACCATGTTCCTCCGTTAACACCTAAAACCCAGTCTTTTCAGGACGAAAACATAAATTTGCCAACTAAAGAGTATGTTTGATTGAAATTTCTCTTGAGCTCATCGAATTTTCATTACCACGCACCGGCTCAACATGGCGTTGCTTGAAAAGCCACGTTCTGGAGAAAATGAGCAACATTTTTTATTAGTATCCATACATAAATCTCTATTTGCCATGTTAAAACTAGCAAGCACGTTGTACATTCAACAAACGAAATATTAACAGTTAATTTGAGCGGAACTGCAACACGGCAGACCAATGATGTGTTTCACATATTCAGTGTAGGGGGTAGGTTACCTTCATTGTAGTTCTTGTTGTACATAGGTTCATAGTGGATTAGGTGCAGATAATAGATTAGGTTAGTTGCAGGTAATTTTAAAATGTGAGTTATAATTTTTCTGGCCAATATTTACAAACTATTGTTTGTATTGTTACTATTGTTTTGCAGTTTCAGAAGGAAGTGTGTATAAATCTCAACTCTCTTGGGATAGGGTTCTGAGGCCCTGACAAGGGCCGTTTTTCTGTTGCCTGAGTAGAAAAGATGCGAATTTAACCTCCGAAACCCCTGTCGCTCGAATGAAAACTAATGATATTATTTCCACGCTGTTGTCTGGCGTAACAACTGAGGCCCGTCCCCTTTTGTAAAATTTGATTTGCATGTTTGATTGAAATTTCTCTTGAGCTCATCAAAATGTTCATTACCACGCACCGGCTCAACATTTCGTTGCTTAAACTGCCGCGTCTCGGAGAAAATGGCCAAATCAATCGCCCACATCATCTTCGTGGTCAAGTGGTTAGCGGCGTCGCCCGTCGTTCAAGCGGTTGATGTCATGAAGTTCAGGGTTCGATTCCCGCTCCAGCCTGTGGAACTTTTTGCAACACGATAATGTCCACACTGTCTACTTGGTGTTAAATGAAGTTCTTCGTAATTCGCTCTACACCCAAACTAAAAAAGTAATATTGTTATACAATTTCGCTTGATTTTGTTCCATTCTTGCTATTGATCGTAACTTGGATGAAAAATCTAACATTAGTTGTGGGCAAAACAGCAACAGCAATTCGCAATGAAAAATTGAACGTGTGCGTGAGGGTTGTTGTGCGCAGTGATCTTTAGTTGATCAGTAAGAGATGAGTGTCCGAAAGTCTGATGGCTCACCAAAATAAAATGTGCACATCAAGATCGAGATTCAGACCAGGACCGCTAGCGCGGCGGCTCTTGATGGCAACCATTCAGCCACTTTGACAAATTAAGAGTTGTATAATAGAAACTCTACGGTTAGTTCACTTGGCGAGGAATTCAGGGTACAGCAATGAAGCAAATGGACATTTTTTCCACCAAGCTATGTGCATCCTGTCGTCAATAAACTTCCATGGCATTGTTTATTTCATAAAATGCTTTGTCGATGATCAGTGAGAACAAAAATAGAACGCTTGACGGCGGCAATACAATAGGGGCCAATAGCGTTGCGGCATTTTGTGATATCGACTCATCCATATTGTATATTGATATGTTGGTGATGATTGAAAAAGGATCCTACAGCGATAAATTTGTTTCGAGCTATTTTTGCTTGCCAGTCGCTTGCACACACTTGCATGGCTTCATTTGTACCATAAAACGCTTTGTGGATCAAAATGGGCAAAATTGCCATTTCTGAATCATGCGGATTTCTCAAGATATGATTGCAAAAACTGCAATTGCATTTTTTGCCACCTTTTCAACTTTTGGGTGTATGTTCAATCTTCAGTCTGTACAATCTCGAGTTAAAGGCGGTATAAATGCCTATTTTTATCGTAGTATCACATGCCGCCAAACACTAAGGCAGTCCTGCAGCCCAAGAAAACTGATAAGAACATTTAAATCGCGAACCATGTTCCCTCCGTAAACACAGAATCCATTTCACACTTACAAGCACGTTGGACATTTTAGTGCCAACATTTGATTAGGAAGAATCTGCTTTTGTAAACAAACACTTTGTCTGCTAATTTATCGGAAGTTGTATACAATTCCTTCAAATTAAATATATCAGCGGATAGAAATAAAGCTCTTCTTCCTTAAAGAGTGCTTAATTTGTATTTGTGACCTTTTCTTCAAGAGCAAATCACTACGAAAGCCATTGTTTACAAAAACAAATTAGGGTGAATCTAATGTTGGCGCTGATTTAACAAACAAAATATCATTAACAGTAAATTCGAGCCAAACTGCAGTTTCTATAAATTTTCGTGAAGAACCAATAGCGGAAGAAGAACCGGAGCCCCACACACCAACAGCACAGGGTTTCATGGTTTTTTAGACTGAATAAAATATAGTAGAAATTCATCAATTCGATGACATCAATTTCTTCACATCAACCAACCAGTCCTACATCAACTTTGCAGTTATGTCACTGACATAACTCATCCTTTCGTTTTTTAAACAGCGTACATGCCTACGACGTTGTTTTGGCCGATAAAGGCTTCAACATTGCAGATTTGGTCAATAAGCGAAAAGCCATTCTTAACATACCAACGTTCCTACGGAATAAAAAACAATTCACTCCTTCGGAGCTGGTGGCGGATAAGCAAATAACTACTCTGCGAATACATATTGATCGAATTATAGGCCTATTGAGAACTAAATACAAAATTCTTCGTGATGTTTTGATTATCAAGACTCTTGTACGATTCCAAAACGGATTAAACATTGTCGACCTAATAGTAAAAGTTGCATGTATTCTATGTAATTTCAACAACTCCATAATATAATATCTTTTATCGTATATATTATAGCATTTGAGTGCACTCTATTTTTGCTAGTCGTTTTTTTGCTAGTTGGGTCCAAATCAAGTTGGTTACCTTTGGAGCAGGTATTACTTGGACAAAGTATACCTCAAATGTCAACAGAAGTCAATTCAAATGAGTGGTTAGCGTTATAAAGAAGTTTCATCTGAGTACAAAGTAATTAATAAATAAAATCATTAAATAAAATGATTTCAACAGCAGTTTCAGTATACTTTATTGTTTCAATTGGCTTGAAAAGCGATTCGCCATGAGTTCAATTAAAATTATTTTTTCAAAATAGTTTTGTGATCTCACACATGCTTTCTCCCAAAAAATAGGGTCCCTTTGAATCAATAAGCACAGCTGATCTCTTTTACTCCACACAAATAGCAAATCATAATTTGAATCAGTTATTTTTTCCACTAAGTCGGAATGGACACTTAATTTCAACAGAAATTTTCCCATGACAGTTACAAACCATCATTAGGTCTGGTGTGGCAGCTAAGTAAGGTTGCTTTTTATAAATATAAAGTCCGCACTCGTGAAAAACAACAGAATCGTGAAAGTCCATTTTATTCTTCAGAGCTCGTTTGGCTACTCCTTCGTGACGCCGTCCATATACTGTTGCTTCACTATTAAAAATCATGGAATCAGGATAACAAATTTTCCTCAAAAGGGTCATTTTCGAAGGCATGCCTTCTGTAGATGTCTGCATGCTTTCCTTCATAACAGATGCAGTTATGCGGCCAGTGCAAACCCATCTCCACAAATCGGAACTCGATTGTTTCCGTGTGAGTCGCTCCACTTCCTCGATTTCTTCATCGCTGATTGATATTTTCGACGAAATGTGTTGGGTTGCTTTGCAAATGTTATCAAGAGATTCTCCTTCTAGATTTGGATCAAATAAGTTTTGCAACAGCACATTTTTTTGTTGAAAAAATGTATCCGGTATAATATTATCCACACAAGTACCACAAGTTATATTTTGACCATCACAGAACTTTTTAAGCACTGCTGCGAATCCTACAGTTTTCAAATCGTTAAAAAAATCCAGAAATTTTTCTCTGCTGCTGTTGACAGTAAGGTCATCTATCCTGGTAATATTGAAGCCGTAGTCAATATCTTTCACTGGGTGGTTCAGATCTTCTTTGATTTTCTTTGACGGTCTGGCCCAGTGACATGGTAGTTCTGTTACACTCAGCTACAAAAAAAAGAGATGAAAAAGTATAAATTAAAAAAAAAATACAAAATTAGAGATTTACCGTCAATCTCTTAAGATATGTTTTATGAAAAATCATATGTTTTACCTTATATGTAGACATCATACTATGCAAATTGGCAAGAGCAAAAAGCAACGTAGAAATATAGAACAGGATTCACTCAAACCAGCCACGCAATTGCAATGTGCCGAATGTATGCCTCCATTTTTTTCAATTATCACCCCCGCTGTAAGTGGTGGAAGATTCAATTTCATTGAATGTCATACCTGAAATTAATTATACGTGTTGATTCAACAGGAACAACTAATTATCCTTTACTTTACCTTTCCTCTGACCACATGCAAGTCGTTGATTACAGCTCCGTGAACCATAGAAACAAAGCCATCCTCGAATTTCCGGTAGGCCTGGAAACTTTTGGATTTCCGAAAACTTTCTCCTGATGTCGGGGCTGCGTGGTTTATTAAATAATCGACAATGTGTCCTGCGGTCACCGTAGACGGGAAGTCTTCCGTATTTAATTTCGCTTCATACGGATCAACGTAGCCGATACAACGAATTTTTGTACGTACCGCTTTTTGCTTTCTGGTGGCAGAGAGATGGCGTAGGTGGAGAGATGACCGATAACTTTCGAATACATTTTAATAATATTTAAAAAAAATCACTTCGATCACAACCCGATAGGCAAAAACGCAAATCGATTTTAAATGCTAACACCTTGTAAACAAGCTCCCTGAACTGTCAAAAAAAAAAAAGGTTAGATTTTCGCGTGCAATGATCTACTGCTACCCTCAGCTACCCTTTTTGACGTAGGACTACGTCTGTGTTTTCAATACGTTCGAATTGCGAAAATTTGGAGCTTTACGAAAAAAATATATAGGTTTTGAACGTTAATAACTAAGTCATTCCACGATTGATTTCCAAAATGTTTGCACCAATCGATCGAAACATTTCTACGCTTCGATTTAAATATTTAAAACTATTGATTTTTAACATTCAATTATGGAAATTAACGCAAATATAAGGTGATGTCTTATAATGCCGATTTTTCAGAGTAAATTTGCCAAATACACAGTACTTTGCTAGCACAGACTTCATATTTAAGTAACGAACGTCTCCTATGCATCAGGAAAGGATATTTAAGGGGGACACGTTGGAATTTGCCTTCAGTCTTTCAGCGATCTCGAAGATGTTGAGTTAGCGCTCGGCTACGCACCGTCAAGTCGGCCATCGACCGACTCTATTGCCAAGTAACATGTCTGGCAGTGTACAAATTTTGTACAAGAAGACCGAATGAAAAGCCTAAGTTCAATTGAAATCATGTTCTCCCCGTCAACTAAAATCCGTCCTTTTCAATACGAACAAAATAATATGCTTATCTAAAGAGTTTGTTAATTTGATGTTTCTCTTGCGTTCATCAACATTTACTTTCCCACGTACCGGCTCAACATGGCAGAGCTTTGAAGGTCACGTCTCGGAGTAAATGGCCAAGCATGTTTGATAACCATCAAACGAAATATATGTCCATATCTCGACTCTCTTTGGATATGGTTTTACAACACGTCAGATCGACCATGTAATTGAGTTCGTTGTTGTTCCTAGTTGTAGCGGATTAGTTGCTGGCAAGTAAATTAGGCATATTTCTGTTAAGAAAATCATCCGACTAGCGTGCAGTAATTAAAACTAATTATTGTGGCGCAATAATTGAATTTCGTCCCCTTTGATGCAATTTGCATAACATTGCCTTTGTTGGTACCGCCTTCTTTCGTGCAATAGCATCCGACGCCATTACATAACAACTCTTAGTAGTACATTTTGATTCAGTCTCACGACAGTCGTGCAGCTATGCAGTGGCTGTAGGATTGGCGGCATCTAGCACCCTGAAGGGTGCACTGGCGAGCAGTCGTTGCCCAGAGAGGCGTTGGTGTAGTTGGCTGTGGGTGCCGATGCGCCCGCCAACCTCGCTGCGAGAAACATGGCTGCTGAAGCCTACGAGTTGGCGGGAAAAAGTCGCCCGTGACAACGAGACAAGACTCATCCCACGTCACCTGCAGATGGCCACCCGCAATGACGAGGAGCTGAACCAACAAGACCAAGAAGCCCAAGTCCAATCGCGAGCCATGTTTCTCCCCCCGTCAATTAAATCCGTCCTATTCAGGACGACCAAATCAGTTTGCCAATTAAAGAGTTTGTTTGGTTGAATTTTTCTCTTGTGCTGTTTGAAATTTCAATTACCGCGCCCCGGCTGAACATGGAATTGCTTTAAATGCCGCGTACCGGAGTAAATGAAAAAGCGCGTTGATCATCCAACGAACGATTTTCAAAAACGGATAATTCGAGCCAAAATGCAAATTAAGGTTGTACTGCGAACGTTTACTGTATGGGAATTAGATGGGAATTAGAACAATCAAGCGATCTAGATTGCACATTTCTGCGTAGTCCTACGTCACCTTTGCGCAAAACCGCATTGGGCTGTACCTTAAATTTTTTTGTTTATTACTGGTGCTGTAATGAGGGTGGAACAGCTAAGCACGACTGACACCAAGTTCATACACAGCGTGCAATAATTTTGATTGATGTTTCTTTTAATTGAATTTGTTATTCAAATATATGCGCAAAAGTACATAAAAAAACTGAAATCCGAGTTTTGGCAAACATATATTCGGAAAAATATCTCGAAACGTAGATTTAATAAGACAAATATAACTAATACTGTTATTTACAGAATATTTGCATAAGAATACAGAAAATTTCGGTAAAACTACAAACAAGAGCCTTGGAAAATTTACAGATTTATATGTAAAATAATTACCGGATTATAAGGTGATCGCATTGGAGGATTTTTTCGGTATTTAAAAAAATCACCGAACTCATTACCGAACGTTCAGCTGTAGGCAATGCGGTAAAGTTTTACAGATTTCTGTAAAAAAAATCTAAGGGTGCAAGGAATAAAATTTTCTTTCATTCCGCACAGGAGCCCCGGAGGGCTCTAGAAAACCAATATAGAGGTAGCCAAAATAATGTTCACAGCAGCTGCTCGTGGCGTGAGCTTCAACATATTAGAACTACAAACAGTATTCTATCAGGTTATAAATTCGTGGACGCTAATATCAGTATTCTCTGAGGCCGGAGCTCCGAAACCCTGATATCTGTGTCATTCCATCAAACCGTTCGGAAATCTCATCACATTTCTGGCTTAAATGGCACACAGAGTATTTGCGTCACTTGCGCTAGAACTGCTCAAATAATTCTCATTGGAAATGACAACAACCCTGTAGTGAAATGGCCTGTGGGTATTGTCATCAGCACGCATGCAGGTGCTGAGGGAGTCATGCGCGTCGCCACGGTGCGCGTTGGACTTATCGTCTACAAACGCAACGTTAGGTTTTGATCCAGAAATCACCGTGGAGAACATTATCTCCACACACAACATACACACTTAGATTTTTTTACAGAAATCTGTAAAAGTTTACCGAATTCTCAACAGCTGAACGTTCGGTAATCCGATTTAACGGATTTCGGGGAAATTTTACAGTTATTTGTAAAAATATTACCGTATTTCGGTAAAATTTTACCGAAATTCGTTAAATTGGATTACCGAACGTTCAGCTGTTGAGAATTCGGTAAACTTTTACCAATTTCTGTAAAAAAATCTAAGTGTGTAATGTAAGTAACGTTAGTTTTCGATTCAATGATTTCGGGTGAAATCGGAAAACTAAATAATTAAAATTAAACCATTGAGTTCGTGCGTAAGTTGAAAACATGTAAATAATTTATAAAAGCATGCTCATACAAGCATGTTCAAGTTAAAAAAAAAAAACTTTGCATGTTCTCGGTAATCAGCTAATGTAATTTAAAACAAATTAAGTAAATTGATTCTCTCTGCATGGAATGCTTTAATTCAGTTTGATTATTCCCTGAAACCGAAAAGATTGCTTGTTTAGTCTTCAACCAATCGTTACTGTGAAAAGTTGTGGAAATTGATAAGAATAAACGCAAATCGTGCTTTGTGCCTTGTTTTTTTAACAATGTCAACCGAACCTAATCCAACGATAATTCCAAAACCAAATCTTTCACAGTCATGGGCACGTAACAATAGCTATGTGATTCCTGGAGTGTACGATTTAACTGTTGAGGATACAAACTGGGTTCTCACATCATCGTTTATTATTTTTACAATGCAGACTGGTTTCGGAATGCTTGAATCCGGATGTGTTTCAGTGAAAAATGAAGTCAATATAATGATGAAAAATATAATTGATATTGTTCTAGGTAATTGATTGTAGTATAGACAATTATGTCCCATTAAATTATAACATGCAATTTCGATACATAGGTGGTTTCACTTATTGGCTTTTCGGTTACGCTATGTCATTCGGAAGAGGAGAATTGAATAACCCCTTTATAGCTTTAGGAGATTTTCTCATTGATCCCGCAGTGACGGATCCACTTTTTGGACCTATATTTGCGGCTTTCCTTTTTCAATTATCTTTTTCGACAACTGCAACAACCATCGTTAGTGGAGCTATGGCAGAAAGGTAAGAATCTCTTTTTAATCGATAAACAATTAAAAAAAAAAACAATAAAATTATGTAACTGAGTCAATTTGAATACTGAATCGGTTCAAACTATCAATGCAGCCTCACTCCACCAAATCGGTTATCTTCGACCACACCATTCGATTCCCACCCTTGTACACGTTCATAGAGTTCATAGAGTATACACATTGAGTGGAAGTGAGCTTCCATATATAACTGAATAGCAAGACTCTCACTGTTATTTGTTCTTTCAATGAATGATTGTACGGAGCCCTTGTCATCGTAATGACGTCACAGTATCTTGACTCTCATTCCTTTTTTTCTCATTTCGTCAAAAAATCCGTTTGCTTTAAGTTCTTAACCCAACTGAGAGAACCACCAAGAACGCTTAAAGTAGTGTAAATCGAACCTGAACAATACACATGTTAAATGAAGTAAGCAAAAAGGCAGTAATATGCCTTTTTAGAAATTAAATGGAATACCAATCACAAAAGGTCTGCTGCTAAAAAAAACAAACCAGTGTACATAAATTTTCATTCCGCTGTTGCAAACCATAGATAGGCGAGGTTAGTAAACAAATCACTATTAGACCAACCGCACCAAAACGGTAATATCTGTAAATTGTTACCCTGTTTGACAACTCGACACCGCACTGGTTGGTAGCCGGGTTGGAAAATGACAATTTGCTCGCTCGGTGAGCAGCTGGTTCGTAAATTTGACAACCCGACCCAACCGAGCCGAGCGTTGCTATTTGAAGAAAAATAAGCAAAACAAGTTGAAACGTTAAAACAACATCTTCATCTGGCCTGACATAATGAATAACTGTATTTAAAATCAAGAGCAATAGTAGGAAAGGCCCCAACACCTTTTGCTATGACTTTGCTAAGTAGAGTTAGCGCAAATCAATAATATCATTATCCACAGAAAAGTACTATTATGCCCCAAAATTATAATTTTTTTCACATTTTTTTCACATAAAGCGGAAAACAAAAAAAAAGAGTTTAGTTGGTCAAAGTTATTATAATTAACTCGTTAACGCTAACTTTTATGATTACCAAAGGAGAATTTTATTGCAATGCGTACCAAACGAAATGTCATATAATGCAAATTATTATTTACATTTTTACATTTATACGATATTGATATCATCGGACGTGATTGATAAATTACTTATAAATTACAAGTACTCTGTCTATTTAATAAGGAAATCAATAAATCAATCAATCAATTTCAGGTACTTGATATACTTAAATACTTTAAATACTCTTCTAATTCTATCAAATACTTTTAGTACACATTTAACACGTCTGAGTACTTTATATTCCTTTTAAACACTATTCAGTACTTTGAATAATCTAGAAATACTTTTGAGTTCTATGATTCCTCATAAATTATTCTTGAGTGCTAGAAATACTTTCAAAGTACTTTTAAAATTCTGTTCAGTACCAAGAAGTCCAAGAATATTTTGAGTACAACGCACTCCATACAGTGCTCTGCGTGCCCCTCGATCAAAACCCCGTGGAAGGAATTGGACGCAACAAGAGAACGAAGTGCTTTGCAGGGCTTGGCTGGATGTTTCCCAAGATCCAATCTTTGGGACAAACCAGAACGGAAAACCTGTACGGAAGAGTATACGAACACTGCACGAAATATTTAGCCCAACGAAACCGGTGCAAGAATAAATTTGAGTCTTATTGTGTTACCTTATTATGAACGACCGGTGCGAAAGTGGGTGGCTAAATTAAAATAGGAACGCTCTCTGTCATCAAACTATTACCCAGATACGAACCCACCGGTGGGGATGGTCTTACACAGCAAAACTTAAGAATGAATATCCCATGGCATTAAAAATGAATATCGTTTAAAAATGAATATCGCATAGTAGGGGCACATAAACCATGTCAAAAATACGGTGTAAATTGCAATGGTGTTCAAAAAGCAAAAGTTCACAAAATAGACGGGGAAAAATGCATCGATGTGATATTAACGGCAAACATAATTTTGCATATAAAAACTAATGAACGATCCATAAAAAAAATAATATCGTTTTATAAAAAACGCATTCACGACCCACAAAACTCTGGTCAATATCCATAATAAAATAGATCTGATCCATAAAATTTATTAATGTGATCCATAATTTATATAAAATTTAGCAATAAAATGTCAACAATGTACCGTTTTATATCTAGGAAATGATCGATAAAATTGTATGGATTACCCATAAACATGTAACAAATGATCCAAAAATTGTTAAACAAATTGCGTCCTTAAACTTGCAAAATTGACCCATAGAATGTAACATTTGTGCAATGAAATATATGCACATGATTAATAATTTTTTGCAAATGTTCCATAAAAAAATGTCAATGATCCATAAAACGATGAATAATAATGAACTATAAACTTATAAAAATGATCCATAGCAAATCAACTTTGTGAACTTAAACATAAACATATCCAAAAAGTATGCTTGCATTTTTGAGTTTTGGTACCTTTTTTTTTTTTCAATTTGTGGTCCATAAAAATTGTGAAATTGATCCCTAACATTCCCTATAGACTGATGCAATGTTTGCAATCAAATAAAATCGATGCAAATCGTGTCCGGAACAACATCTTAAAATTTGAGCACAATTGATAAGAAACTAACACCAATTACATTTTTTATTGCGAGTACTATGGAGCAAGCAAACTTTTCGTTCAATTCATATCGAAAATGTTCACAACTTCAATTTTGCCAAACATTGGTTTTCAGAAAAAAAATAAAATAAAAAAAAAGTCCTGTAAATATGTTCTTAATCAATTCATAAGTGATTGATAATCTTTTGGCATGATCAAACAGCTGGTCAATCAGAAACACTATATTGTACAATGTGACATAGTAGCCACGATTTGTTATGCTCTACTCCAAGTACTAGAAATACCAATGTTGCCTGCTGAGCAGTTGAGGATTGAATAACTAAGGCTGTAGAAAGCGGCCGATGATTTCGATATCGGAAGTGTAAGCATAGCGTCTCCAAGCAAACGACTGATTCAAGCATTTGCGCGGTATATTGCAAACGGAGGATGTTTTTGTAGTTAAGGGTCACCCACAATAGATACGTTTGCGTTCCGTTGACGTGAATTTGACAGAAAACCTATGGGAAAACTGTCAAATTCGCGCAAACGCATCCGCAACATATCAATTGTGGGCCAGCCATTAGGTCCGACGAGCGATAGCGAGTTGGACGGCAAGCGTTTGCCCGGCATAATTTGTCACAGTCGTACACGGTCGTAAAAGAACGTGAGATTGCAAAAGTAAGAAGCTTTCTAAAAAATTGCAAATCTTCTCCAACACGATCCTTCTTTTACAGCAATATTTTAGCCGCATAGCTAAAGGAACGGACATGTTAATAAATCTGAGTAAAAGCGCAGTCAAGGATCGATTCCTCTGCAGCCAGAATTAAAAAAAAATTTTGAACCCAAAATTGGAATAATTCCGGAATAATTTATGGATCATAATTATTATTATAAATGCACAAAGATTATTTGCTATGGACCATATTTAGAAGTTTGTGATTCAAACCTAGTATGGATCATTGGCGATTTATTTATGGAATATTTCCAAAACTTTGTTGATCATATTCATATATTTTAGTTCACAAAGGTTCTAAGGATCCATTTCACAAGTTTAAGGAATGATATTGAACTTTTTATGTACCCATTTGCCATATTTTATGGGTAATTCGTATAATTTTATCGATTATTCCCTAGATACATAACAGTACATTTTTGACATTTTTTTTGAAAAATTTACATTAAGTATGGATCACATTGCTCTTTTTTATGGATCACTTTATTTTTTTTTATAAATTTTAATCAGAGCCTAATGGGTCATTAATACAATTTTTATGGAACAAATTTGATTTTTTTTATGGATCATTTCTTCAGTTTAAAGGTGCAAACTTAGGGCTGCCTATATTAAATGTCACCATTGTATGATTTCCGTTTGTATGATTACATTACTGTTTTAGAGCGCTTAATGCGTTCATGCTTTCTAAGAAATTTTTTGTTGTGTAATTTTTCTTTTTTTAATACATATTTTTGAAACAAGTAATTTGAGCTGACCGCAGGGACTCCATGTTTACTTATTATAGTTGTGCCGGTCAACCCCCTCGCTCTGAAGAGCCAACGTCATGACCCAACGAATGTCAGAAAAAGTACAATAAACATGTCACCTATAGAACACAAGTAGAAGTGAGTTAGATTGTGTGCCTCTCGGATTGAAATATCGTACACCATAAAAGTATTTTGTTAAAATTATATAAAAATTTATATTCCTTAGCTTATTCTATTTATAGCTTATTACTAGTTAAAATTCCAACTTTATTATTTGTTAGTTGAACGAATTGTTCAGAAACTAAGCTGTAAGTAAGGCCTACATCGTAAATAGTGTTTATATTGATGAATAAACTTCGTAGCTTGAGCTTCCTAAATAGCTCCCAAACGTCGCGAACAAATTCTCAAGAATTTACCCGTACAACATATCGATATGCCTAATAGAAAAACACGTTCTCAAGCGAGAGCCAAGGCAAAGGCATTAGCTAAAACCAAACAAAGTGATGGCATCGATCGTCGAAACAGCAACTTGTTCGGTTCTATGAATACATGCGTGTAAGCAATGGCTGACATTGTTCACCGAGAAGAAAGCATTGATCTACAGATAAGCAGATCGGTTAGATTTCCTTTGTCACGGGTTGAAGCTGATTGTGGCGATACATGCAATTGTCCCGACTGCGATGTTCCAAGTGATGTTGATTCCCGTAAAATAAAGTGTCAGAAGTGTGCCAAGTCTTTACAGACCTTTACAGACCACTTTATCTGCGCTAAAGTAAGCAATGGATCTGTTGACGATACTCGCCTTGCCGTACTAGAAGGACTTTCTTGGCTAGTTAACTACTAGCCCCGATAATTAGCACTCTTACTAAATTGCACTGGATTGCACTGAGGGACTAAAACAGCTCTGGTACCATATTGTCATCGACTGACCAACGAGAATGAGGAGAAATGAAAACGACCGCACTGTGTTGTTCAACGTGTGTTTTTGGACTGATGTACTGTTATCCATCTCCTTATTACCTATTGCGATAGTGACCATCGGCTATTTGTCGGTCAGTATCGTATGCAAATGTCTCTCATACTCTCTCTGCTCCAGTCGGTTTCATTTGCAACGCGTATTGTAAACAACTTCAGTTATACATCTTAATCCTACTATACTATTTACAAAATTCAAATATTTCTTTTCTTTCCACTAATTGAGTGCAGTAGTCGATGCTGCACGTGATCCACCAGTTGAACGCTTGACCATGAATTTTGGGACGATGTAGATGCAGATGTGGGAACTCGTCGATGGATACCGGGAACAAAGAAGACACCAGGTAGATCATTCGAGAGAAATATATAACATTGGACCTGCAATTACCTTTGTAATACGCGGGTGCGCTTCGAGCAGGTTCTCCCATAAAGGGTTGCTCTACCTGGTTACATAGCTACGGTTGAAGATGGAAGGAGGGCAATTGAGGCACATCTCGATTTGTGCCAACAATGTCAGGAGGTCCTCGTATGCCAAGTTCACGTTACCAACGGTCTACAGCAAATGCGTTTTCGTAGATTTCACTGCAGCTTCCCAGAGACCTCCGAAGTGTGGGGCTCGGGGTGGAATAAACTTCCATGTAATTTCATTTTCTGAGCACCAGTTTAAGAGCTGCTCACGGTCGACTGCTTCAACCTTTAGCATACGATAAATCCTATTCAAAGCATGCGAAGCACCTTTGAACGCAGTAGCATTGTCGGAATACAGTTCGACGACCTTCCCTCGGCGAGATACTAACCGACGTAGTGCTGCTAGAAACGCCGCGGTCGACAAATCACTCACTAACTCGATGTGGACAGCCTTGGTGGAGAAGCAGACGAAAATGGCCCCGTAGATTTTTGTTGAACCACACTTTCGAACTGCAGACTTAATAAAGAACGGTCCACAATAGTCGACACCGCACACAGATAACGGACGCATCGGCGAAACTCGCGATACCGGTAGATCGGCTGTGCTCTGCTGCACTAGAGTGGGCTTGAATCGGAAACAAGTGTGGCATTGGTGGAAGACGGATTTCACTAGGTTTCTGCCGCCCAGAATACAAAATTTCTGACGGAGAGTGGCTAGCAGGAGTATGAAGTAGCATTTTATGGTAACTGCTAGCCAGCAGAGCCGACAGCGGATGTTTAGCGGACAGAACGATCGGATGTTTGATAGCGTCGGATAACACGACGTTGCGGATACGGCCACCGACGCGGAGTGTTGAAGCTCAGTGGTCGTAAGTCGTTGAACGGATGATGAATTATGTCGTTGACAAACTGCTTGTTGAGTGTAGTTAGAATCGGACTTGCGTTGTAGTCGTACTGGATTCTTTGAATGCCACGGGCTGAGGAATACAGCAGTGCTGAATTCGCTCATCTACAGGCTCTTGCACCTGTTGTCCATGTGTCCAAACTGAAGATAATCTTCCATGAATCGATGGTACGAGTCCTTGGTTGCAGGATCTCGTTGGAGCCGTCGTTCCAGGCTCAGGAAGCGTCGATCTGCTATGGACTTTGATTCTCCCAACATGACTTCAGAATCTTCAGTTCTGGGTAGACGCACGATGTATCACCCGGAAGAAACGCGCGTTGTTGTTGTGGTGTACAACTGCTCACAACGACTTTCCTCCAAAGAATGGATCGGATCAGATGGAATTGTTTTCATTTCCCAAAATTTCTGTAAGGCAGTCTCCAATGGATCATCTGCGGTGGACAGATAGCAGAACTGTGGAATGCAGGTAGCCGTGCGAGATGCGGGACCAGTGACCGCCCAACCAAATCATGTTTCGACTACCCACTGTAAACCTTCACCGAGATAGATCTTCCTACCCGTGGGGAGTTCCCAGTAGGTTTCGCTACCGATGACAATGTCAATATTTCCGGGAATACTGAACTGTGGATCTGCTAACTTCACATCTGGCATCTTCCAGGCCGAAATGTCAATCGGCGCTGTTGGCAGCTGCGATGACGGCTGCTTTAACACAAAAAAAACTGCAGTTTCATCGAGATCGTTCGATCTCCAGACTCGATGGTTGCGTTAATGGCAGAGTTGACCTTCTGTCTGGACGATCCGATGCCTTCAACAGAAACATCCACTGTAGATCGGCGACAGTAGAGATGCTTAGCCAGTGGCTTCTAGATGAAATGCGACACCGACGCCGAATCTAGAGGAGCTCGAGCCTTATGCGTATTACCGTAATCGTCGACGATGTTGAGGACAACCGTTTCCAGCAATGTCATGGTGAGTGCAGTTTGGACTGCCATGCTGACTTGGCGGGTGCCAGAGGGTTCCACGATTTGTAACAAGGACGGAAGCGGTTGTTGAACCGAAGAAGACGCTATTGAAACAGCGGAACTCGACAATACGGTAGATGACACAGATGGATTTGTTTGAACGGCTGGCGATGCTGGTACCTTTATCGAAGATGAAGGCGAAGAAGGATCGTGAAGAAGTGAGTGGTGCCTCTCGTGACATGTACGGCAAATGAATTTGGAACCACACTTCCTGGATTGGTGACTGAAGCTGAGGCAGTTCCAACACAACCGTTTCTGAGACACAAGTTCTCGACGCTGGTTGACGTTCTTTCCGAGGAATATCGGACAATATCGCAAAGAGTGATTGTCCGAACAGGCAAGCAGACATGAATTCCGTGGAGTTGACGTAGATGCTGTGTTAACCGACGCTATTGACGTAGATGATGTGTTAACCGAGCTATTCTGTTGAGTGCCGGCCACCTTTGATAAGCCATGGTTGACTGGACCGACGGAAATAAGAATACGAACACGTTGGTAAAGGAACTCGATCAACTCATCGTACCCTACATCTTCGTTTCGGCTTGTCCTCTCCTCCCAAGATCTTAGAGTTGCTTGGTCCAATTTGTACGATAATAAATTGATATGTGGCGTGTCCCAATTCACGGGTTCACCCAACTTGGATAGGGCTCGAACATGACGTTGGTAGTCGTCAACCAAATTGTGAATCCATTTAGCATACTCTTGTTTCACTGCAGGCAAATCGTACAATGCTCGGAATAGCTGCTTCTTGAGAAACCGCCGATTGTCGTACCTTTTCAGCAGAGTATACCATGTAGTAGCGTAATTATCGGCTTCAATGTCCACCGATTCGAAAGGTTTCTTGGGATCCCCTTCGAGAGATTGGAGAAGATATTGTTATTTGGCAACTGTAGGGATTTCGGCATTTGCGTGAACCATTGAAGAAAATGTATCCCGAAAGGAAATCCAACGAGAAAAATCACCGTTGAATTTTGGCAAATCTATTTGCGGCAAATGAAGATGGAAAGTCGGCGCGATTGGTTGTGCAGCCTGCATCGAATTATTTAATGATTGATTCAGATCTTCATTACGTTTCGTGAGTAGAAAACCCTTTGCCTTGCAAAACCGTTGCTCGAAATCCACTCGTTCTTCGATATGCTCCTCTATCGATTCCAGTTTGTCCAATTTTTCGATAGCATCCTGACACTCCACGAAATTTTCATACAGTCGATCT
Organism: Aedes koreicus; assembly: GCA_024533555.2. Lineage (NCBI taxonomy): Eukaryota > Metazoa > Arthropoda > Insecta > Diptera > Culicidae > Aedes > Aedes koreicus. Next base: position 59,034 of record JAHHFK020001917.1, read on the forward strand.
AATGAATCCAATCGTACACACAGCTCAAAAGAATCGCGATCGTGATCATAAAGGGCGATACGGTCAAAATTTGGTCAATATCAACTTGACGTATTTCTTTCAATTTTGCATTTAAAAAACCTGAACACCCCTCATTTTGAAGGTGTGTGTGTGTAGAATGTTGCTCCTATTTTGATTTTGGAATTCACTCTTCAGTTGTCAAAATGCCGTCCAAGCAAGAAGAGCAGCGTATCAAAATTTTGCTCGCGCATCGCGAAAATCCGAGCTACTCGCACGCAAAGTTGGCAAAATCGCTAAAAGTTGCCAAATCAACCGTTACAAATGTAATTAAAGTGTTTGGGGAACGTTTGTCGACAGCCAGGAAGTCTGGATCGGGGGGAAATCGAAAACCGGAAGCCGCTGAGACGACAAAGAGAGTTGCCGGTAGTTTCAAGCGAAACCCTAACCTATCTCTCCGAGATGCCGCAAATAAGCTGGGTGTATCGTCTACAACCGTGCATCGAGCCAAAAAACGAGCCGGACTATCGACTTACAAGAAGGTAGTGACTCCAAATCGCGATGATAAACAAAATACGACGGCCAAAGCGCGATCCCGGAGGCTGTACACGACGATGCTGACGAAGTTTGACTGCGTGGTAATGGACGACGAAACCTACGTCAAAGCCGACTACAAGCAGCTTCCGGGACAGGAGTTTTATACGGCAAAAGGAAGGGGAAAGGTAGCAGATATTTTCAAGCACACGAAACTGTCAAAGTTCGCAAAGATATATCTGGTTTGGCAAGCCATCTGTACCTGTGGCTTGAAAAGCAGCATTTTCATAGCTTCCGGGACTGTCAACCAAGAAATTTACGTGAAAGAGTGTTTGAATAAACGTCTGCTGCCTTTCCTGAAGAAACACGGTTGTTCCGTACTGTTTTGGCCAGATTTGGCATCTTGCCATTACGGTAAAAAGGCCATGGAGTGGTACGCCGCCAACAACGTGCAGGTGGTTCCCAAGGACAAGAACCCTCCCAACACGCCAGAGCTCCGCCCAATTGAGAAATACTGGGCTATTGTCAAGCGGAACCTAAAGAAGACCAAAAAAACTGCTAAGGACGAGCAGCAGTTCAAGGCAAACTGGCTTTCTGCGGCGAAGAAGGTGGACAAGGTGGCTGTACAAAATCTGATGGCAGGGGTCAAGCGTAAGGCCCGGCAATTCGGATTTGGAAAAGCGGAAGCCTAACTGAATATTTTTCCTGAATTTTATACTAATTGAACTTGAAAAAGAAATTTAATTTGATTTTTTAAATAAACGATTTCACCGATTTACACGCGTTTTCCCTTGACCAAATTTTGACCGTATCACCCTTTAATCATGAAAAAACTTCTACAATGAATTGCGAATGGCGATATATCCCTTACGCTGGATCAAGCGATCGCCTAACAGTTTCTCCTGTTTCGTTGACATCGCGAACGAGATCGAATCGGAAACGGTAGTTTTCTGACGAAATTGAAAAATCCTTCCCGACTCGTACTATCCGTTTCTACGCGAGACCGGACCGGACCGGGTGACACAAAATCGAAACGAATTGCTCCTTCCCGACGCGTTGTAGACACCCTTTCGTGACGTTTCAATCGAACGGAAGTGAGTCGTAGTATCGAAAGCGATTTCTCCTTCCCGTCGCGAACGTACCCACTTTTACGTGGTTTCGCAATCAAGCACACGAAAGGTCTTCCTTGCGATTGCGTACCGTCAACCACCTGCCACAATAGCTTTTGGCTACCCACTTTCTTACGTTCTAAAAAATGCTACTGCTAGCCACATGCAAATCAACATGAAACGGACTCACCGGGAGAAATCCAATGGAGTGGATGTCCTATAGACTCAATGGAATGGTGCCAAGTTGATCCAATGATGCCAGTGAGCGATGGCGACCAGTCACGTTTCCAATCCACGCTAGCAAGCGTCGAAGATGGCAGCAGCGTAATTATGTAACACTCGCCTTTGTGCACTCTCAAGCGCGAAATTCTTGTCCGAACAAAATACACGCACCAATTACCGAACGCGATCGAAACGCTAGTAGCAGCGATCGTCACTATCGTTCACCCGGTTCACCGTCGCACACGTGATCTTTAACTATCGATCAAATCGGTCTCCCGCAGCTTCCGAATAACTACCCGTCTTGGTATTATTCCAACGCGAAAATGTACGCACAAAATAGACACTGATAGAACTATTTATTCGCCTTCTCAATCACCCAGGTTTATCCGCTTTGATCAAACCTCATAGCACACATGTACTTTGTTCACGCCACAAAGGCAACAGAAAACTTCACCAAAGCGATATGGCAGAACGTTGACCCTCACGGTAGATCAGATTGATCATTTTCACACTACCGCGAGGCGCTCTTCTCGGTCCGCGATGCCGTCTATCCGGCTCGAAGGACCAACATGTTGACGATACTCGCCTTGCCGTACTAGAAGGACTTTCTTGGCTAGTTAACTACTAGCCCCAAGAATTAGCACTCTTACTAAATTGCACTGGATTGCACTGAGGGACTAAAACAGCTCTCGTACCATATTGTCATCGACTGACCAACGAGAATGAGGAGAAATGAAAACGACCGCACTGTGCTGTTCAACGTGTACTTTTGGACTGATGTACTGTTTCCCATCTCCTTATTACCTACTGCGATAGTGACTATCGGCTGTTTGTCGGTCAGTCGGTCAGCAAATATCTCTCATACTCTCTCTGCTCCAGTTGGTTTCATTTGAAACGGGTATTGTAAACAACTTCAGTTATACATTCATCAGGATCCTCAGAATAATTCAAATGTATAATGTGCACTGCTCGTAGTTCTGCACCACCACCATCCAACTCTGGACGTTCAAGTACACCAAGCCTACTTAGAGCTAGGTTGGAACGTGAACTGGCATTGCTAGAAGAGGAGAGAAGGTTGGAGGAGGAAGCTCGTCGGGGACAGCTGGAAAAGGAAAGGTTGATTAATGAAAAGGCCGCTAGGGAAAGAATCGAGCGAGATAGAATGTATTTAGCACGGAAACGCGAAATACTTATTCAACAGAACGAGCAAGACGGTAATAGGAGTATTAGAAGTCATCGCTCTTCTCAATCAACTGAAAAACGTATTGAAGATTGGATCGACATACAGGCGAAAACAAGCAATGACAGTGGTACAGGCGTCGTTGTAGAGACGTTCATGCTATCCGATCGGATTCATAACAGGTCCGTAAACTCGACAGGTACAAATGACCAGCGTTCCATGCTTACCCTGATCCGTGGTAGGCCTGTCGCAAACTTTAATAGTTTACCCGTGAGAATTGAGCCTTTACATCACATTGAGATGGACTTGGTTACACCGAATCATCACATCGGAAACATTAACGTCGACGAAAGCAACCCTGGAGCGGCAGCTGGAGGAGATGTCCAAATGGAAGACAATTTGATTTCCCCTGCCATTGCATTGGTGAACCTAAATTCATTGCATAATCTTCTGGGTGAATCCAATCCAATTGAGAAGAGTAAGAGGACGGGGATGTTACCGAAATTGGCTAGCAACGTTTTATTACCATATGGACAGTGGAAAAAAGACACAGTAAATCGACGTGAAACCTATGAGTTAGAAAAGCGTCGTCAGAAAGAAATTGACACACGATGCAGACGGGACCTAGAATAAGTCGATAAGATCAAACATCTGCAGCTGCAAATGGACGCTGATATAGAGGAGTTTTGAAAACACGAAGCAGATATGAAGAAGCAGCTTCAGATAATTTCCGACCGACAAATAGCCATAGAAAGACAACGGCAAGCGGAATTACAGCAACGTGATGCAAAAATACTGTGACAGCGAGAAGTAGAACAACAACTCACAAATCAACTTCATTCGCTGAGTCTAGCACACCAACAACCAACGCAACACTATGCCATCGGAATGCAAACTAGAAGTGAACTAGTACACAGCAAGCACAACAAGAACAACCGAACCAAGCAAAACACCGACCTGTTGAACAAGTTGGGAGCACTAGGTTTGCCATTGACCCGTTTCTGAATGATAACCATCCCACAATATCTTTGACTGCGAGTGATTACGCACGACATTACGATCATATTCGGCCCCCAACAATAAATCAACCAATACCATCCATTGCGTCGTCCGTTCGAAATTTTGGTTCAACGATGCCCGTTGTAAACGGTAACGACTCTCATCGTGAAGGGTTTCGTCTATCTCCGGAGCAGTTAGCTGCCAGAAAAGTGCTCTCCAGGGTATTACCAATTTTCACGGAGATCCCATCGATTGGCCATTATTTTTCAGTAGCTACAGTATTTCAACAACTGCCTGTGGTTACTCTAATGCTGAAAATTTACTGCGTCTTCAACGAGCCTTGCATGGAATGTCTTAGGAAGCAGTGAGCAGTTTTCTTTTGCAACCTGCCACAGGTGATAACAACATTGCAAGTCTTGTTTGGGTGGCCTGAGCAAATTGTACACACCATGATTGAAAAAGTACGAGCCTGCTCCTAAAATGCTTTCAGTGACTCGAGTAACATGACATGACTCGAGTAACATCTGCTGCTAGTAGCGTTACGCTAAATACCGTTAAACAGAAAGCTGTTCAGGAAGAACGAGTAAAACCTAAAGAAAAAGCTTCTTTAAATGCCTATTCAACTATGGACCAAGAGGCACCTGAGACTGCGTCATACAAGTCAAAAAGAGAGGACGCAGCAAGTGCAAACAGCAAAAGAAACGAGGAAGTAAAACAATTCCCTGTATGCAAGAGTGAAGACCACCAAGCTGCTGGTTGCCTTAAGTTCAAGGAATCAAGTTGAGATGATTGGTGGAACATTATGAAAGAGTTCAGACTCTGTCGGAGATGTTTAACGAAGGCCTTGCAGAGGAGAAGTGTGTGGAGTCAATGCCTGCAACAAGCTACTTCACCGTTTGCTTCATTATGATTCGAATGGGATTTCGAAGAAAATAGAGCATAAAACTAATGCTACTGTAACTATTCACCACTATTAACCAAACCAACTCAATCCGCACTCTTTCGAGTGCTTCCTGTAACGTTTTATGGAAAACATGGAAAGGTCAATACATTGGATTTCCTTGGTAATGGATCGTCTGTGACACTCATCGAAAAGACTATAACTTATTCTTTGGAGCTTGACGGACATTCAGAATCATTGTGCATCCAGTGTACAAGTGGCATAAACAAGACGATATCAGACGCACAAGTTGTACAAATGGAAATATCTGCATTGGGTAGCAACAAACGCTTCAAGGTCAGAGGAGCTTACACAGTTGACGTACTAGGACTTCCAGAACAATCACTAAAATTTGATGTACTCACGGAACAATTCAAACACCTGGGAAGGCTTCCAGTTCATAGTTTCTAATCAGCTTTTCCTGGAATATTGATAGGGATTAACAATGTGAATCTTCTTTCAACGCTGAAATTACGGGAAGGTCATATGCAAGAACCGATTACTACAAAAACCCGTATCGGCTGTGCAGTCTACGGTCGCATAGGAGAAGATCTTCAGTTGCAACATCGACAAATGCATATTTGTTCAAAGACTTCGTTGATGGACCTTCACGAGTATGTCCGGGAATTTTTTTTTCATTGGGGAGTCTCATTATAGCGATGGCACCGAACCTGGAAGGCGTCGAAGAGCTGCGGGTGAGAAGAATATTGAAGCGAACTACAGTCCCAAACAGATTGTGGAAAACTTGAGACAGGACTGTTGTGGGAAACCGACTACGTCCATTTGTCTAGCAGTAGGTCTATGGCGGAGAAACGTTTACAGTGTTTGGGAAGGCATCTGCAAAAAAATGTACGAAGCGGTTCGTAAGCAGATACTTGAATTTCGTTTAAAAGGGTATGTCCGCGAAGCTGCAAAGAAAAAACTTGATAGCTTTGATGCACGTCGTACTTGGTATCTGCCTCTGTGAGTCGTGACGAGTCCTAACAAACCCAGCAAGGTTCGCCTCATCTGGGATCCGGCTGCCAAGGTAAACGGTGAATCGTTGAATGACCATCTTTTGAAAGGACCTGATCTACTAACTCCATTGTTAGCGGTGCTGTATAAATTCCGAAAACGTGAAGTTGCGATATCAGCGGACATCATGGAAATATTATCAATCCGCCCTGAGGATCATAGGGCTCTACTGTTTCTATGGAGGGATTCAGCAAATCAACCAATGAAGATAATGGTGACAATTGTTGCAATCTTTGGTGCGACTTGTTCACCGACACAATCACAATTCGTAAAGAACTTCAACGCAACGGAGTACGAAAAAGACTTTCCTGAAGCGGCGGCATCAATAAAAAAGGATCATTATATCGACGACTATCTCGACAGCGTAGATACTACGGAGCAAGCAATCAAACTGGCCACGGAGGTTACCCTGGTTCATGGAAAAGCAGATTTTTTCATAAGAAACTGAATGTCGAACAGGATGGAGGTGCATGAACGAATCGGACAATCGAATCCAACAGCTATAAAAAAATTGTATTGACCAAGGACAGTAAATTTGAGCGTTTATTGGAAATGATCTGGTTACCAGAAGACAATGCTTTTTCATTCGATCTATGCTTCTATGCGAGAAGAAGTACGAGACTTGCTCACCGGTGACATTGTGCCGAGTAAACGTCAGTTCATAAGTATTGTAATGAGCCTCTATGATCCTCTGGGATTAGTAGCCACTTTTTTCATACAAGACAATGTGCTTGTTCAAGATGCTTGGCGGGAGCACATTGGATGGGATGAACAAATTCCTTTCTACATATTTTGTCGCTGGAAGCAATGGTTAAAAGTTCTCGGCGAGATGACCAAGATCAAAATCGACCGGTGCTATTACCCAGGATACAACACAACTAGCTACGATTCGCTCCAGCTTCATATCTTCGTTGACGCAAGCAAGGAGTTTTATGCTGCAGTTGCATTTTTTTTTTTTGGGATTGTTGACAGGGGGGAAGATAGATGTTCACTAGTTGCATCGAAGACTAAATTTGCTCCACTACAACCGCTTCTACTCGTCGCTACCGTCAATTTGTAGCTTAATGAGGGTTAATGAGATACTCAGTCTTCCAACAGGATCAGAATGGAGATGGATCGGAACAAGAGATAATGTTGCAGATGAACCTACTAAATAGGATAAAGATCCTTCAGTCAATTCTAGGAGCCGCTGGTATCGTGGACCTGCATTTTTGTACGAGCAAGATAATGATTGGATAGAAGAACAGGTTAAAACTACGAGGGAAGAGTTCAGACCAGCCTTTGTTTATTCGCATTTTGTCGTGCAACCAGCGATCAAATCTGAACGATTTTCTAAACATGAGTGTCTGAAGAGGTGTTGCTACCGTTGGAAATAAAATCATTAGAAGTTTGCCGAGTAGAAATAGTTTGTAATTATGTTTTTAGTGTTCTAGAATTAGGTTTTTGTTATTTATTGAAATTATTAATGTCTCTTTAAATAAGTACGAGTTATTAACAATATTGGAAAGCATGCACACTTTGAATAAAACATTTAAATAATCGTGAACAAGAACAAAATTTTTAATAGCACGAGTTTTGTACACACAACACATAACACACTAAAATCTGCTGCATGGGAGCCGTCAAAAGGATTGTCGCGAGTTGTGGAAAGGAAGCATAAAGAGTGAAGGAGAAAATAATGAAAAGGGTAAGCTACTGGGTACATCGATCACAAGGCTTGGTCTCTATAAGATATCGAACGCCATAGGGAACAGACCATTTGAGCCATTAGAGCTAAAGCTTCAGAAATAAATCGAGTGACAAACTGAGTACGTGGAGATTTAAACAATCAGGTATACTTTTAGGCATTTACAGCCTTCATTTGGATAAAACCGACCCAGTAGCTCCTTAAACTAACTACTCCTAACCTATAAAACGTTTTACACTTTATGAATAGGACCCAAAAGCGCTTAGTTAAAGCAACCCGACCCACATGTCCCGGATAATCCACCAAGGGAACGACACCCACCACATACCCCGAGAAGTTAATGTTATTCCGATAACCCTCCAAAGTCGGACGAAAGCCCTTCCCGACCCATCATCGGACGTAAACCATGCGCGCCTAGATCCAGAAGCAGCCGGCCGGCACATCGACACCCACACACACACACACACACACACACACACACACACACACACACACACACACACACACACAGCCCAAAATTGTAAGTTGGTTAAAAATAAATTTAAAAGGAATCGGGCAGCGTTGTATTTATTTGGTCCCTTGAATAGCAACCCTTGAAAAAAAAGCCAACCCTGAGTGTAAAAAAGCCTCATGCTCGAGCTAGCCAGTCAAAACAAAAGAGGCCTTGAGAGCCCACCCTCAATGGTCCCCGTGGTTTAGACCAGGGATCGAGGACATTGAAGGAGGGTCTGTCTGACCCCCTAGTAACAATTGACGACCAACTAAAAATTCAAGCTAATCAAGAGTCAAATAATACACATAATCTGTCTAAACAGTGTGCTAATAAGGTTAGGAACAAGAATAAACAGCGGCAAACTAAAGGGGTTGAATGTTTCAAAGGTAACACGATCGTTCAGTGGGTAACGTTTTCAAATTCATTAAACTATTCTACTAGTGCGCGTACACTTACAAAAGTTTATATTCTTTGAGTCGTTGCACCAAATTTCAGTAATAATTCCGTATAGTTGTTGAATTAGATGGTTATTGGGTCTTGATTGTTCGGAGTGATAAATCAAAAATTGTTTCGGATCAAAACGAATAATTGAGATTTAATTTAGGAATAATGGTTTTTTTTTTAATGTATTTAGATCACATTCAAGTGATTGCACAACCTAGAATTGAAAAATGTCATGAATAATGAATTTACAAACGCTCTATCGAGAAATGAACGTGTCTCATCTATCAATTGATGAGCTTGAACACGAACTTCTTATCAGAAACATCCTGTACGGCTTGGACGAACACGAAAGCACTAAGCGGAGAAAGTTGAAAGATCGTATGAAAACCGAACGAGAAACTAACGCTTTTGTCGCATCTCCCAGTTGGAGACCGATAAATGAAGAGATTGGTATTATAAGTGCTAACCTCAATGTCATCAGTGGATTGCTAAACAATCCGAAAGCTGATGCTCGTCAGAGAAATAAGCTCAGTACTCGACTAATACACTATCGTGTGCGATCTTTTATGCTTGTGAAATCGCCTGGTTCAGAGAAACACTTGGGAGAAATTTGCAATCTCGGAAAACAGGTTAATCAGTTATTTCAAAAGTATTTTCCCGGGATAGAAGCACAAACAGAAGGCCAAGAAGATTCCGCTGTTCTCGAAAAGGAAATTGATCATGCTTTGGAGGAAATTAGAAGTGAGAGTGAGATACTCAATGAGACAGCTACAGGTAATCAGCTGGACGAAGAAGTTTCACAGGATGAAGCATGTGAAGGTGTAAAGAAGAAACATTCAAAATCTAATAAACAGGAGCTTTAAGCATCAATGATGCAAAATGATAAAATTTTAAAAATATTATCAGAGTTTGAGGAGGGTAAACAAGAAAACGTGGAAGATATCATTGGACATTTTAAAGCGTTCGTTTTGAAAAGAACAGAGCAACATAAGCTGATGAGAGAAAAGGAGATTAAAATCGAGGAAAAATATGAGGCAGGAAAAGCAGAAGGCAGAGAAAAATATTGAGCGTAAAAAGAAGTTAGAAAAACTGCTCGTAAACCTAAATGATCAGCTGAAAGCTAATTTTGAGAAAACCGATTCTGAACAACATATGTCGATTTCTAAACTCGGTTTTAATGAGAGTAATACTAAGCCAGTTCAGACAATGGATTTGGAATCGGAAAGTGAGGGAACAGTGGAGGAAAACGAAAAACACAGCCAGACATTAGATAATAACTCTTCTGAAAGTTATAGAGACAAAATCAGGAAAGCAAAAAGAAGGAAAGAAGAAGGGAAAGAAAGGAAAAAAGGGAAAAGTTTCCGGTCATCAGGGGAAAAGAGTAATAAAAAGCGTCACCGAGCGGCTCAATTTTCATCAGTAAGCAGTTCGAGTTCCTCGAGTAGTAGCTCAGAAAGTTCATTCTGTTTAAGTTCAGAAAGCTCTTCGAGTCTCGCTAAAAAGCATGGTAGTAGAAAGCATAGAAGGGAGAGGAAAACTAGAAGCAGTTTGAAGAGAATTCCGGTTTCGGAGTGGAAATTAAAACACCATGGAGAGGATCAAGGACGACGATTGGCAGAATTTCTTAAAGAAGCTAAGATGCGGTGCAAATCAGCAGAAATTTCAGAAAAAGAGCTATTTATTCTCGGTCGTGCCAAAGATTGGTTCATGGAAGGTTTTGAGAACCGAGACTTTCGAAAGTGGTCAGAACTAAAAAAGGAACTTAAACGTGAGTTTCTTCCACCTGATCTAGACTTTCAGATTGAAATTCAAGCCCGTGGAGAAAAGTTCGTTGATTATCTGCATGATATGCAGAAGTTTTTTCAATCGATGACTAAACCGATTTCGGAACATCAAAAATTTGAAATCATTTGGAGAAATATGAGATTTGACTATAAAAACGCTTTGACGGGAGCAGGGATCAAATCTCTATCCAGATTGAAAAAGTACGGTTGAATAATCGATGAAAATAATTGGAACTTATTTCAAAAGCCTAGCGAAGGCATGAATCGTCCAAAAACCCATCAGGTAAACGAGCTTTCAGCAACAAACAATCCAAAATATAGGTCAAGTACAGGTCATACGGAGAATACGAGAACTTTTTACAAAAGAAAACCTAAGAGTAAAGATGATAAAAATGATAAGTAAAGGAGGAAAGTAAACGACACGATGAACAAAAAGGATCAAAGGAAGGTAATATGGGAGATAGACCATTGGAAGGTTCAACGAAGGGAACTTTAAAAACTTTAGCTCGGCAATATGAGCGCCCACCAATTGGCACTTGCTATAACTGCCGGAAAACTAGGCATCATTACGCTAATTGTGTGGAAAAGAGGCGAAAGTTCTGTAGACTTTGTGGCTTTTCAGATGTACATTACTCCTGAGTGCCCAGTCTGTCAAAAAAACGAGCAGAACTCAGCTTGAAGAGGCAAATGATTGGTTTATTGGATAGTGGAGCTAAGAGAACGGTTCTTGTTATTGGATGCTAAACGATACTGAAAACATTGCAATTACAAATATTCCCGGCACATGTTTCCCTGAAAACAGCATCAGACACACCTGTAGAAGTAGAAGGTTACGTACACTTACCGGTATCCTTCAATGATGAAAATAAGCTCATTACAGCTCTGGTTGCTCCAAACCTGAAAAGAAGACTAATTCTAGAATATGTTTGGGGGGGACATTTAAAATTCAACCCGCTTTTTAATTTATATGGGGATGGGGGGGGGGGGGGGGGAGGGGGGAGGGGGCGGGGACGGGGGGAGAAGAAAAAAAAAGAAAAAAAAAAAAAAAATATATTTTAATTTTTTGGGGGGGGGGGGGTGTTTTTCTTTTTTTATAAAAAAAAAAAAAGATAATATAATCGGATCAATCCTTATCCAACATCCCCCAAAATGCAAAAACGCATTAACCGTGAGTTGGACAAAATGATTAGTCAACAAGTCATAGAACCCATTAGGAGTGATTGGGCTCTTAGCACAGTGCCAGTCATGAAGTCTACAGGTGAAGGTCGTTAATGCCTAGATGCTAGACGATTAAACGATCGGACTAGAAGGGACGCTTATCCTCTCCCACACCAATATCGTATACTAAGCAGGCTGGGGCCTAGTCGGTTCCTTACAACCATGATTTGACATAAGATTTTTTAATAACGCCCAGCATAACTTAGATCTTTACGCCAGTTTTTGGGGATGTCGAATTATTACCAACGATTTATTCCTCGCTTTAGCGAGATTTCTGTGCCTTTAACAGATCCCCTGAAGAAGATCCCCCAGCTGAGAGAGCGTTTGTTGAAATGAAGGAGAGGTTGATTTCAGCTCCAGTTCTCTCAAATCCAAATTTTCAACTACCATTTCAAATTCAAACCGATGCAAGCGATATTGCCATAGCTGCCATTCTCACACAGAAGCATGAGAACGGTGAGAAAGTCGTGGCATATTTCTCACAAAAACTCTCTCCAGCCCAGCAAGCTTACGCAGCATCCGAAAAAGAGGGTTAGCCGTGCTGACAGCTATAGATCAATTCCGTCCGTATATAGAAGGCACTCGGTTCATAGTCATAACAGATGCCTCTTCTCTTACTTATATAATGAAGGGAAAGTGGCGTACTTCATCTAGACTCAGTCGATGGAGTATAGAAGTGCAGGGCTATGACATCGAGGTACGGCACCGAAGAGGGGATAATATCATCCCGGACGCCTTATCGCGCTCGATGGAGATAGCAGTAATGGATGATGGAGATGTATGGTACTCCACTCAATACAAAAAAGTAATATCTGCACCCGACGATTGGGTGGACTTCAAAGTGGAAGGAGGTAAATTGTTTAAATTCGTACCGAGTAAATCCGAAGTTGATTTTAGGTTTGAATGGAAAATTTCGGAAAAGTCTCGAAATAAGGTTCTCCGAAAAGAACACGACGACGCCTTCCACATTGGGGCATGAGCATGAGCATGATTGACCGCCCGAGGTTGCTACTCCGTTATTGCCAGATCAGCTGTTATTACACAGAGAACCAAAAGATGATGCTTAGGACCAACATACATCCTCAATGTGTAAAAACTGGTGATCCCAATCTAAGGCAATACCGGCGCCGGCCTCGCCCGAATGCAGGTCAAGTAGGGAATGGGTAGGAATATGTTGACGTGATACTCGCTTTATTGGAAGCCGAGAACACCTCTGCACTTCCACGAGAAATCACTGGGATGTTGGATAAAATGGTTGGGTTGGCAGCGGGATCCGTTTTGGTAAACGGTGTGCTTAATTCAACTGACGTCGACAGCGAATAAGATATTTAACTATGTTCCCGATTTATTCTCTGTATAGAGATGCTCATTCAAACTATTCAAATTTTGGCACCGATTTAAACCAACAGTAAGGATGCTGTTGGGGCCACTCACAAGTGTGGGTGGTTTATATCAATGGAATACAAGAATACATTTAAACACGGGGTTTAAGGACCGATTTAAACCAACAGTTAGGATGCTGTTGGGGTCACTCACAAGTGTGGGTGGTTTATTTCAATGGAATACAAAAATATATTAAAATATCGAGTTTGGGGGCCGGTTTAAACCAACAGTAAGGATGCTGTTGGGGACACTCACAAGTGTGGGTGGTTTATTTCAATGGAATACAAGCATATGTTGAGATACCTATTTGAGGACCGATTCAAACCAACAGTACGGATGCCGCTGGGGCCACTCACAAGTGTTGATGGTTTATTTCAATGGAAGAGAAGAACATGTTGAAATATCCAATTTGAGGACCGATTCAAACCAACAGTACGGACGCTGTTGGGGCCGCTCACAAGTGTGGATGGTTTATTTCAATGGAATACAAGTATACGTTAAAAACATCGAGTTTGAGGACCGGTTTAAACCAACAGGAAGAATGGAATACAATAAGTAAATTATACATGAAACATGGTATATGGGCCCATAGTTATATGAACCTATAATGTCAAAATCCGAACAATTGAGGATTTTAGTTCCGACTTCCACTTTTAACCTTTCTTCGGCAAATTACCTCCGCGCACCTTTGCTCTGTTCTCTAAACCTCTCTATCTAAAAGACCTAATCACTCACACTTTCATGTCTTCGCTATTTTATTCAGTTTCATTAACCCCAACTACTGGTGTTTTTTTTTCCTCTCTTTCTTTCTACTTAGCCGTTCACACTACATCACTATCCCACTTCTAACTCCGACCTCTCGTCTCCCTCACCGACTCTGTGGAAAAGATAGACGTAGTCCTACGCAAAAATGAATAACCTTAACACCAGCAAACAAATAACCCGAGGATACACATCATCTGGGATCGAAGTTGCTGCCAATGTTGTCCATACGTAAACCAACATATTTTATACCGAATTCGTTTTTGAACCTAGGTTGGAACTGGTTCCAACCTGCGATACCCGAACTTATTGTCAGTGTAAACTCCAACCCGATACGATTTACAAATAAAGACAAAAACACTGACATTCAACACACAAGTCGACCCAATTTTGATACCCGATCCAGGTTGGAACTGAATCAAAAACGAATTCGCTATAAGATGCAACACTCACCTCTACACTCACACTTTCTGTTTGAGGGAAAACACCCACGCCTGCTCCCGCAAATGCAGCTGAAGTGTGACACGCATCTGTGTTCCTCTTGGGTCCGTACCTTCCTTCAGCGTCGGGACAATCAGAATTGGTTCGGATTGAGTTGTAGATATTTCGTTTCCCGATCGATTTCCAGATTCGCACACAGTTGATTCTTTCGTTCCTAGGTCGTGTTTCTCAGTGCGCGAAGTTTTGTGACCTTCACTGGGTCGAAAAAATCCACTATCCGAGGGTATAGCATTGACTCCGATCGCGTCAACTGTAGCTTTCTTTGTGAATTTGCTACGCCGGCGATCAGGGACATCTTGAAAGACGACGCTATAGGCTCAAACACCTCATAGGCTTCCTAAAAGAAGCGTAACTTTATCACGAGGTCTAAGACTCCACCTAAGCATTTTTTTTTCCTAGCGGCTCCCCCAATGGATAATTCCCATTGACCAGGAGGCTTCTACGGCCACTCCAGGACAGGAAAAACACTGAAAGACTCACCTACGGACACAAAAAACGGAGAAGACCCAAAGTCCATTCCTCTGACAAGCATCCTAAGAAAAAAACATTCTCCAAAAACTGACACCGAACGTTCCAAAGCAAAAAAAAAACACAAATTCACCCAGCAAGCTGTCCATCCGAAATACTGCAACAAACACCTCACCTAAAAATAAAGAATAAAATACACACGGGGGGTTAGGGCTAAAAAGCACTTACCTGCTAGGCTAGGGATTGACTGAAATCCGGATCATGGGGGACCAACGGCTACAGCAGCTATGAAATCCCCCCACCCAACTTAGCGGGGGTACAATAATCACCGGGGAATTTTGCTTCCCGGGTACCGGCCCAGGGCGTTTTTCACCGGCCAAAGAAAAAAAAAGTGGCTCCACTTCGCTCCCACCATCGTCGCCTAGCTTCACTTCGAGTATTTGTCATTTCATCCTCGGACGAGAACCCTTCCACGGCCTCAAGAAACCAATCCAGAATCACCGATCAGCAAAAAAAAACTCTGACCAAATGGGGTACCGCTTCACCGCAATTAAATTTTCACCACGAGGCATAAGGCCTCTCCAAACTGCGTTTATTTTGCCACCGCCGCAGCGAAAAAGTCGCCGCGATGAGATTACATGGCGGCCCACGAGAGCGCACACACCGGCGCGATGCGTTTTTTAATCGCGTCGGTTTGTGCGCTTCCCTAAGCCGCCATGTAATCTCATCGTGTCGATTTTTTCGCTGCGATTTCGCTGCGGCGGTGGCAAAAAAAACGCTGGAGTTTTGAGAGGCCTTATGGCAGCACACCGACAAGCACATCCTAAATTGACGTCACTTGCTTTTTTCACGACGACGCCTTCCACATTGGATACGAAAAATTGCTGGATAAGTTTGTTGTAGAAACGCAAGTTATGTTGATTTTTGTGAATAACCGAGAGCATTAAAGTTGCGATTCAACCCTGGAATGATTCAAATGAATTTAACATATTATCGTTGCAACTGAAAACCGGAATAACCCACTGGCGCCAAATGGTTTTTCTCTCGTTCTGTACAATTGAATTGTGGCGCATTTAGTGCGCTGTACAGTGCATCTGATGTGCTACACAGCGCACTAGATGCGACACTTTGTTGCCATACGTAAAAGCAGTTATATTGATTTGCGCGAGTGATTTTTCCGGTTTTCAACTGCAACGAGAATATACCAAATCAATCTAAAACTTTGTTTTGATTAATTTTGAGGAGGTAGTGTTACCGTTGGAAATAAAATCATTAGAAGCTTGCCGAGTAGAAATAGTTTGTAATTATGTTTTTAGTGTTCTAGAATTAGGTTTTCGTTATTTGTTGAAATTATTAATGTACGATTTATTAATGATATTGAAAAGCATGCACACTTTGAATAAAACATTTAAATAATTGTGAACAAGAACAAAATTTGTAATAGCACGTGTTTAGTACACACAACACAAAACACACTAAAATCTGCTGCATGGGAGCCGTCAAAAGGATTGTTGCGTGTTGTGGAAAGGAAGCATAAAGAGTGAAGGAGACAATAATGTAAAGGGTAAGCTACTGGGTACATCGATCACAAGGCTTGGTCTCTTTATGATATCGAACGCCATAGGGAACAGACCATTTGAGCCATCAGAGCTAAAGCTTCAGAAATAAATCGAGTGAAGTAATAACAAACTGAGTACGTGGAGATTTAAACAATCAGATATATTTTTAGGCATATACAGCCTTCAATTGGATAAAACTGACCCAGTAGCTCCTTAAACTAATTATTCCTAACCTATAAAACGTTTTACACTTTATGAATAGGACCCAATAGCGCTTAGTTAAAGACACCCGAACCACATGTCCCGGAGAATCCACCAACGGAACGACACCCACCACATGCCCCGAGAAGTTAACGTTATTCCGATAACCCTCCAAAGTCGGACGAAAGTCCTTCCCGACCCATCATCGGACGTAAACCACGCGTGCCCAGATCCAGCAGCAGCCGGCCGGCACATCGACACCCACACACACACACAGCCCAAAATTGTAAGTTGGTTAAAAATAAATTTAACAGGAATCGGGCAGTGTTGTATTTATTTGGTCCCTTGAATAGCAACCCTTGAAAAAAAAGCCGACCCTGAGTGTAAAAAGGCCCCAAGCTCAAGCTAGCCAGTCGAAACAAAAAAGGCCTTGAGAGCCCACCCTCAATGGTCCCCGTGGCTTAAACCAGGGATCGAGGGCATTGAAAGAGGGTCCGTCTGACCCCCTAGTAACAGTGTCTGGTATTTGTTCTTCGATATATCAATAACCTGCGTAAGCTAGCCAAAGGAAAGCCTCGTACAACAGGAATGGAATTGAGTAGACAAGAGCTACTAGCAGCAAAACAGTCGCTGTGGATTCTTGTACAATCCGAAGGATTTTCGGATGAAGTTGCTGTCATGAAACATAATAAACTGTCGGAATTTAAAACGAAATCGCTAGGAAATTCCAGCAGCGTCGCTAAATTACCACCAATGATAGACGGTCACGGAGTTCTCCGATATCCTATTATAATGCCTTGGGGTCATCATGTTACGGAACTTCTCTTGAACTGGTTACATAGAAAATATCGTCACACCTGCAATGAGACAGTTTTGAATGAAGTACGTCAAAAACTCTATGTTGCAAAACTTCGCTCATATCTGCGTAAGACGAAAAGCCAATGTATGTGGTGTCGTGTTTATAAATGTCTACCAGTTGTGCCTAGAATAAGGTTAACACCATACGTACGTGCTTTCATCTTTATTGGCATTGATTACTTCGGACCCTACTTGGTAAAAGTTGGGCGCAGCGCAGTGAAACGTTGGGGCGTTGTCTTTACATGCTTGACAATTAGAGGCATTTACATTGTAGTCGCAAAAAGTTTGTCTGCTGATTCTTGCAAGAAAACACTTCGGAGATTTATTGCCAAACATGGAGCTCCACAGGAGATTTACTCCGATAATGGGACATATTTTATAGGAGTTATCCGAGAATTACATAAGGAAATTCTTGCAATTAGTTCAGGACTTGGAAGCACCTTCACCGACGGCTACACACAGTGGCGATTCAACCCGCCCTCAGCACCACACATGGGAGGCTGTTGGTAACGAATGGTAAGGTCGATTAAAGCTGCTCTAGCAGCCATACCTACAGACGATAAATTCGATGATGAATCACTGGAGACACTCTTCACTGAAGCAGAGATGATGATCCGCCCATCAACATTTGTTTCTCTACAAACATCAGACCAACAAGCTATCAGTCCTAATCATTTCTTGCTACTCGGTTCAACTGCAGTGCAACAACCGGTGAAAGAACCCGTAGAAGGCGAACGCTTTATACCTTTATGCAGATAATACTGGACAAAATTTGGCAGCGATGGATCACTGAAAACCTGCCGATGCTTACAAGAAGGGCAAAATTGTTCCAAAATGTGCGTCACTGGAGATGAGCTGGTGGTCATAGCAGATGAGAAGATACGCAATAGATTGATAAGAGGTCGTGGTGTATGTACATACCCTGGAAAAGATGGCATAGTCCGTCACGCAGATGTATCCACGTCAGGCGGGGTGCTATGGAGAGCCGTTGCAAAACTTGCACTACTGGATGTAGCACCTGCAAATGACGTTCTTGAGAGACCAGGTGCAACATGCGGGGGAGGATGTGCCAATAGAATAGAATCCACACTCTCTAAAGAACCATCATTGCATCATGGCCCGATTATGTGCAACATTTTTAATCAGCTCACTTCAAGCTCACACATTATAAGAGAGATGACGAATCTTATGCCAAAAGACCGATTCAAAATATGGTTGAAAAAAAAGGGGATTCAAAATGTGGTTGAACGTGGTTCCTATTAGATTATTAGGCATGTTGGGTACTAAACCGAATCAATCGATTACTGCAGTCGTACCTGCCAGTTGGCACAAGGTAAAGGCTATATATGCGTTTTCGGTACCATTGTTGACATACATGTTGATAAACTTCATTTAAAAAAAAAAACACTTTTCGAAAACACATTTTTTTATAAGCGTAGTAGTAGAATGATTGTAATTGGAATACTAGGATAGCCTAAACAAGCAATTCACTTAAAGTAAAATTAAAAAACCTGTGGTACTTTTTCAAACCATCACTTGTAAACGCGAGCAGTTTCCTTTAAGTTTCTCTAGAAAAAGCTTATCTTTGGAAAGATATGCCGATTTTGTACGCGACTTACAGACTTCTTCGGTTTCGAGTATTCTACACTGAAAATTAAATTTTGTTATTTTTACGAAAGCGAAGGTAGAACTCCCGAATTTATTCTTTTTTTTCTGCAATGAAATTGATTTATGATGTTTATAAAGCTACTTTCGTATTCAATGAATAACATATCTCGCGATGGTCGGCTCGGATTTTGTCAATACGACACGGCGTGCTACAAATGCTACAAATGCCACACGCATAACTGTCAAAAGTATAAAACAGAAAGAGTGTTCACGCATTGCATGAAAACATTAGAAAGAGCTACGAATATGTTGTTACACATATAAAAGAAACGTCTTTTTTGTGCTTGCATGAATGATTGACAGAACTGCTATTTAATTCGATCAATGCTATTCGAAAAAAAAGCATAACCACAAGGAGCTGCTCATCGTTTTAAATTTTTCGGACATGGGGTCTGATCCTACACTTTTTTAATTGCTTAAAGCAAAAATTTTGTGATACTTCTATGAAATTTTGAGTATTTTCATGGAAGATTTTTTTTTATTGCTTGGAAAGTTTTACTAAAGTCATGAGCAGTATATAATTTTTATGATAATTTTCGATTTCTTGATTGCTACTGCCCCTTTTTATCTACTCTCAATTTTCAATGGAATGGAATACATAAATTTACAAAATGGCAGCTGGGTAACCGTCTTGTAAAATTTATCAAAAACTTGGATTTTAAAGTACTCAAAAATAGAAAGTTCTAGTAGAATTATTTCAGCAAACTTTTAAGTCTTAATGATATCAAAAAATTTCTTCAAATCATCATTTTACTAGTTGTCCATACTTTTGATGTTTGAAATCTAATTTTTTGGTAACTTTTCAAGATAACTCCCATTTTGAGGCCAGCGCATGAAAGTGTATGAATTTTTCTGTTTTTATTCCCGACTTTTCAAAAAAGTTCGTTTATTGCACATATATATCATAGAACGTTTAAATTGTACATTGTAAGTGAAATCTAGGGATTAACCCTTGAAGTGTCAGCCTAGGGTATAACGAATAACTTTTGTACCTATAGTAGCACTGACACGTATGACGATATACATCATTCGGTAGAAGCAGCTTTTAGAACCCAATTAATAAGATATTGATATAATAATTCAATGTTTTATACTTACCAGTTACCAGTTATCAAGGTAGTGATTTATTACGCAAATATCGCATCTTATTATTTTGGATTTGTATTTTGTTTCATACTTTTTGGCATCTGTACTGTTTCGGTTTCAAGTGCTAATAATGAGGCATGAAGCATTTCACACTGCAGGTGAGTATTTTTTGTTTGTGCTTAACGATGAAACACTTGTAGACAATGAATTCGAGGAAATATTTGATAACTAATCAGCAAATTATGACAACATTAGGAATAAACTACACATTATTGATTGGCAAACAGTGTAAGGGATTGAAGAAAATGTGGAAATGCAACTGAAGTATTCTACAATAAGCTGTTTAAAATAATACACGAAGAAGTTCTGGTCAAAAGAAGAAGGCGTCATGTTACTTCCAAAAATCCGGTTTGGTTCAACAAGGAAATAAGAAACTTAAAAAATCGTAAACAGAAAGCACATAAAATCTATAGAAATAATAATATTCAAGAAAATATTGAAAACTATGTAGATATCTGCAATTGACTTAATTTGGCGCTGAGTATATCATTTGAGCAGTATTGTAATTTAAAAATTGAGAAAGAAATTAAATCCTATCCAAAAAACTTTTTTACTATGACCAAACTGAAAAGTGACAATTTTCCGTCTAAAATGTATTTTGACGAAGGTGAAGAGACATGCAATTTATTTGCGGACTTTTTTCAAAAAAACTACACAACATATTCAAAACCAGATCGCGCTCGTGAATACTTTAGTTTCCATCTTGAATTTCCAACTGACATTAGCGTTAGTGAAATCAATGTGCATGACATTTTGGAGGCATTACCAAATGTGGACGCATCTAAAGGCTCGGGACCTGATGGAGTCCCTCCTGTTTTTATGAAAAATTTGGCAACTGAGTTTACAGCTCCATTATTTTGGATTTTCAATATGTCACTAGAATCCAGAGACTTTCCAAAAATATGGAAAAACTAGGAATCACTAGTACTCATTTTCAAATCTGGTAAAAAATCTGACGTCAGCAATTATCGTGGCATAGCCCTTATCTCTTGCATCCCAAAAGTTTTTGAGGCGATCATAAATGAAAATCTATTTAACCAATTAAAAAAAATAGAATAACTATCTAACAGAACGGATTTTTCAACCATGCAGCCATGTAGAAGTTTTGTACACGGATTTTAGCAAAGCATTTGACCGCGTCGACATACGTCGACATTTTTAAATTACAAAAGTTGGGAATACAGCCTAAACTCATCAAATGGCTTGAACCAAACCTGACCAACCGTGAACAAATTGTTAGATTTAACAGGGAAAAAATATTTTTCTATTCTTGCTAGTTCGGGAGTTCCACAAGGATCTCATTTTGGACCGCTTCTATTTATTTTATTTGTAAATGAATTATCCTTCATACTTAAGAAACTTAACTTTTTAATTTATGCTGACGACATGAAACTTTTTTTGGAAATTAAAAATGGTGAAGACTGTGACATATTCAAAAATAAGGTACAAATATTCCGCACATAGTGTAACAAAATACTCCTACAACTAATCGTTAAATATATAATTTGATGACCTTTACAAGAAAACGAGATGTACCTAGCTTAGAAATAACGTTAGGAAATCAAAATGTGTGATAGAACCAGGGACTTAGATATTATGTTAGTTTCTAAACTTTCATTCATTGTTCATTAAAACGCAATTATAAACAGAGCCAGTAATATGCTAGGCTTTATAAAACGATTTTGCTATAATTTCCGTGATCAATACATACACACTTAGAAAATTTTACAGTATTCGGTAATTTTTTACCGAACGTTCAACAGCTGAACGTTCAGTAATCCGATTTAACGGATTTCGGAAAAATTTGACAAGTTCCGGTAATTTTTTTACCGGAATACTGTAAAATTCTGAAAGTTCGGTAAAAAATTACCGAATACTGTAAAATTTTCTAAGTGTGTCATAAAAACACTGTACGTTGCTTATGTCCGATCAATAATTGAATATAGTAGCATAGTTTGGTCTCCTTTCTCAATTACACATGAAAATAAAATAGAATCTGTGCAAAAACAGTTTTTATTATACGCACTTCGCAAGTTAGGCTGGACTGTATTTCCTTTAGCATCGTATGAAGCTCGATGTATGCATATCAACATTCAAACACGGAAAGAGCATCGAGAATTTGCGATGATGTCATTTATAAACAACATTTTCTAAAACAGAATTGACTCGATAGAACTATTATCAAAATTAAACTTGTACACACCAACACGTTATTTAAGGCACCGACAGTTATTAGCAACTAGGACTTTATATTAAGTCAGATTTGCTCATGCATATGGTATACATGGTATTAAAATTTTTTGAGTTGAAACAACTTAGCGTAGAAGCTAATCTATGTAACAAACTCCATTGATGACAAATAAATAATAAATAATTATGAACAGAAACTACGATGAAAACTAAGCTTGATACAAATTTCGTTTACATCCACAGAAAAATTCAATCGGAATGTCAAAAAATTTAACAAAGGCTAAATTGATATGTTGTGACATATTAAGACTCTTTAAACTAAAGTTAGGTTTGCTTATACTCTATACTAAGTGAATAAGCTTTACATTTCTTAAGATTCTAAACAAGATACAATCACAATAAGGTACTGGACATGTTCAGCTGAATTTACTTGTACTTTCGATCAAAATTCCTTTAAAATGGTTGGATAAATGTTATAAGCAGAATTTGATAAAAATAAATCTTAGCTTGATTAAATTGACATATCGAATGAAAAAAAATGAATTTCGGATCCTCCCTTAGCTCAGTCGGTAAAGGCGCGGCAACAATGCAACACCATGCTGGAGATGGTTGGGTTCGATTCCTGGTCTGGTCTTGGAATTTCCGCAAAGGATAATTTCTCGACTCCCTGGGCATAAGGTATGATTGTACTTGTCTTGCTACACAATCATACTAATGCAAAAATGGTACCTGGCATCGAAAGCTCTCAATTAATAACGTCAAAGAATCAGTTCAATTCAATCTTCGCCTCAACGAAGTGGTTGGTAGTAAATGGTTCTTGGGCATAACAGTAGTACGTGGCATGAAGATGGTTAATTATGGTGTTTTGTATCATTCTCCCAGTTCTAGTGACCCGCGTTTTATTGAAATTTTAGAGGACTGGCTTGAGATATTTATTGATTCAAGTAAATTAAATATATTGGCTAGAGACTTTAATATCATTTGGCTTGATAGTAATAGTTCGAATCATTTGAAGCATTTAGCTATTTTTTTCAATTCAAGACCAACTGTAGATGAATATACGCGAATTTCCAGGCACAGTAGAACTTTAATTGATCATGTTTATTCTAATCTTGATTCTGTTTGTTCAGTTGTCGACACTGATTTGAAAATAACCGATCATGACACAGTAGGGATTAACGTAATTGAGAATAACTTAAATAATAGCGAAGCTTTTGTGAAATTGAAGTGCTGGAGGAAATATTCAAAACAGGCTGTTTCTAACCTTGTTGAAAGAAGTGTGGATTTTCCAATCGCGACCGATAATTTAGATGAGTCTGCAGCTGATCTTACAAATACTTTGAAAACGTGTACAAATCAACTAGTTGAACAAAAATTTGTTTCTTTAAAGAACTCGAACAACTGGTAAAATTTGGATCTTTTGCGTCTTAAACGCAAGAGTACATAAAATTTTGTAGATCTAATAGTTAAAATCATTGGAATAAGTACACAATCGCGCGGAATAAATATTCACAATACATTAAAAAAAACTCGTTGTGAATATATACAGAGGAAAATTGATCAGCATCAAAACAATAGCAAAGAGTTATGGAAAATTTTGAAATCTTTATTAAAACCTAGCAATTGCAAACCGCGATCCATAACTTTTGACGGCACAATAGAACAGTCTGAGCAAGCAATTGCATCTAAGTTTAATAACTATTTCGTCAATAGTGTTTCATTGATCAATCAATCTATTGAATTGGTTGATGAACCTGATGAAATAAAGCAGCCAGGTAATAGTAATTGCAGATTTGAAGGTTTCCACCCCATCACACTAGATGAACTTAGAAATATTTGCTTTTCATTAGGAAAATCGGCTGGAGTTGACAATGATAATGCTAGAGTTATTCAAGATTGCTTTCATGTCATTGGTCGCATTTTACTGGACCTTATTAATGAATCATTACAAACTGGGCACCTGCCTGAAGTGTGGAAAGAATCGTTGATTGTTCCGATTCAAAAGGTTGCTGGAACGATTAAAGCCGAAGAGTTTTGTCCTATCAACATGCTGCACAAATTAGAGAAAATTTTAGAACTTGTTGTGAAAGGCCAGTTGCTAGAGTATTTAAATAGTAATTCTTTGTTGATACCGGAACAATCATTACCGAGAAGGCCATTCTTGTGAAACCGCGCTGAATTTAGTATTAGCAAAATGGAAAGATAACTTAGAGAGTAAAGATACAATTGTTGCTGTTTTTTTGGATCTGAAACGCGCTTTTAAAACAATTTCTAGGCACTTGTTGTTGAAAACAATGAAGCGCTTTGGAATTTCGAGTACTGCATACAGATGATTTGAAAGCTATTTGTCTGACAGAACACAACGGACTGTTTTTGATGATTCTGTTTCTATTCCCGTGGGAAATGACCTTGGAATGCCCCAGGGGAGTGTATTAGGGCACCTTTTGTTTATTATGTATATTAATGACATGCGACGTGTTTTACGATTTTGTGACATTAATCTGTTTGCAGATGACACAGTGTTATTCATTGAAGCCAAGGATTTAAATGAAGCCGTTTTCCATTTGAACGAAGATTTACAATTTCTAAGTAGATGGTTGAAATGTAAGCAATTGAAATTGAATATAAGCAAAACTAAATGTATGGTAATTTCGCAGAATCGGGTAAATGAGGATGTCTCAGCTACGATTGATCGCGTTCGGGAGATTAAATATCTTGGCGTGATTATTGATGACAAGCTAAAGTTCAACGCTCACATTGACAATGTCACCAATAAATTTGCCAAGAAGTATGGAATTCTATGCCGATTGAAAAACGATTTAACTACATCCAGTAAAATACAGCTATACAAATCAATCATCTCTCCTCATTTGGACTTTTGCCCTTCCATTTTATTTTTGGCGAATCAAACACAAATACTGAGGTAACAGCGTTTGCAGAGTAAAATAATGCGTTTGATTTTAAGATGTAACAGATTCACTTCCTCGACTTTTATGTTAGACGCGTTGCAATGGTTATCGGTGAAGCAAAGAATTATATATTTGACTATGGTGTTCATTTTTAAAGTAGTTAATGGTTTGCTGCCTCGATATTTGTGTGATCGAATTGAAAGAGGAAGTGATATTCATAGGTATAATACTAGAAACGCGGATGAAATGATGCCTTCCATTAGTGTTGGAACTGCATTGGCTCTGTAGCGGGCAGGATCAGATATTGGCTTGTCTCTTGATAATGTCCTTATACGGGATTCTGTGATTTGAATTGTAATAGGATTTCCTGATCGCTGGGAATACTTGCGAACATTTGTGGTTGACATCAAAAGCTTTTTCACAATTATATCGCTGTAAAGCAAATGAACAGTTTTTGAAGAAATTTACATCTGTAGATGAAATCAGTTCGTTTTTTGCATAACTGTTTGAATTGCTTTTAAATAAATTATCTAATGGATAAATCGTCTAGCTCAAACCTTTCTAGGGGTAAGTGGCAGGACCATCATCATCATCATCATATAACTGTGGAAATGCATTTAGAACACTAAGCAAGCAATAGCCGAATTGTGATAGCAATAAGCTTGAAATGCTAAAACAAAAAAGAAAAGAAAAAGACTCTTCAGAAAGACAAGCTCATGGAAAGTTTTCCAGCATAAGATTCGTAAATAAAACCATTGTGATTTTATCAAAAATGAATGTGTAATTTGTATCCTTATTAAGCTTGTGCCAAAATAGTTTAAAAAAGGATAGGATTTGTTCATTTTCCGAATATTAGAACAGAAAACTAAAAATCACTCTCATTGAACCTCACACAGAAAAAACAATCTGCATTTTCATTGTGATGTTAATATCGGAGCATGTCA
The DNA here is from genome assembly GCA_024533555.2 of Aedes koreicus. Lineage (NCBI taxonomy): Eukaryota > Metazoa > Arthropoda > Insecta > Diptera > Culicidae > Aedes > Aedes koreicus. The sequence continues at coordinate 85,244 of JAHHFK020001917.1, forward strand.
AATTCACCGCTCCGAGGACTTATTGACCTGCTTATTCCTATAGTTGGAAACTACTTCAAGCAATTGACTGTATCATGGCCCCTCATTGGTGAATTCATATCTTTCGATGAATAATTCGTCGACTGAGGATTAAGATATGATCACCGTATTACAATGGAACTGTCGCAGTCTAATACCTAAATTAGACTCGTTCAAGTATTTGATTCACAATTCTGATTGTGATATATTTGCTCTCTGTGAAACATGGCTTTCTTCTGAAGATGAATTAAACTCCTACGATTTTAACATTATTCGCCTGGATCGAGATGATTCATATGGTGGCGTACTTTTGGGGATCAAAAAGTGCTACCCCTTCTATAAAATCTCACTCCCAATAATCTCAGGCATTGAAATCGTCGCTTGCCAAATAAATGTAAAGAATAAAGATCTTTGCATAACTTCCGTCTATGTCCCTCCGAGGGCTTCAATAAACCGCCGTGAGCTTTGGAGTTCATGGGGATGATTAAATTCAACCTTCTAAAAAACCTCCCCGATATCGCTAAAAGACGGTTACTTAACCTGTATAACACTCTCATGGAATTAAATATAGTTCCACCCGCATGGAGGCAGGTTAAGGTAATAGCTATTCAAAAGCCTGGGAAACCAGCGTCTGATTACAATTCTTACCGTCCGATCTCTATGCTATCATGTTTAAGGAAATTGTTAGAAAAAATGATCCTATCAAGACTTGACCGTTGGGTTGAATCAAACAACCTACTATCAAATACGCAATTTGGTTTCCGAAGGAGCAATGGAACAAACGATTGTTTAGCGTTGCTTTCATCTGATATACAACCGGCCTTTGCACACAAGGAGCAATTGGCTTCAGTATTTCTGGATATCAAGGGCGCATTTGATTCAGTTTCCATCGATAAACTGGCAGATAGTCTGCACAGTAGTGGATTACCAGGAATTTTAAATAACTTTGTGTTTAATTTACTGTCAGAAAAACAAATGACCTTCAATCTAGGTCAACTGACAACTTCCAGAATAAGCCACATGGGCTTACCCCAAGGCTCATGTTTAAGTCCCTTGCTTTATAATTTTTATGTTAAAGATATTGATAACTGCTTGGAAAATAGATGCACGCTAAGACAACTTGCAGACGATGCTGTGATCTCCTTTAGAGGTCCACGTGCGGAAATCTTGCTAAGACCATTGCAAAATTCCCTAGATAATCTGTCCATCTGGGCCAGAAATTGGGGGATCGAGTTTTCACCGCGTAAAACAGAATTTATAGTGTTTACTAGAAAGCGGTTCCCTGCCCAACTGCGTCTCAAGCTGTTGGGAAGAGACATTACCCAATCTTTGACCTTCAAATACCTTGGAGTCATGTTTGATTCGAAATGCCCTTGGAGTACTCACATTGCGTATTTGAAACAGAAATGTCAATAAAGGATGAGTTTTCTTAGATCAATTTCCAGGACATGGTGGGGTGCTCACCCGGAAGACCTCATTAAACTCTATAAAACAACTACTCTTTCAGTTCTCGAATATGGCTCTTTTTGCTTCCTGTCGGCAAGAAACAGCCACCTCATCAAATTGGAACGCATTCAATATCATTGTCTACGTATTGCCCTTGGCAGTATGCATTCAACGCATAATATGAACCTGGAGGTTCTGGCAGGAGTAAAACCCTTACAGAACTGCTTCTGGGAGCTCTCATCTAGAATACTGATCAAGTGTGGAATCAGTAACAACCTTGTGATTGAAAACTTCGAAGAAATGCTCGAATTGAGTACCCAGTCTAGATTCTTACGAATCTATATTAACTATATGTCATCTGATATTAGTCTTCCATGAGAAAATCCTCCTAGTGTACGCTTTCCTTATCACAGTTCCTCCATTGATTATGATCTCTCCATGAAACAGGCTCTTCAAGGAGTTCCAGATCAACTTCGACCTATTTTAATTCCCCATATTGTCATCGAAAAGTACCAACATGTCAATTGCAATAGAAGAATTTTCACTGATGGGTCGCGCATTGATGGATCCACTGGTTTCGGTGTTTACAATGAATACTCATCTGCCTTCCGGAAACTTCCGGAAACTTCAGGAACCTTGTTCCGTATATGTTGCTGAGCTGGCAGCAATCAATTTCGCATAGACCATAGACCATTATTTCATCTTCTCGGATAGCCTCAGTTCTATTGAGGCCCTCCAGTTGATGAAAACAGTGAAGCACTCATCTTACTTTCTTTCAAAAATAAGAGAGCAGATGTGTGCGTTGGTCGAAAGATCATTTAGGATTACCTTTGTATGGGTCCCCTCACATTGCTCAATTCCAGGCAATGAGAAGGCGGACTCTCTAGCAAAGGTGGGCGCAAAAGAAGGCGAGATTTTTGAAAGAAGAATTTCACATGATGAATTTTTCCCATTATTACGTCAGAGTTCTCTTCAAAGTTGGCAAAACGATTGGACAAGTAATTCTCTTGGGCGGTGGTTACATTCCATTATTCCAAATGTTTCGTCGAGATCGTGGTTCAAAGGTCTGGATGTAAGTCACGGTTTCATTCGTGTGATGTCAAGACTTATGTCCAACCACTACTCGCTAGACGCACATCTCTACAGAATTAACCTCGTCGATAGCAATGTATGTAGGTGCAGAACCGATTATGATGACATCGATCACGCAGTTTGGCATTGCCCGGATAATGATGCCTCCAGAGCACGACTGTTGGATACCCTTGTGGCCCGAGGAAGACAACCCTTCCGCGAAGTAAGAGATGTTTTGGGAATGCGTGATCTTCCCTACATGCAAGCGATTTACGAATTCCTTTGTTTGTCTGATCTAAGAGTGTAATGCCATCACCCCCTCCCTTTCACTCTAGTAAATTCCCTGCCATTGTGTCCCAGTTATATTATCCTTTTGTTTCCGTGCTACGTGTACCTGCCCAGCAAGCTGTGGTCACCCATCTGCAGCTTAGTTCCTGTAAGGGACTACAGAGACCGAGGATTTGGTAGATGTCGCAACCATGAGCAGCAACAAATACCTGAAATAAGTTACCTGCCTAGCCCCTTCCAAACAATAATGTGACCCATTAACCTCGAGCTAGCCACGAGTAATGGGCACCCCACGTTACTAAAATCGAAAAAGAAAAATTGTTAATTACAATATTGAATATCGGCTCCGCAAAGTGTTACACACGCCTGAGCCTAATAAATAAACGAACTAATTAAAAAAAAAAGAGCATGTCAATTGTATTTTATTCCACACGAAACAGCAACTTGCATGAAATAGTTTTAAAAAAGACGAGCGTTTGCGTACAATATTATTGACAATACTTCATATGATTTATAATGTGAGTTTGTTAGTTATGCGACGCTCCGTTTATGGGCGTGATATTGAATAGAAATTCACACAACTTTTTCGAGCTGTACATGATTAATCCAGTCAGAATGCTGGGCAAGTTGAACATCTCTAGACTTTGAAAGAAACATTTAATTTTCTGCATTACCTAATGCACATAAAGGGAATGCTAGATTTGGCATACATTATTGGGATCTTTCATGTAAATTTAAGCCACATATCGCTGGAATTAGGTCTGTTGTATGGAAGATTGCAAACAATCTCGTTTTTTACGCTGATTTCATTAAATTAGGGGTGAATTTGATGACAACATTGAGTACTTCACTTTAAAAAACAAAATACTTTCAAGAGCGTATTAGTAGAATGATTGAAAATTTAAATTAATACTTCACTTGATCTTCTTTTTAAAATAAAAAATAAAAATAAAATTGAAACCCTTTTTCAATCACTAGTAAACGCAAGCAAATTTCTTAAAATTCCACTAAGAAAAACTTTGACGGATAGGTTTATTTCGTCTGAGCGTTCCAGACTTCATCAGTGTCTGTAAATTGTAGACGAAAAAGGCCCCTCTGTTACAGGATAAGCTTTTCCTAGTGGAATTTAAAGGGATTTGCTCGCTTTTACTAGTGATAGTTTGAAAATGTGTTTAAATTTTTCATTTTTTATGTTTTTAAAAGTGATCAAGTGAAGCTTAAGCTTTCTCTGACAACATATGATCAACATTTCTACGAATCTTTTATTTTAGTAATAAATTGTTTGACGATTTTATTTAATTTATTTCCTAGCACAGGTTCAATAGTCCATATTTTAAAACATCGTGACTTATCAGAAAATAACAGTTGATGTTACGAAATGCAACTCGTATGTAAATATATTTATATACATAATACATTAATGGGAGCAACCTCACCGTAGTTGCGAGCATCCATAACCTCACGCCGAAATCACGAGGTTCAAATCTCACCCCTCTACAAATCACAAAAAAGACCCGAAAAGGTTTCCGGAGCTGAAAATGTCGCTAATAATTAAAAAAAATAACTGATGCTATTTTAAAGTTGAAATCAGATGTTGTAACCGTTTGTTACAAATTTCTTATAATTTTTTTTGATTGGTGCTTTTATTTTGTGTACAGTCACGTTTCTAGAGTTAAGCGGGTTTGAATAAAACCCTAGGCAAGGGATCACTCCGCTTGTGGATCGATGAAAACCGCAGCTAAATGCGCGTCAGAATGTGAACTGCAGGATACTTGACACCCAACCACAACACGCGGAAGGGAATCCAAGGATCGAGTAGTATTTAGAAAAATCTAATGATTTTTAACAGGCGGCGGGTGAGTACACAACTTGCACAGTTGTGTAGGACCTGTACACGATTTTGCACCGACCATAATTAATTAACTACTTTTGCAAACCGGATTGGCCATTGGCCAAACGGGTCTAGAGTTCAAAAAAATAACATAGAGCGCCCATAAAAATATCAACATTTTCGAGTGCAGTTATCTTTATAAAGCCCTTTTAAACAAATTTTACAATGTGTCCTCAATTTTTATTAATAACATCCTCGAGCTGACGCCGGAAGCCAGAGCATGCCTTTCGGACGTAGTCCTCCGACATTGACTGCCATGTGCGTGTTATGGTTGACTTCAGGGTATTCACACTAGTGCTTCAACATATGCCCAAATCGAATAATCCAACGGATTAAGATCTGGACTGCAAGGGTGCCACAAATCCTTCGACCAAAACTTCATGTTATCGTTCAACCATTGTTGGGTTCGATTGGACGTGTGACACGGCGCTCCATCCTGCTGTAGGACAACATTTTAATCCTTGGAGAAGTTGGCTTTCACCCAGGGAAGCACTTGGTCCTTTAAAATACCGATATACAATTCGGTATTGATTTTAACTGCAGCATAAATGAAAACAGGCGACATTTTCAAGCCGTTGGACGCCACCAAGCTAAACATCATGACACCAGCCGGATGTTTGGTTTGAAATTTGAATTTCACTTTTTCCGGAACGTTCTCCATTTTCTGCGGTGAAATGAACCGGTCCGTGCGGCTGTTGGCCACAGCATCGATGCTGAAAAGCTTTTCGTCGGAGAACAGGATTATCATTGTTTCCTTCTTTAACAAGGAAAGCAATCTCTTGGAACGAGTCACTCGTAGTTGCTTGACCCGGTCCGTAATCAAGTGGCGTTTCACTTTGGCTCTAAAAGATGCATGCAGGTCTTCTTTGATGATTCTCCGCATGGATTTGTGCGTGCAAAGCGCGGACGTCCGCTTCCCGGCTTCCGCTGCTTAGGATCATCCTGCGGGGACTTTTTTATGCGGTAAACTGTTGCCAAATGGCACCCTACCACTTTAGCAATCTCTTTCTGCTGTTTCTGGGCGAGCAATAAACTGGTGATCACTTCTTTCGCGAACATTTTGACGAATTTGCAATAAAACAAATAGAATGTTTGGATGTAGCACTTGAAAGTAAACATAAACAAATACACTTTCGACAGAAATTAGTCACTAGCTACACGAATTAACCCAATACTCCAGTTTGAAGTCACTAGCTACACGAATTGACCCAATACTCAAGTTTTTCGCATTATTTTCTGCCGCACCCTGTATACATTCTATTATTAAATTTTGAGTCTTTATTCTTATTATTAGTTTATAAAATCTTTGAATTTTGAGTTCTTCTACTATAGCATTAATTTAGAGTAATTGTATATAATTTGTTTTGAATTATTTTTAAACTGAATTGGGCATCATGAATCCGGAGCTTCTGATGCAATATCAATCGTTGAACGCAGGTCATCTGCTGGTCAACGAGATAGAGTACAAGCTTTCAATTCGACGTATAAATTTCAATATTGGTGATTCTCGTGACGTAAAGATGCGTAGGCTCAGGAGCAAACTAAAAGAACAACGAGAGAATAATAATGATAAAGTTTTTCTATTAGAGTCAGCAGATCAATGTGAAAGAGATCTTCACCTGGTCGATGAAAAACTAACCAAGATTCGAGATCGGTTAGAGAATAGGAGGGCAAAGAAGTCAGAACTGCCTGAGTTGAAGACTAGATTGATTCACCTGTATTTTAGAATAATAAGATTGAAAGAGAAGATAGAAACAGATGGTCTAGATAAAATTGCACTGAGAATGTACCAGGAACATTTCACGTTCCTGTCGTCTGACCCAGATGTTAGGAAGAGAACAGTGAATGAAATTGTGAATGATTTGACTAGTTTGAGTGTACAGCAGGAATAAAGAGAAGAACAAGATGTAGAAGTGGAAGATCATGTAGAAACGAATAAATCGTAGTCGGAGGGAGGAATTCAATCAGAACCGGAGAAGACTGAAGATGATGAAAAAAGAGAGAATAATTCAGAAAAAATAAGTAGGAAAACTAGTACACCCAAACCGAAAAAGAAAAGTAAATCTGGAGAACAAATGTTTAAAAGATTGCTAGAGCACGTAGACAGTTACTTGGATTTATAGCTTAGCAACATAAGTAGCGGAAAAGGAAGCAAAGGTGAGGTAAGGGTAGAGCATATGAAAAAGCATGGAGATCGAGAAGAAAAGAGGAAACATAAACGGAAAATAGTGAATCAACAAAGTAGGAAGAAGTCAGTGCACAAAAGCGAAAGTGATTCAAGCAGCGAAGAAGATATCTCAGGGTAGGAAAGTGATCGACTGAACGAGATGAAAAGGAGACCACGAGTATCCGAGTGCAAAATAATGTACGATGGAAAAGATGATCGAAAAAAAACTGAACAAGTTCATAGCTGAAGAAGAATTCATGGCAGAGGCGGACAATCTCGGGAAGCGGGACTTGTTCAACGAAGCGATTCACCTCTTCAGTGGAGAAGCTCGAACTTGGTATATGGAAGGAAGGAAACATCGAGACTTTCGTAATTGGCGTGAGCTGGTTGCTGAGCTTAAATTAAAATTTCAACCACCGGATATGGATTTTCACTACGAGCAGCAGGCAGCTCAACGTAGGCAAAAGCGATCAGAAAAGTTCCAAGACTTTTTGAACACAGCGATGGAGATCTTTTGTTTTATGGCTGTACCTCCAAGCGAAGAGAGGATTTTTGACATCATCTTCAGGAATTTAAGGTCAGACTATAAGAATGTGCTGGTAATTAAGGGAATCAGAACCTTAATTGAAGGCTTTTAAGGTTCTGATTTCCTTAATTACCCGCACTAGGGTAGGAAACTCGACTCGGCTAATATTTGGATGTATCGCAAGGAAAACGAGAGTGCTCCAAGAACCAAGCAAGTCCATGAAGTAAACCCACACACTACCAAAATGTCATGTAAATTTCTGTCCCCTGAGACCGACACATGCAAGCGTCCTTTAGCACATAAGAATGAGTTGAAAGAGATATGAAAATAAATTCAATCAAACACATCTTTCTTCGAACTGCGTATGTTTCAGTTTCAGGAGACATACTTTTACAAGAAATCTTTGTTTACGTTTCCCGACTTTTTACAAGCAGGAATTACGTCTCGTGTAAAATTCATAATTTTTAAGTGTGCAGAGTTCTCCCGGAATGATAGGAAGCCAGTTGAGAAAGGGTGGAGACCTAATCCACCTACGGTCAGAATCAATAAACCTGAGCGAGAACTAGATTCAGAGCGGCCTAAGCAACACCCGAATAAGCAGGACATCGCGAAAAATGAATCTAAACAAGATTCTAGTCGTGGAGATCTAAGCAGAGAGGAATAAATTACCGAATTCTGAGTAATCTCGTATGCTTTAACTGCCGGGCAAATACCATCATTTTAGATCCTGTCTATTGGAAAAGGCGGTATTTTGCACGGTTTGTGGATTCCATGACTTTACAAAAGAACAGTGTCTGTATTGCGCAAAAAACGGACCAACTTCGGCGTAGAAGGTCGTTCAAAAAGCCTTCAACTTTATTTGTGCCCTTTGGGTCAGAAGTCAGCAAGCTGAGATTAGGTGTGGAAAATGAGAATAGGCCGTTTGCTAACATAGACGTTATGGGAGTCGCTTTGGTTGGACTGTTGGACAGTGGAGCGCAAATATCAATTTTAGGATCCGTAAGCGAAAGTTTAATCAAGAAGTTGAAACTAAAACTAAAGCCAACAACTACCAAACTAACAACTAACAACAGCTGGAGGGTTCCAACTGAATGTGTTGGGGTACGTTAACCTGCCGGTTACGTTCAACGGGCAGACGAAGATTGTCACTACGTAAGTAGCACCCAAGATGAAGCGTCAACTGATTTTAGGCATGAACTTCTGGAAGATGTTCAACATAGAACCCACAATTCATGGTCAGTTACCTGAAGCCGTTGATGCGTTTGAAGTATATGTTGATGAGCCAGAAGAAGGGGTTATTCTTACGGCAGAGCAGCAGGTGAAATTGGAGGAAGTTAAGAAGAAGTTCAAGGTATTTAAAGAAGGGGATATGTTAGGTGTCACTCCGCTCATTTTCCACACTATAGAATTCACTGAAGAGTTCAAGAATGCACGACCAGTAGGCCTAAATCCGTATCCCTGGTCGCCAGAGGTGCAGAAAAACGTAAATGAGGAACTCGAGAAATGGATCGAATCTGGTGTGGTGGAGAAATCGAAAAGCGATTGGGCAATGTTGATTGTACCAGTCGTGAAAAAAACTGTTGGAGAGGATGGTACTGAAAATCTCAAGATCCGAATGTGTTTAGACGCGCGAAAGCTGAACGAACGAACCAGAAGGGACGCATACCCACTACCTCATCAGGACAGAATCTTTGGGATATAGGGAGCGTCAAAGTATTTGTCTACAATAGACCTCTCGAAAGCCTTTTGGCAAATACCATTAGACCCCGATTCTCGAAAATTTACTGCCTTTCAGGTATTTGGACGTGGTTTGTTTCAGTTCACTCGTTTGCCCTTCGGTTTGGTGAACAGTCCTGCGAAACTGTCTAGACTAATGGATCAGGTGCTGGGATATGGGTAACTGGAACCAAACATATTCGTTTATCTAGACGACATAGTCATTGATAGCAATTCATTCGAGGAACACATTCGGTGCCTACACAGAAAAAAAATATGAAAATTACTTATGATGTAATCTAAACCTTCACCGAAAACTCGTCGGCATAATTAATCGTTGAACATATTTTTCAATTCAAAATACAGTAAATAGTAAGTTCATGTAAAACTTTATCACATTTAAAAACATATTCTAGCCTGAATTCATATTTGCAATCGATAACATATAATTATACGACACGCTCTTATATTTTCAAATCAAACGCTTGAAATTTACATGAGCTCAACACAATTCAGCATCACTGCTCAGCTTCTCATGTTAGAATCAAAAAGCTGTCACCGCCATATTGTGTACGTTTAGGTTTGGGAGTGAGAAGCTGAATATTTTGAAGTACGTTTTGAAAATGTTCGAAAAAATTATGTGAAACTGTGGAATTCGCAGCGGAAAAAGGTTAGATTTCATGAACCACGTCCGAATTCACCGAAAACAACATGTTTACAAGTGCCCGGTTGAAAATTGTGAACTCTGAAAAAAAGTCATTTGACTGCTGTTTGTTCTCTGTCGATGTGTGAAAAAAACGATTGAACACAAATGGAATTTTCTTGTAGAAAACTTCAAAAAAAGCAAATAAAAAGATTGTTATCAATAACTTGCTCGTTTTATTTTTTTAAGCAAAAAAATACAAACAAATAATCCACTTTTTCGAATCCCAACAAATTCGACCGGTAAATTAAAGCATATTTTAAATTATCAGCGCTTATTTATTAAGTACGAGTAAATTTACAGCTAAAATTTTTCTGTGCTGTAAATTTAAGATCACGCTTAAATTTCTATTGGATATGACGGAGGTAAATTTGTTACATCTAAGTCGTCATAAATTTACATGTTTCGTTCGAACTGTGTAGAAGAAGTAGCCGGACGCATAAACGAGGCCAACCTTTCGATCAACCTTGAGAAGTCACGGTTTCGTGTTCCAGAGCTCCCGTATCTGGGTTTCATCCTATCAAAAGGATGGAGTCCGTCCTAAGCTGGACAAAGTGGAAGCCAACTTGAACTTTGAACGACCATCCTCAATACGTTCATTGCGCCGTTTCTTGGGAATGGTTAATTATTATCGCCGTTTTATAGAAGGTTTCAGTGACGCCACGACTCCATTAACAGACTTCTTCAGCGAATGCTATTATGATGTCATTGTATTAACGGAGACTTGGTTGGATAAGCGATTCGACAATGCGCAGCTATTTGGCCCCAAGTTCGCTGTATACCGCAACGATCGCAATGCAACGAACAGTTCAAAGGTCTGTGGTAGTGTTCTGATCGCAGTCTCCATGTATTGGAACAGCTTTATCGATCCTACATCGACGAGTATAATTCTTGAGCAGTTATGGATTAAAATCTCGACGCCTTCTCGAATCATCAGCGTTGGAGTAAACTATCTACCCCCTGGCCGACGTGACAATATGAGTTGCATTCTTGATCATCTGGATTCCATTGGTTCAATTATCTCCAAGCTGGCTTTAAATGACTTCGTGTTGCAGTTTGGGGATTACAATCAACCGTATCTGCAGTGGAAAGCAACGGATAACGGATTTCAAGAAGTCAACCCTCAATCTGTTCTTTCTAACTCCGGTTGTGCGTTAGTCGACTCAGCTTAATGGAGTACCGAATAGAAATTCACGGTATTTGGATCCCTTCCTTGGAAACGACGCAGTTAGCAATGCATATAAAGTTGCAGAAACTATTGAACCGCTTATCTCCCTCGACGCCGACCATCCAGCTTTGGACGTGGTGGTTAACCTCCCAGATTCGATTAAGTTTGACGATTACACCGATGGTTCGCAGATGTGCGACTACCGCCGTGCTAATCATGCCGATATTTGTGCTGCTATTTTCCGTGTCGATTAGCTATCTATCGATGATTTTGATTGCATTGACGACGCTGTGATTTACTTCAGCCAAATAACTCGCGATATAATTGCTGAACAGGTTCCTTTGTGTCGCCCGAAGCCAAAGCCCCCATGGTCCAATAGCCATTTGCGTCAACTCAAACGTGTCAGAGCATAAACATTGCGACATCATTGCGTGAGTCGCTCACAGTTTAGTAAGCAACAGTTCAACCGTGCTGGCAACCGTGTATACATCCGTTCCCTATATCGTCGATACGTCATTTGTAAAAACCCTAAAGGATTTTGGTCGTTTGTGAATTCCAAGCGCAAAGAAGTTGGTTTGCCTATATCAGTCCATCTCGGCAAACAAGTTGCTAGCTATGAGCTGGGTAAATGTCAGCTATTTGCTAAGCATTTTAAAAGTACCTTCAACGACATCCCTGCCACTTCCGTTCAAACAGCATCCGCTACTCAATTCACTCCAAGTAATGCTTTTGATTTTCATGCATTTATTATTAACGAACACGCCGTCCTGTCGGCCCTCAGAAAGCAGAAGATTTCGTATACTGCTGGTCCTGATAGGATTCCGTCGTAAATTAAAAAAAAAAAACTGCTCTAATTCGCTTGCTATACCATTGGCTAAACTGTTCTCACGGTCACTGCACGAAAGTAAGTTTCCCGGTGAGTGGAAACTTTCTCACATATTTCCTGTCTACAAAAAGGGTGATAAACGGAATGTAGAAAACTACAGAGGGATCACATCTATGTGACCGTGCTCGAAGGTATTTGAAATAATCATAAACGATGCTTTATTCAACTCCTGCAAAACATACATTTCAACGGCTAAGCACGGTTTCTACCCGAAACGATCTGTTGCTACAAATTTAACCGAGTTAGTTTCACTTTGTGTTCGCACCATGGACGCTGGTGGTCAATTCGAAATCGGATCATCGCTCTCTTAAAGTTTCACCAATTCCTCCGGTGTTCCACAAGGCAGAGCAACCTCGGACCCTTCCTGTTTACGCTGTTCATCAATGAACTCTCTCATCTTCTACCTCCAGGGTGTAGATTATTTTCTGCGGATGACGTAAAAATTTTCATGACAATCAACTGTTTTAAGGACTGTAAAAACCTGCAATCACGTGTAGATGATATGGCGGAGTGGTGATCTTCAAATTTTCTGGCACTTTCCATCAATAAATGTATGGTTATTTCATTCCACTGAAAGCGCAAGCCGATTAAATTCGATTATCATATTTCTGATAATGTACTTCAACGAGTAAGGCATGTCAAGGACTTTAGTGACTCTCGATCAAGAGATAACGTTCAGGCCACACTATCATGATGTAATAGCGAAGGCAAACCGGCAATTTGGATTTATTTTCAAAATTTCTGAAGACTTCCGGGTCCCTCTGTGTTTGAAATCATTGTACTGTACGTTCGTGCGCTCAATACTGGAAAATAGTGCCGTTGTCTGGAGTCCTTATCAACGCGAAAGGAGTACATGATAGCTTACTGTTCAAGAAAGCTCACAAGACTTCACAAAGATCTTGGAAAGCTGCCGAGAAGGAAGGTCTTTCAGCACTGGAATCCATCGAAAAGTTTCGTCCGTACGTTGAGGGAACAAGGTTCACCCTTTTAACGGACTGGTCGGCCCTTTATTTTTTATTGGAAACCAAAAAGGAAACACCGGGGAAAAACCGCCGCGGGGGGATTTTTTTCCTCCAGTAAGGTGGGGGTGGGGGGGAGGGAGGGGGGGGGGGGGAAGTGGTTGTGGGTTCCCTGTGTCGGGGTGTAGAATGAGAGGGGGGGGGGGGAAAAAAAAAAATGTGGTGGAGTAACGGCCCAAGTAGCACCAAAAACATAAATTTAAAAGTTATATTTTCCATGTGTCATGCTGTAGATCTATAGAAGTGCAATTTGACTAGTTTAGTAATACAGATGTACGTTCCATGCGATTTGAATCTTGATTCACTTATTATGTCATATATCTGTTTGATGTTTTGAGTTAGGACATGTTTGTTTAGATCTGCCGTGTTGCGTGTTTGCATATTATGTTGTATAAATGTAGCAACACAAGTCTTCCGTATTTAAAGAAACAAACATATTCGTGAAATGTCAAATGCCAACTCAACTAGTTGGGTATGTTTTGTTTGTGTCGTGTTGGACGTCGAATGACCGTTTCTGTATTTTTAAATAAGACTTGAAACTATCGAAAATCTATTTATATCACATTCATGTTTACCGTTGAAACATTTAGGAACCTATTCAGTTATGGAGGTATGATGAAAAAAATAATCTTGCTGTGGTCTTGTACGATCGCACATTATTTGCAAGGGTACAATTGCTAGTATGATGACGCATTAGCAAAAACTGAAGTGTAATCGACCGATCGTCAAAGTATAGCAAATCTATTTAATTTACTTTAATTTATTTACGATTCTACTCCTGAATTCTCTTATGTTAAAAAGAGTAACTATTTCCCCTATCACATTGGCGCTGATTTTAATAATGATGATATGGTTTAAGGTAATTCTAATTGCTCCATTTCTCACATGTTGAAATGGTCGAATGGTAAGAAGACCAATCTAGCAAGCTTAGAGTTTATGGTTCAAAGCTAATCCATGAATACCTTTTTGAAAACCGACAATGATTTGTTTAACTGAAGCCGAAGATTTGTTTGTTTATGACCATTTTCGAACTTAAATTATGTTTCATAGGCTCCACCTTCTGCGCTATTTCAACTGTTTCATACTGCTGGTCCTGATAGGATTCCGTCGTAAATTTAAAAAAAAAAACTGCTCTAATTCGCTTGCTATACCATTGGCTAAACTGTTCTCACGGTCACTGCACGAAAGTAAGTTTCCCGGTGAGTGGAAACTTTCTCACATATTTCCTGTCTACAAAAAGGGTGATAAACGGAATGTAGAAAACTACAGAGGGATCACATCTATGTGACCGTGCTCGAAGGTATTTGAAATAATCATAAACGATGCTTTATTCAACTCCTGCAAAACATACATTTCAACGGCTAAGCACGGTTTCTACCCGAAACGATCTGTTGCTACAAATTTAACCGAGTTAGTTTCACTTTGTGTTCGCACCATGGACGCTGGTGGTCAATTCGAAATCGGATCATCGCTCTCTTAAAGTTTCACCAATTCCTCCGGTGTTCCACAAGGCAGAGCAACCTCGGACCCTTCCTGTTTACGCTGTTCATCAATGAACTCTCTCATCTTCTACCTCCAGGGTGTAGATTATTTTCTGCGGATGACGTAAAAATTTTCATGACAATCAACTGTTTTAAGGACTGTAAAAACCTGCAATCACGTGTAGATGATATGGCGGAGTGGTGATCTTCAAATTTTCTGGCACTTTCCATCAATAAATGTATGGTTATTTCATTCCACCGAAAGCGCAAGCCGATTAAATTCGATTATCATATTTCTGATAATGTACTTCAACGAGTAAGGCATGTCAAGGACTTTAGTGACTCTCGATCAAGAGATAACGTTCAGGCCACACTATCATGATGTAATAGCGAAGGCAAACCGGCAATTTGGATTTATTTTCAAAATTTCTGAAGACTTCCGGGTCCCTCTGTGTTTGAAATCATTGTACTGTACGTTCGTGCGCTCAATACTGGAAAATAGTGCCGTTGTCTGGAGTCCTTATCAACGCGAAAGGAGTACATGATAGCTTACTGTTCAAGAAAGCTCACAAGACTTCACAAAGATCTTGGAAAGCTGCCGAGAAGGAAGGTCTTTCAGCACTGGAATCCACCGAAAAGTTTCGTCCGTACGTTGAGGGAACAAGGTTCACCCTTTTAACGGACTCGTCAGCCCTATCATTCATCATGCAACTCAAAATGGAAACCGTCGAGCAAACTCAGCCGCTGGAGTATTTTACTCCAGCAATATGACATGCATGTGAAGCACCGAAAGGGTTCGGAAAATGTAGTTGCCGATACCCTGTCTCGTGCTATAGAATCAATGGAGGTCACGACAACGAACAATTGGTAGTCTGAGTAACGGCCCAAGTAGCACCAAAAACATAAATTTAAAAGTTATATTTTCCATGTGTCATGCTGTAGATCTATAAAAGTGCAATTTGACTAGTTTAGTAATACAGATGTACGTTCCATGCGATTTGAATCTTGATTCACTTATTATGTCATATATCTGTTTGATGTTTTGAGTTAGGACATGTTTGTTTACATCTGCCGTGTTGCCTGTTTGCATATTATGTTGTATAAATGTAGCAACACAAGTCTTCCGTATTTAAAGAAACAAACATATTCGTGAAATGTCAAATGCCAACTCAACTAGTTGGGTATGTTTTGTTTGTGTCGTGTTGGACGTCGAATGACCGTTTCTGTACTTTTAAATAAGACTTGAAACTATCGAAAATCTATTTATATCACATTCATGTTTACCGTTGAAACATTTAGGAACCTATTCAGTTATGGAGGTATGATGAAAAAAATAATCTTGCTGTGGTCTTGTACGATCGCACATTATTTGCAAGGGTACAATTGCTAGTATGATGACGCATTAGCAAAAACTGAAGTGTAATCGACCGATCGTCAAAGTATAGCAAATCTATTTAATTTACTTTAATTTATTTACGATTCTACTCCTGAATTCTCTTATGTTAAAAAGAGTAACTATTTCCCCTATCACATTGGCGCTGATTTTAATAATAATGATATGGTTTAAGGTAATTCTAATTGCTCCATTTCTCACATGTTGAAATGGTCGAATGGTAAGAAGACCAATCTAGCAAGCTAATCCATGAATACCTTTTTGAAAACCGACAATGATTTGTTTAACTGAAGCCGAAGATTTGTTTGTTTATGACCATTTTCGAACTTAAATTATGTTTCGTAGGCTTCACCTTCTGCGCTATTTCAATTTTATAGTAGGATTCTAAAAAGTTTTCAATCACCGAAACGGCAACATTATTATTTGTCAGATTAAAGCAAAAAATGCATGCAGTTGAACATTTCGTGTTACTTGGGGGAAAATCCTGAGTTGTTCGTGGACTTCAAAATAGAAGACAACAAGCTCTTTAAGCTTGTAGTACAGCAACAGACGTGTTGGACTACCGCTACGAATGGAAACTGTGCCTACCACATGGATTGAGGAATTCGGTGTTAAAAGAAGAGCATGACGATTCTCTCCATCCAGATTACGAGAAAACATTGCAGAAAATTAAAGCTCGGTACCACTGGCCAAAGATGGCATCAGAGACCAAGCGATATGTGCAGGCGTGTGAAGTCTGTAAGCAGTGCAAACCCTTGACCGTATCTTGCAATCCGCAGATGAGAAAGCAAAAACTCACTGATCGTCCATTTCGGATTCTTGCATTGGATTTTATTCAGAACCTTCCCCGGAGCAAAAATGGGAATATCCACTTGTTAGTCCTGATGGACATCTTTTCTAAGTGAACCATGCTCATTCCGATACGGAAGATAGAGGCCAAGGCAGAATGGTTGAGGATCAGTGGTTCAGGCGATATGGAACTCCCGAGGTAATTCTCAATGACAATGCGACTGCATTCACCGGAAAAGAATTCCAAGCTTTGCTAGAAAAGAGAGAAATACGTCACTGGCCCAATACCAGACATCATAGTCAAGCAAATCCAGTGGAGAGAACCAATCACACCATGAACGCATGTTTTCGCACCTACATGAAACAGGACCAACGCGTATGGGACTCAAGAATTCCAGAAGTTGAAGAAATGATCAACACCACAATGCATTTTTCCACGGGTTATTCCCCATACCATGTTTTGTACGGACATGAGAAGGTAGTGAAAGGTGAAGAGCATCATTTAGAGAGGGATGAAGGTGAATTTTCCATCGAAGCAAGAAATAAGCATAGGAAAGAGGTTGGAGGAAATTTATTAAAATTCGTAAAGGAAAATCTAAAGAAAAGTGACGAGAAACATCGAAAAGTGTATAACTTACGATTTAAAAAGTTCGCACCAACCTATGCTGTCGGCCAGAAGGTCTACAAACGGAATTTCCGACAGTCATTCGCAGCGGAGCGTTACAATTCCAAATATGGCCCGTTTTGGCGGATGATCAGGGTAAAAACTGGGTGTCTTTTCGGTAAGTGACATCCGGCCGAGCAACAAGACTTCATATCGTTCATCTGGCAAATGCATACTTAAAACAAGATGAGTAACAGTTCTGTGTCGTTTTGCATTACGATATAACTAGAACTAACTTACCGTACTAACACGTGTAGCATTATGGCACGTGTGAAGTGTAGCTTTTAGGTCATCAATGTTGTCCAAAGGAAACATAGATTCCGTTTTCATGTGATGTCCAGTATTGTCCGTTAATAACAGGGAGATATATGGTCTCGTCACATGAGAACATCACCAACGTAATCATTAGTCCACAATATGTTGATAATTGAAGATTTTGTTGTGATCGTCGTGATTTGCAAAGTCGTCGCTTGATGTACATTCGCCCTCAGGAGTTGTCACTCATCGATGTCGTCCACTAAGAGGGTGAACTTTATAGCATCATCGTTCGGCCTTTGTTGTCCCAGCAGTCCAGTAGGGTCGTCGCTAATGAAGATGCTGCTGAAAGAGAGAAAGGCAAAGTATTATAATTATTGTAATCGACTAAATATTATCAATCTAGAGTGAAATGATAGGAAAGGCTTTTGTTAGTGCACGAACAAAGCCAACACATAAAGAAAGGACTCTCTATAGGAGAGATTGAAATGAAATAGGGAGAAGGTAGAGGAACATTCACTTACGGGAGAAGATACTTACCGGGATACACTGAAACCGGCCAGTACCCATTAATGGGTAAAATATCACCCATTTCGAACTTAAGTGGGTTAACTCCTTTAATGGGTAAAACGATTTTACCCATTATTGGGTAAAGAGCCTGTACGTCAGGCTATCGGGTATTTTTTACCCATTTTTCAAAATGTATTTTATTTGGGAAATGGGTATGAAATACCCATTTTTCGAAATGTTTGTTATATGCGAAATGGGTATGAAATACCCATTTTTCGTGATTTGTTTTTAATTGTGATATTGAATAATGAGCATTAGAATAAACATAATAGATCGCAATAACTGAATGTGTATTTGTATTTTGACAACCCTTTAGCCTCAGACCTTTTACCCTAGCTTCTACCTATCAGGTATGTTAAGTTTCGTTCGGGAGTTTTCACAACGGCAAATATTCCGGCGACGTTCAAGTGGTCCATTGAAGCGGTCATCACATCGTTATCCTCCAGAGCGGATATCCGTGGAAAATATCTGAAAGGATTTTAATGATTTTGACGTCAACTTGATGAAAGCTGGGATTTTACGCCCCGGAAGAGACACATACTCGGAAGTACGATTTTACTGATGAAATTGAAGCATTTTATAATATTATATTAAATTATTAACGTACCTCTTAGTTTTTTGGAAGTTTTCGCTATCCAGTTTAACCTTCAGTTCTTCCATATTCTTCGCGTTTTCGTAGAATGGATTCCGCGAAGTTTTTCTATTTTTCGAACCACGCACTTTCAAATAAACAAACCGAGCCAGGAAAATGCTAAGATATTTTTTACCCATCAATGGGTAGAAAAATACCCATCTTTTGATCTCTCATTAAAAATAAAAAATGGGTCTTTAGTATGCATTATTTTGATTTTTAAAGTACCCATTTTTTGACAGTTTCATATACTATCGAAAAATGGGTACATATTTACCCATTAATGGGTACTGGCCGGTTACAGTGAGATAATAAGTTTTAAATGATTTTCCGAAACATTATTGTTGCTAGGGGTATTCCTTTATACCAGGTGGCCAACTAAAGAAAGGAACGGAAAAACAAATTCACTCATCTTCAAATCTCGATTGTCACCAGCATATATACTACATATAATAGGGAAGCGGAACCTATGTTCACCATAGTACATATATTCATCACATTCTGCAGTCATCCAACTTCAAACGTAAAAAGATGTTTAATTTCTCCAATAAACGGACGCAGTAACCAAAAATATATAATCCTGGCAAATAAAATTAGGTTTTGAATATAATTAAAAGCTACAAAAACGTTTCGGAGACTTAAATTTCGTAAAAATAATGAGCAGTCAGATTTTCAACACAATTTCTTACCTTTGCACTACAAATTCGTCGTATTGATCTAACCGTACTAGGGAATATACCCGAGCCAGACTCCAAGTTTTCTCTTTAATTGCACTTTATCCTCTAACATTTTTGTAGCGTAATTGTACAAACCATAAAAATCACACTTCACTTATTACACTAGCCACACGAGAATCTACGAATACGTGATAAAATACGAGAAAACTATGGGATTAATTTTCACAATAATTTAAATACGCTTGCACCTATTCTGAACCGTGTTTACAATCGACGTAAACGCTTGATGTTGCCAAACTATTTTATTATGACTCTTATTCGAATGAAATGGGTTTGGCAGTACATCAATATCACCTGTTTTGTGGGAGTGCTACAAATCGCCCAAAGCTAAACTATTTTATTTTTCCATAGATTAACTAAATAATAACATGCTTCTAATTGTAGATTTTTTCAATATTTACCGAGAATTAAAATCCCACATTTAATAATATTTTTCCATCTCTGTTGAATTTGGCGGCACTGCTCACATACTGTATAGCATACACATCAACACGCACACTAGTTCAATTCATAGAGCATTCTATGCCCAACGTTATGGTGAGTCTTGTTGTCAATATTCTCATGGAAGAATAACAAACAAACCCGTTCATTTTGTCTGGATTATATGCAGGCTATCCAACACAATTAAAGTGCTGTCAAATGATACTTCATGCGAGAAATTTAATTTTGGGTGTAGTAGTGGAGAGCGTTAACTTGTTTATATTTTTTCATGATTAAAATCAGTACGATTAACATATGTACACAGATGGGATTAATGTTTTTCGTGATATTATTAAAATAGGTACATAGCAGTGGCAACTTTTCCGTATTAAATTGGAAGAAAATTATAAGAATCGAATGTTTTGTGCGTTGCTAAACGATTAACGGTAAGTGGACGAATAAATTGTGAATAACTTGTGTACTTAGTGTTCGGTATTCAGTGCATATTCACCGATTTCCACTGGAGGTCTGCTTATTGAGCTCAAGATAGGTACCGCTTCCCTACATACCAGAAAACCAGGTACGCGCGCGATCGAAGACATAGGTATACTGCATCGTCTTCTGCTATAGTAGACCCGAGAACCCGATAACGGATAACCCGAATGTCGATAAACAGCTGGAAAAGAGGTAGTAGAACATGATAAGAAAAAAAATACCACTATCATAAATAAAAAAAAAAATTTTTGGTTAATTGTGGATTATATTATTTGGGGGGCTACTAATTTGCTGTTTTTTAGTTAGCGGTGGCGGCAGTAGGAGGTGGTGGTGGATTGTTTTTCATATCAAGCGTCATAAATCAAGCTAAAAAATATAGTAAAAAAAAAACTTTTTATAAATTATTTTTTTTTTTTTTTTTTTTTTTTTTTTGTTTGGTGTGGGTGGATGTGTTTTGTTGTAAATAATTTTTGTGGGGGGGGGTGTTGATTTTCTTCTTTCATTCGAAGAAAACGGCGGCTGAAACACATCGAGAGCTCCAAAAAGTTTACGGTGATGCTGCTCTGAGTGAAACAACGTGTCGTGATTGGTTTCGTCGCTTCAAAAATGGTGATTTCAGTGTTCTCCTGATATTGCACCGTCCGATTATTACTTGTTCCGTTCGATGGCACATGGTCTCACTGGTCAGCAATTCCACTCATATGATGACATCTCAAAATGGCTTGATTCTTGGATAGCATCAAAAGACGAACAGTTCTATCGAAATGGTATTCACGTTCTACCAGAAAGATGGTAAAAAGTCGTAGCTAGTGATGAGCAATACTTTGAGTAATTCGTTTGTAACCTTTGTTTTCAAAATAAAGTTCACCAAAAAACAGCGAGAACTTAGTTGCACACCTATTATAATTGTTATATCTGTATTCTCCGTACGTGGAGTAACGATTATGATGTAGGAGGAGATGTCCGCTCATCACCATGGCCTGTTGAGGTGGTGGATTCGTCTGTGCCTTGACCTACCCCGCAGTGGGATGTAAGGCAATGGTAACGTCCTTGGTTCGAGTACTACTTTACCCCTGCCCTTTCGCTTAATTTTCAATACTTCTTTTTAATTTTCAACCTACCTTACACTGACGGAACTTTCAACACTTTCTCTTCATATCTTTCATTCTAGCAAACATTACTGTCCACTCTTGGTGATGAGCGGACATCTCCTTCTACATCATAGTTATGGCAGATTTTAAATAAAATTTAGCTTTTAGTTGCTCAAGATTTTAAAGTGTTTGTGAAATGGTCTAAATTTTACCGGCAAATGTCAAGTAGAAAATTTCTATGTCAAATAAATGTTTATCTTCTGATTAACATTTATTTTGCCGAGGTGTGGGATAGTGTAACCGTTTATTACAAATTTATTATAATTTTTTGACGTAGGACTTAAGTCTCTCTTTTCTATTCGTGAATAGGGGCGCCGTTCTAAAATTTCGGAAATCGCAAGCGTTACGCGGGTTTGCAGACTTTGAACGATAATATCTCCTCTCTGGCCCACAGAAATTTTACGATAAGTATTTCATTCGCAAGGTAGAACATCAAAGCTGAATCCCTGTTGCAAACTTAATTCATAATGTTTGTTCAAACTAATTAAAATGTACTTAAAAGAAAAATGTCTAAACGCACAAAGCTATTGGTCGAAAATGACATCATGTTTGTGCCTCGCTCTGATTGGTTCATACTGCCACAGTTATCGTGCCAGCGATTATCGAACATGTGAGGACGACCTACCAATCATCAGTTCTCGCTGTGCATCCGCATGCGACAGACGTGTTTGCGGAGCACGTTGGTAGAAAACGCCGCCCGTGAACACAAAAAGACCAGACCAAGAGGAATCATCCACGTCACCTGCAACTAGCAACAACGAGGAGCTGAACAAACTTTACTCCGGTGTGACTATTTCACAGAGTGGTGTCCTGCAGCCCAATAAGATTGAAGAAAATTTCAATCGCGAACCATGTTATCAACTTAAATCCGTCCTTTTCAGGACGATCAAATCAAGTTGCCAACTAAAGAGTATGTTTGATAGAAATTTCTCTTGGGCTCATCGAAATTTTCATACCCACGCACCGGCTCAATATTGCGTTGAAAAAGCCGCATCCCGGAGAAAATGGCCTAATCAATCGCCCACATCATCTTCGTGGTCAAGTGGTTAGCGGCGTCACCCGTCGTTCATTGCCTTGAAGTGAGGGTTCGATTCCCGCTCCAGCCTGTGGAGCTTTTTGCAAAACGAAAATGTCCAAACTGGTCCACTTGGTGTTAGGTTAAGTTATTCGTTGTAATTCGCTCTATGGTCAATGTTCAGTCTGTACAATCTCGAGTGGAATACGTTGCAAATGTCAATTTTTATCGTAGTATTACGTGCTGCCAAACACTCAGGCCGTCCTGCTGCCCAAGAAGACCGAGAAGAAAATTTCAATCGCGAACCATGTTCCCTCCGTTAAAAACTAAAACTCGGTCTTTTAAGGACGAACAAATAAATTTGCCAACTAAAGAGTATGTTTGATTGAAATTTCTCTTGAGCTCATCGAATTTTCATTACCACGCACCGGCTCAACATGGCGTTGCTTGAAAAGCCGCGTTCTGGAGAAAATGAGCAACATTTTTATTAGTATCCATACATAAATCTCTATTTGCCATGTTAAAACTAGCAAGCACGCTGGACATTCAATAAACGAAATATTAACAGTTAATTTGAGCTGAACTGCAACACGGCAGGCCAATTATGTGTTTCACATATTCAGTGTAGGGGGTAGGTTAGCTTCATTGTTGTTCTCGTTGTACATAAGTACATAGTGGATTAGTTGCAGATAATAGATTAGGTTAGTTACAGGTAGTTTTAAAATGTGAGTTATTATTTTTCTGGCCAATATTTAAAAACTCTATTGTTTTGCAGTTTCAGAACCAAGTGTGTCTATATCTCAACTCTCTTTGGATGGGGTTCTGAGGCCCTGACAAGGGCCGTTTTTTCTGTTGCCTGAGTTGAAAAGATGCGAATTTCACCTCCGAAACCCCTGTCACTCTAATGAAAACTAATGATTTCATTTCCACGCTGCTGTCTGGCGTAACAACTGAGGCCCGTCCCCTTTTGTAAAATTTGATTCGTATTGCCTTCGTTGAGAACCCCCTTCCTGTCATGTAATGGTATATGCCATTACAGGCCCGACATGGCGAACAGTTATCAATCCTTATTGGACCATCGACACGTTCAGACGTGTGTATCCCGCTCTCGTGATAAAAAAGCGCTTTTCCGAGTTTTTCGCCCTGCTGCTGGAGATCGAGTAGACGCCGCCTGGTGTGGGTGGCACGAGGCAAGCGGAAGAAGCCCGACGCTGACGTAAATCATCCTTCCGTAAACAACTAAAATCTGTCCTTTTCAGGACCACCAAATCAATTTGCCAACTAAAAAGTATGTTTCATTGAAATTTCTCTTGAGCTCATCGAAATGTTCATTACCACGCACCGGCTCGACATGGCGTTGCTTAAACTGCCGCGTCCCGGAGAAAATGGCCAAATCAATCGCCCACATCATATTCGTGGTCAAGTGGTTAGTGGCGCCACCCGTCGTTCAAGCGGTTGTCATGAAGTTGGGGGTTCGATTCCCGCTCCAGCCTGTGGAACTTTTTGCAACACTAAAATGTCCAAACTGGTCTACTTGGTGTTAGGTTAAGTTGTTCGTAATTCGCTCTACACCCAAAATAAGAAAGTAAGATTGTAATACAATTTCGCTTGATTTTGTTCCATTCTTGCTATTGATCGTAACTTGGATGAAAAATCTAACATTAGTTGTGGGCAAAAAGGCAACAGTAATTCGCAATGAAAAATTGAACGTGTGCGTGAGGTTGTGCGCAGTGATATTTAGTTGATGAGTAAGAGATGAGTGTCCGAAAGTTAGATGACTCACAAAAATAAAACGTGCCAAACATGAGATCAGGATACGGACCGTGACCGTCAGCGCGGCGGCTCTTGAGGGCAACCATTCAGCCACTTTGAAGGAATTCAGAGTACAGCAATGAAGCAAATGGACATATTTTCCATAAAGCTATGTGCAACCTGTCGCTAACAAACTTGCATGGCATTGTTTATTTCATAAAACGTTTTGTCGATGATCATTGAGAACCAAAATAGAACACTTGACGGCGCCAATACAACGGTGGCCAATAGCGTTGCGGCATTTTGTGATATTGACTCATCCATATTGTATATTGATATGTTGGTGATCATTGAATAATGATCCTACAGCGATAAATTTGTTTCGAGCTATTTTTGCTTGCCAGTTGCTTGCACACACTAGCATGGCTTCATTTGTACCATAAAACGCTTTGTGGATCAAAATGGGCAAAATTGCCTTTTCTGAATCATGCGGATTTCTCAAGATATGATTGCAAAACTGCAATTGCATTTTTTGCCACCTTTTCAACTTTTGGGTGTATGTTCAATCTTCAGTCTGTACAATCTCGAGTTGGAAACGGTGTAAATGCCTATTTTTTATCGTAGAATCACGTGCCACAATATGGTGCAGTAACCTAAGGGTTTGCTGCATCTAATAGTAAAGGATAGTATCGACCTCTGGCCAAATTGGCCATAACCGTTAAGGAGGTACTGTTGCTCGGTGAAAACGCCTACTCACCAAGGAGCATTCCGCTCTTGGCACGGTCACTCCGGTATCGTCCTGAACCGTGTCAATTGCCGTCAATGAGGAAAGACGCCGTAGATTGCTTTGATCGTTCGACAGAAACCCCTACAGTAACCCACACCCACATTGTTAACTCAAAAATACAAAACAAACTTACAGAACCAAAACAGTTAATTTCAATTATAAATAAAAACCATAGTTTCCCCCTCTTGAACCACATTTTTCAATACCGCCCCAAAACATCTTAGACCGTACGCTGCACACCTTGTCCGCGAAGCCCCTTGGGATTACCGAGTAGTAAGCCGACCCTGAGACCCAGTTCGAGAGGTCACAATTAAATGAACAGTTACAATGTAATTGAGCTCGTTGCATTGTAATGAAAGTGAGAACAGCAACTCACAATGCTGAGCTGTGACTTGTCTCAAAGAGCCCTGAATTTCCGTATTAGACTGATACGCGAATACTGGGTTTGATGGGGCAAACTAACTTAATATGGATTTTACATACTTTTTTTTTCAAAGTTCCTAGTTTAATTTGATGATATGTTAGTCATGTAAGGTAAAAATGGATAGTATTCTAACTAAATTTTCTCAAAAATCCATATGGGAGTATGACAAAAAAAAGTATAGCCAAAAAAAATTAAATACCTATTCCCTTCGATTGTCTTTCTTTTATATTTCGATTATTGCACCCTGATATTCTGGGTTTTCTTTAAATCAATTTAGTTGTGGAAATACATCAAATATGTAAATTATAAAGTTATTTAAAACCTTATTAATAATACTCTTTATAATATGAAGTGACGATGTATGACATATTGAAAATAAAATAAAGATTTCAGACTAGACTCGACATTGTGAATTGTACTGTTGCTCCATTTGGCTGTGTTGGCTTTAACAAGAAATAAAAATAACGAACGCCTAAAGGGTGTAATCATGGTTTCAATCAATCCTCTGATTATAAAGAATTCTCACACACACATATTGGACCCCCATCCTAAGATTTATTTCTTTTCCTTTTTTGTTTTTTTTTTTTTGGGACGGGTTCTCCTGTGTAAAAAACTATATTTTTTTTTTTTTTTTTTTTTTTTTTTTTTTTTTTTTTTTCTGGGGGGGGGGGGGGGTTTCTTTTTTATTTATTTTTTTTTTTTTGTATTATTTTTTTTTTCTTTTTTCTATTTTCCAACCTCTTTTTTTGGGGGTAAAGGGGTCCGAATTCTCGGAAACTTTTTCAAACAGACGTATGTCATTTTGTAAACAAAGAGGGGAAGTAAGATTCAAAAGTAAATTTCTCGAAATTCTCAATACCCTCACATAAAGTAGCATCACAATCATGTAAAGCAATGTTATTCCTTGTGTTGGTGGCCCAAGTTTGCATGAAAGTGCTAAGGGTTTCGAGAAATTTATGTTTGAATCTTACTTCCCCTCTTTGTTTACAAAATGACATACGTCTGTTTGAAAAAGTACCCGAGAATTGAAGTCCCAAGGAAATATGCAAAAAGCGGAACCATCCGGGTTGCCGCCTCTTGGGGGGTTTGTATTTGTTTTGGTGGGGGGGAAGCGGGGGGAAGGGGGGGGTGTGGTTAATTTGGTGGAGGGTCCCCCGGGGGAACCGTATATTCTTTGTTCAACTATGGCTTTTGCGGAAGAATAGTATTTTGTTTTATTTTTAAAAACTTTTTTGTGGGGTGTTTTTTTTTGTTAGGTCTTTTTTTTTCTTTTTTTATTATTTTATGTTTTTTATTTTTCCCAAGTAAACTAACGTAATATTTTATTAAATTAATTTTTCAGCAACAGTAATGCCATAACAACTCCCATGCTATGTAGCATTACCTTTACATTAAAAATTTTATGATGCATTACCATATATCAATAAAAAACAACTTAACGTTAAATACGCATTAAATGATGCATTATTGCATTATCTCAATAAATGCTTCATCGCTAGCTAAAAAGCAGCATTGGTGCAGTATCATCTGGATGACGTTTTCCAATTTGACTTTAGAAATGAGAAACATATGATCGAGCCGAGCTGCCTGTCAGATCCAGAATCGTCATCTTCATTCTCCTTCACCTTGGACTTAGCAGCAGTAAATTTGGTTTGGAATATGGCTGCATTATGGTGAGCCGCGATTTTTCTGGTTGTTGGTATTCAGAGGACTGAGCTGTTTTACAACGAGGAATCTTCATTCTCATATACCTATATGATATATCATTTTCATTTATGATCCAGTTTCAACCTGCACCGGGTATCGAAATTGTGTCGGCTTGTTGTGTGATGAACGGCGGTGGGTATGATTTCATTTGTAACTCGTATCGGGTTGAGGTTTGCTCGTTTCGGGTATCGCAGTCTCAACGACGTGTTTAGCCAAAATCTAAAAATAGCTGCATGAAATATGTTTTTATAGAACGACAAAGAGGGTATGCTAAGGGTATGCTTCGTTTATATTATGCAGTTGTCTTGTATAATTCCATTGCTCTCTTAGCTAAGAGTGTTAACGCAACCGGCATTTATCGATCAGTCGTGAGAAGCGTTGGTTCGAATCCCGATGTAGGAAACACATTTGAGCTTATAAAAAATTAATCCCATCAATGTAACGCGAAGATGCCGTAGAATAATATGAATTAATATCCCTAAATAAAACGTAACAGAGGAAATGAATTCAAATAGAAGAAAATTAAATACATTTTTGATATTTTTTTTTCCAAAATATCCCATATATTTGCTTTTTAAAATGCAATAAAACATTTCAGTAGGAGCAGTAATTAAACTGCTGAAAAAGTTACTTTTTTCTTCTTTGTTAAGCTTTTATTTTATTTATAAAATCACAAGAAAAAAAAACATAAAAAAATATTTTTTTTTTTTTTTTTTTTTTTTTTTTTTTTTTATATAAATATATATATATATATAAAAATAAATAAAATATATATAATAAATAATATATATTTATTTATATATTTATATAAAAATATAAATATAATAAATAAATTATTTGATTTATTTTATAAAAATATATTTTTATATAAATATTTTTTTTAAATAATTTTTTTTAATTATGTATTTTTTTTTTGTATTAGTTTGGTGTATTTATTTATTTGTTTTTTTTTTTTTTATTTATATTTATTTTAATCCTTTTTTTTTTTAAATAAATAAAAAATTAATTAAAAAAATTTTTTCTTTTATTTTTTTTTTTTTTTTCTATTTTTGTTTTTCATACACAGTGACAAATAGGGTAACGGAATGTAATGTAAGCCTAGCTCCTTCATTGTACCAAATATGTCATTAATTCGTCGATAACCAATAAAATCATGTTGCTATCAGGATAACCGATTTATTTCAAAGTAATTCAGACATTATTTATCATCTTATAGTTGTTCACTTCCTCGTAATTTTCGGTTTCTTTAACTTTTTAGACACCATGATTTCACTGGTAAAGCTGAACAGATTATCTCCCCGATCTTCTAATGATCTAAATTTGGCTAAATTGAACCGATTCACCGAGTAATACAGCCTAAATGTACAGAAAACAGTCACACGTTATTAACTAACTGTTTACAAAGATTAAATAACAATGATTTAACAAGAAAACCGTAGGCCCAATATTAGGGACAGATTTTTTTCTATGTTCCCAACTATGGCCTGTTGTATTATTTATGCATTAAAAATGTTGTTATTGGTAGAATTTAGGTGGAAATTTATGAGTTGCGGTTGAATATTTGTCAAATGACTCATCTTAACGAAAACCAAGGAAACAAAATCTGTGGAGATTGATTTATAATGTTTTCATTATCGAATGGCCGTTAAATTATATGTGAGATCAGTTTAGTTTTAGTAGTTTTTTATTGTTTGTTTGGGGGGATGTTGTGGGGGGAGGGGAAAGCGGGGGGCGATAGAAAATCAGAAAAAAAAACCCCATACGAACACTACATTTAATAACAAATCTATCGAATGGGACGAAGTTGCATCCATCAATAGACCCAATTTGGTGCTTATAGACCGACATTACATCCATATCCCTCGAAAGTTTATGATTTAATAAAATGAGCTGTGTAATTTTTCGAGATACATACTACTAAATTACTTATTAAACTTATGTTAGCAAGTGTATAACTAGTTAAATATCGCTGAACAAACATACCCTACTTGGTCAAAGTAAATTCTGCTACTGAAAGATCTCGATTAGGGTTTTTTGTTTTTTTGTGTTTTCCTTTTTTTTATTTTTTTGGGTAGTTTTTTTTTTTTTGGTTTTTTTGTTGTTATAACCAGCAAAAAAATAATATATGATAGCGGATAAGAGTGCAAAGTGGAGGCGATATACGTACATTTTACACGACGTCAAATGGACGCATGTACGTATATCGCCTCCACTTTGTACTTATATCCGCTATCATATGCGATTTTGTGTTTGCTGGGTACTGTTGCCTATACTGATTGGTTCATATTCAGCTAATGTAAATGATGTTTATCATCTAATTTATGGAAAACCTCGAATTTTGAACTGCTGATACTAAAAACTGAGGTTAGAAAGTTATCAATTGTCCTGAACCTACCAGAATCAGAGTTAGAGTTTCCGAAAGTGATCGCCTGGACCACCAGGACCGTGATGATCATTTTGAAGATCAATGTGAAAAATATATTGTTTTTTGTTTTTATTATTTATTATCGAGATTTGCAGCCTCGAGCTGGTTCATCTCCCATCTTAGACACTTAACCGTAGTGTTTCCAAAAACAAAAAAAAAACACCTCTAAAAGGCCGATAGGGAACATTTTTAACCACCGAACTAAAAAGAACTATGGAAATATCCAACCGATTTGGAATATTTTAGCACTTTTGGATTCAGGAACTTAACCACTTTTTCAAAATTGTCTCAAATTAACAAAGTACTTGCTCCATCTCCGGGAAAACAGGATTTCCGGAACCATAATCCGGAAATGGGAAAATTATAAAATATTTAAATAGAAAATCAACAATAATGATACTAAAAGTCATGCAAAGAATACATAGGAATGTGTCTGATTGCCATATGACTTGATCCTGGAATTATCACTCCGGGGTGATGAATGACCAGAAAATGATTTGAATTAAGCTAAGCTTCGGTTTGGACAGTCCAGAAGAAGAAACGCCCGGTTTTCTTTTATGAAATCTTTGCATTCACATTGTCGGAGCTATATTTTGGAAGTTGAATATAGGTACAAGTACTAAAAAAATGTTTTTCAGTGTGTACTCTTCTATAACTTTCTTCTGGAACGATTCCAAGAATTTTAACACCCACTTTGCTACAGTTCAATTCAAATCATTTTCTGGCCGTCCGTGACCCAATGGGAACCTTCTCTGTACTGGCCACTCCAAAGCCAAGTGACCGGATGGTCTAACAAATATGACAAACTTTCTTCGCGAACGATACCAAGAATTTTTAAATCCATATTGCTACAGTTCAATCCAAATCATTTTCGGGCCATTCATGGCCCCATGGGAACCTTTTTTGAACTGGTCACTTCAAAGCCAAGTGACCGGATGGTCTAATAAATATGGCAAACTTTCTTCTGGAACGATTCCAAGAATTTTGACATCCATATTGCTACAGTTCAATCCCAATCATTTTCTGGCATCCGTGACCCCATGGGAACCTTCTCTGAACTGGTCACCCCAAAGCCAAGTGACCGGATGGTCTAATAAATATGGCAATCTTTCTTTTGGAACGATTCCAAGAATGTTGACACCCATATTGCTAGGGTTCAATACAAATAGTTTTCTGGTCATTCGTGACCCCATGGGAACCTGCTCTGAAGTAACCGTTCCAGGATCAAGTCTCGAGATTGTCATATGGTAATCATACACATTCCTGTGTATTCATTCCACGGCTTTCAGTATCATTATTGTTGATTTTCTATTGAAATCTGATATTTATACCATTTCCAGAACACGGTTCCGGAAATCCAGTTTTCCCGGAGACGGATGCTGTCCATCGGGCATCTATGGGCTTTAATGAAAGGTAGTACGTGATTTTTGAGGCATTCTTACTTGTACAGCTTCGAGTCCATCGTCTTATTCGTCACGAACACTTTGGTCTTTGCTCAGCAGCTGCATATCCCTTGCCAAATCATCAGTTTTTTGGCTAATTCGTGCATAAAAGCATACTTAAACTTCGCAGGAACACCTCCTCGTACCGTCGCCATGTAGATTTCTTGGCCAGGAAGCTGTCCGAAATCCATTTTGACGTAGGTTTCATCGTCGATGAGCAGGCATCCTTGGTACTTCGTCAAAACCTGCTGGTACAATTCCCGAGCTCGAGTTTTGGTCACGAAACTTTGCTTCAACGTTCAGTTTGGTTGCTTTCTGGCTCGATAAGAACGCGGTTGAGTTCTTGAATCCAAGGCTACTAAAATTTTTCAAATCGGTTGGATATTTCCATAGTAATGATCGTTTAAGTCATTGGTTTTGTTGACAAAGCCAATTCATTCATTCGATGTTACACAACTGAATACTCTTATTCTGCAGAGGTAGCTGATCCTTTCAATCATTTGAAAAATATGGTCGTGAACTATCAGTAGTCTGACACATGGTAGTTCAGCAGTATGATGATAGGTTTTCAAGCACTAGCACAATCATTCCCCGTGCTCTTCGGTGCTAAAGCTATGTCCATTTAGAATCCGGAATAATAAAATCATCTGTACCTCGGTAACGGATTAACTTACAAATAAGTTTAATACATCAAAACAAAGGTAATTCACTGTACTTTAAGAAAAAAAATCAAAACAAATCATTTCTCTTCGTTGCTAATGAAAATTCGCACTTTCTTCTTTATTCTTCCCGTCAAACGCTGCACACCTCCGGAGTCAACTTCCTTGGCACATTTGTTCCACATTTTGGTCATCAGAGTCGCGTTCCGAGCCGTTTTTCTACTTTTCTTAAGCTTCCGCTTCATTATTGCCTAAAATCTCTCGATGGGCCGGAACTGCGGGCAGTTGGGTGGATTTATGTTTTTATCGATGAAATCTACGTTATTATCGCCGTACCACTGAATGACTTCCCGGCTGTAGTGGCAACTCGCCAAATCTGGCCAAAACTTCACGGGACCTCTATGGGCTTTAATGAAAGGTAGTACGCGATTGTTGAGGCATTCTTCCTTGTACAGCTTCGAGTCCATCGTCTTAATCGTCACGAACACTTTGGTCTTTGCTCAGCAGCTGCATATCCCTTGCCAAATCATCAGTTTTTTTGGCAAATTCGTGCATAAAAGCATACTTAAACTTCGCAAGAACATCTCCTCGTGCCGTCGCCATGTAGAATTTTTGGCCAGGAAGCTGTCCGAAATCCATTTTGACGTAGGTTTCATCGTCGATGAGCAGGCATCCTTGGTACTTCGTCAAAACCTGCTGGTACAATTCCCGAGCTTGAGTTTTGGTCACGAAACTTTGCTTCAACGTTCTGTTTGGTTGCTTTCTGGCTCGATAAGAACGATATTCTGCTCGCAAACGAATTCTTTGAACGGTACTGCGAGCATTTCATTATCTGATAGTCCAGGGTTTGCTCTGACGGTTCTCAACACCTTCTGGTTCAGCTTGCGGTCATATGTTCCACTACGACGCTTACCTTGAGACACTAGATACACGCTCTTTTGCTCCCTGAATCGTTTGAGCACATCATTCACGGTTGATTTGGCGATTCTCAACGTTTTTGCGATTTTTGTTGCGGACCACGTTGGATTATCAACGTGGGTGTGCAGAATTTTTTCTCTCCTCTCGGCTTCCATCTGGAATAACTTTTGACTCACTGCACGACACACCGTAAAATTTATACCACAAAAAGTGGGCGCCTAGGTAAACAAACCGCTCTAAAAGAATTCTTGCAACGGTCACTTTCCGTGCCGCTGCAACACAATAAGTGATTCTGGATTCTAACTGGACAGAACTTTATGGTCGGATCGTCTGTATATTGTATAGCTTTTGTTCACCTCTATTCATTCGTTGTTACAAAACTGAATACTCTTATTCGGTAGAGGCAGCTGATCCTTTCAATCATTTGAAAAATAAGTTCGTGAACTATCTGTAGCCTGACACATGATGGTTCAGCAGTATCATGATATATTTCCAAACAGTGATTCCTAGGTTTTCTTATAAAGAAGGGTATTGCGATCGCTTGAAAACCTTTCTTTTGATCCGAGGCCAAGTTTCATATATCAATCGATTCAGCTCGTTGAGTACGCAAGTGTATGTTGGGGATGCTTGTGAATTTATTGTTTAACTACGGTAAAATCTGCTCGCAGGTGGTGTGAGGAGATGGGCAAGCCTACACAATCCAAAGAAACCCTGTCCGGGATGTCTTTAATTCCTCGGAACCAATGTTAGGTATTACATCAGAGGAGGACTGTACTCATGCACTTCTCCTCATCTCAGCGCTATCCGTTGTTAGCCTGTAGATCGTATATCCACTTCCACTTCAACACTGAGAGTATTTTTGTAATAACCGTGCGGATGGTTCATGTACTCTCCTCTCAGCACATCTCTTCGACGAGATTCTCCATTGCTAAATCGGGCATCTATTTACACACTGTATCGAATCTTGGGCAAACCAAGACCACATGTTCCAGCGTTTCCTCAACATTTGCACATTCCGGACCGGCCGTTGACGATGCATGAACAAACCTATGTGGATATTTCCTAAAGCAACCATGCCCTGAAAGCAACTCTGTCAGGTAAAAGTTTACCTTTCTGTGCTTCCTATTCACCAAGGTACACAGAATCGGTATGAGTCTGTAGGTCCATCCCGTTTTCCACTCTTGCCGCCACCTGGCCGTCGACTCTACTTTCACCACTTTTTGTGCTTTTCTACCTCCCTTTCTCTTATAGCACTTATTGTTCTCTACTATTGTGATTCCGAAAGGGATCATTCCGGTGATATCACATTCACCCTCTAACGATATGGTTCTGTACGTGTTCAAGACTCGAATTGCCATGATTCTAAACGTTCTGTAGAGCTTCACTTGGTTCCGCTTCGTTTCCAGCGCTATTAACAAGGCTGGACATTCGTACCTCAGTATTGGCGAAAATATATTAGCTAGAAGACACCTCGTACTATTGCCTGGTCCAGTAGTATTTGGCATGGTTCTAACTAATACCTGTCTGATAGCTTTTGCCATCGTTTCACGTGCATATAGTCGACATGAAAGTTCAAGTTCAACCGGTCGTCGATCATTACTCCCAGATAATTGAGCCCTCGCTTTGAAGCTATGAAATGCTCCACAACGGAAATTTCTGCTTTACAATTATTGACCAACAGCACTTCAATTTTGAGGTGGACTATCTGCAGTTTTGCTCCTTGCATCAAATTTCTGTTACGGTTAAGATGGTGTGCATGCTAGCTAACATACAGTAATGGAGTTAACCCATTTGGTCGTTACCATCCTCAGTTCTGCAGGGCAAGCACATCGGTTGAGTCATGCTCTTGCAATGCGACTCTTTTACCGCACTTTCTACACAAATCGAATCCATCGTGACCTTTACAACTTCCCGTCTGGTGACCAAAACCCATACATTTAACGCATCTCTCAATATGCTTTGCAGCCTAAGGGACAGTGGCTGTAAAATGTCGTATCAAGGCTCTCTGCGTGCCTCCACATGCCTTTCTCATCTGGATAATCAATGTAGGTGATGTATTT
Organism: Aedes koreicus; assembly: GCA_024533555.2. Lineage (NCBI taxonomy): Eukaryota > Metazoa > Arthropoda > Insecta > Diptera > Culicidae > Aedes > Aedes koreicus. The sequence continues at coordinate 119,918 of JAHHFK020001917.1, forward strand.
TCAGTGCTATTTTCAGCTCTCAGTCTCCTACGATAATGCTCTAACAGTCCCCTAGCAATTTTCACCTTACTGGATACGTCGGGCATTGATCTACCCAGCCGCATCAGAACCATAAGTGGAGAAGCATTCATATAAAAAGATGGAGATTAGCGTTCATGTCGGATTAGTTTTTTCGAAACTTTTGCTATGGATAGTTCCTAGAACAATATTAACGAAGGACTACGTTTCTGTTTTCTATACCGGGTGTCATTTAAAATATTGAAAAATGAGAGCGTTACGCAGTAAAGTTTTTTGAACGCTAACAACTCTCGTTTGACTGAACAAAATGACTTCATTTATACACTATTTGATCAGAAAAACTCACAAATGTTTTGGATTAAAATTAAGTGCTATTAGTATAAGTAGTTTTTTTTTTTTACTTAAAAATTACCTAATTTTGCTCCCATACTAATCTGCATATGAACAGGTTGAAAATATGGTTTTCCCTCAAAAACGGGTAACAAATGGATCCAATGGTCTTCTTCTTTTTATTTCATTTAGTTTCATTCGATGTGTAATACAGCAATAGCCACACCCCTCAGCTGCAAAATTATGCTTTGTTGCCGGTGCCTGATTCTATAACTGAGGCCCGTCCCCTCTTATGAAATTTGCTTCGTTCTGCATTCTGCATACTTCAATCAACACCAGTATAAGGCACACGATTTGAACCAAAATGATTTCATTGGGATATTTAAGTTCGATTGAGCAGCACGTAAGGTTTTGTTTTTTTTTTTTGGCTTTCTCATCTTCTGGCGATTGTGCGTCTGGCTCGCAAATTATCGCCTGCTTTGTTGCCGGTGCCTGATTCTATAACTGAGGCCCGTCCCCTCTTATGAAATTTGCTTCGTTCTGCATTCTGCATACTTCAATTAACACCAGTATAAGGCACACGATTTGAAACAAAATGATTTCATTGGGATATTTAAGTTCGATTGAGCAGCACGTAAGGTTTTGTTTTTTTTTTTTGGCTTTCTCATCTTCTGGCGATTGTGCGTCTGGCTCGCAAATTATCGCCTGCGTTTGCTCATCTACACACCAGAAGGAAGCGCTGCAAAGTTTTGCAAGTTTCCCCGCTTGACCTATTGCTATGGCAATGGGTCGTAAAAATCAATAATCCACGTTGGCGGTATCCGCTTCCGAAGCCCTGTGGAGCCGGGCACCACCAATCGGAAAACGGTGTTTGTGACGGTGTTAGAAAATTTCAAAAGAAGGGACGGGTCAAAGCAAAATATTAAAAACATTTTAATATTTACCAACCATGTGTGTTATGATAGGTATAAATTAGATTTTATTATGGGGAGACCCCAGCGTAGTGGTTAACATCCATACCTCTCACGCCAAAGTCACGAGTTCGAATCTCACCCCCGGACAAGTTACGAAAATACCCAAAAAGGTATTTGAGTGAGGCAGCAGGGTAAATGCATCCTTCTTTTTGGGGAAATGCTCCTTAAACTTTGGAAAAATGCTCCTTAGATGCGTTTGCCCGGGATAATCAATCGGAGGTAGTAACCTTCTGGTTAGCGCTTGCCGGTTGTTTTAAAGGGTCTTAAGTTTCTTCAAGATTGTATAGCAGAGCTTCGCTCCGCAATCTTCTAGGTAGTTTTGACGGGTTTAAATATCATTTGGACGAGTTCTAATTTCGTTTTGACGGGTCTTAATTTCGTTTTGACGACTCTTAAATTCAGAAACTTAAAACCCGTCAAAACTATACAATCTTGCAGAAACTTAAGACCCGTCAAAACACCCGGCAAGTGCTAACCAGAAGGTTAATACCTCCGATTGCATCTAAGGAGCATTTTTTCAAAGTTTAAGGAGCATTTACCCTTTGCCATTTGAGTGACTACCACGGGCGATGAACCAGCCCAGGGCTGAAAATCTCGATAATCAAGGAAATAAAAAAATAATAGATTATATCATTATTATTATACACCAACGCGGCCTACGTGAACCTCGCGGTTACATCCCTGATATAACCCACCTCTAATTTTATCAGCACAAGGTCTCAACAATTCGGATTAAAGAGTTTCCATTTGTTTTTAGCTTTAATTTTCGTTAGTTTCACCATAGTCTTATTCTTTCCGAAGTCTCAATAAATCAAATTCACTAGACGTAGGCTTCCGGATGGTGGATAGTACAGTATGATCCATAAAAACAAACGAAAAGTTTACATTACTTTCAAAACCTTTCTCTCATATGCATGTTAAAGAGGATTCAAGTCAGGACTGCTAGGAGGCCTCAAAACTTTTAGCCTAAACTTCATATTTTCCTTAAACCCATCTTTGAGTCTTTCTTGAACTAAGAAACAGCTCTGATCCAGAGGAGAATTTGGATCTTCAAAATGTCCTTGTACCTAGACTTCAATGTTGACCTCAATCTTTGAAGAAACCTGAATGTATTTTCAACCCGTTTGACGAAACTACTCCGAGTACCATGGCTCCGGCGAGATGCTTTGTAACTTGAATTTTACGTTTTCTGGTACATCCTCGATCGTTTGTGGCGAAATAAACTTGTCCGTGCGAGTATTAAATACTGGATCGATGATGAACTAATTTCTTCAGAGAACACGACGATCGGATGCTGCTTCATAAAGGAAAGCAATCGCTTGGAACGTATAAGTCGCAGTGCTTTGAATCGTTTTGTTATCAAATGGTGTTTTTAGCCCTAGATGGTGCCTTTAGGTCATCTGTAACCAACCGTTGCATGGAGCAATAGGAGATATTCACTCTTCTAGCCAACTTCCTGATTAAACTTGCTGGGTTTCGCTTCACTTTTTCCTAGACCGGTTTAACACCGGGAAGAATACAATATGTGTACTGTGTGTACTCAGAACACACTAAAATCTGCTGAATGGGAGCCATAAGAAGGATTGTCGCGAGTTGAGAAACGAAAACATGAGCGGAAAGTACTTTGATATAGTAAACATTATCCAGTTAAAGCTTAATCTCAAAGTACAAGACGACTTATTATATCCAAAACAAAGATCCAGAACAGTCTTCCACAGAACTTTTAGGTCTGCGATTCGATAAAACCGACCCATTAGCTCATTGAATAAGGACTGTATCGAAAATAACTTATCCACATATTTTGCTTTCAAGTCATATAAAAAATGATGTTTTATTCAAACAAATGGATAATTCTTTATTGTACGGGGTTGAACTTGAAAATTGTGAAGACGGGGGGAAATTATTTTTTTTTTTTTTCAAATTTGGGAATTTTTGTTGGAAAAATTTTGGGTAATGTTTTTTTTTTTTTTTTTGGGGCTTTGGTCGAAATATGTTTGTCTTCCTTTTTTTTTGTGGTTTTTTTTGTTTTTTGGGCCTAAGGGAGAGGGGGGGGGGGGGGGGGGGGGGGGAAGGGGGGGAGGAGTTTTAAAATTTTGTGGGGGGGGGGGGGGGGGGGGGGGGAAAAAGGGGGGGGGGGTCAAGGATGGTTCCAATCGTATCATAAATCACTCGTTGCACGCTCTTCTTTGATTCAATAGACGCACACAATGAGAAGTTCTGCTTAACCTCTCAAACTAAAAACGGATGGGCCAAAAGAAACATTGAATGAACATAGCATGAACTTCGTCGCCTGTGAATTGTATGCGTGTTCATCACTGCTTGCTTGAACAACTTATTGATTCGTTCGTTGGCTTCTGTTGGTGATTCATTTTCGTTTCCTGATTCGATTGTGTGCTAGTGCTCGAAGCTTCCGATCGGATCACTTGGTGATTGTGTGGTGCCGCGTTCAAAGCAAAAAAGAATCGGAAGCCGAAAAGCACAGTGTAGCCAGTAAATACAGCGGGAAAAACAGAAAATATGTAGCAACTAAATACCAAATGTTAATATGAAGTTGCATGTGTTCCTTTAGGCCAATATTTTTTGTTTTGGTAGATACTGATGATGGCACAGGTTACTTAGTTGGTAATGGTACGGCATTACCAACTCGGATGCAGTGGATTCCCTGTCCGGTACAGAAGGTTTTTCAGGTGTCACAAAACAAAACATGTATGCATTCTTGTTGAAATACGAATGCTTGTTCAACGAACGATAATCGATGATATGAATATTTAACCCTCGTCAATCGAAATCTCGATAACGATTCTTCTTGCATTTTATATGATATAAAATTCATAAGGTGTGCATAACACATTGTGTCAATAGTCCTGAAAAAAATTGAATTGTCACGATTTATCGGATACGTGTGACAGGAAAATTATTTAAAAAAATCTAATTGAGTAGGCTGATTTTTCCCAGACCGAACATACTTAACAAACCTTCCAACACTGTCATTCGAACTAAAAGACGAGAAATGATTCTGTTCAATTGAATGCTATGATCTCTCGTCTCCGAACATTATCATCAGGCGATCCTTCTGGGTCGTATTTTCATAGCCACTCAATCAACGAAGAGTGAATCACAAGTAGGCAGAGCTGTTGTCCATTCGGCTTGCGTGGTGGAATGAAGTAATCTAAAAAAGTCTAATCTTGTTCACTCACTGAGTTCCTGCGTATGATGCCTTTACCAATACATTTATCGATGTGGTTGTTTCAAGCACGGATACGAATAAATCATTTTCGCCGATTTTTTCGGCAGTCACCAACACTGACTATGCTTCTGATATAAAGGCAGCAACTCTTTTTTTTTTTGTTTTTTTTTTTGGGCCTATTCATGAAGCATTGTGGAAGAGTATTGTCAAAATGTTCGGGTGCTTTCGGCTCGGTCGTACCATGTAGAATCGAATGACACAAAAAGCTCAGCTTTTGGCACAAACCGAACAGTCTGTTCGTCACTATACCAGGAGTAGAAGTGCGCGCCGGTTTGGTTAAATTTACTAGTTCGAGTGGTGGAAATGTGTAATCTAAGTGCAGTTTCTAGTGCTAAATATAGGAAAAAAGGAACGTTGTTAAAATACAATTACGGTTAGTGAAGCAAAACGTTATTGCGTGTTAATAATAAAATGAAAGTTAACTGTTATTATTGTTAATAGCTTAGTTGTGCTTGGAGACATACGTGCCAATTGTGTTAGGTGGTTACGTTGGTTAGTGCTACGAGAAAAAGGTAAAATAAGTGTAAAAAGAAACATGAAAACTGTCATATTAAAAGTGACGTCACAAGGGTACTAATGGTCGGGGTAGGTACTAAAAGCGGGCCTTTTTCTCCTTCTTCCGCAGTGCGTGGTGGATCAAGTGGTGATCGAGTAGTGGACAGGGCAGTGGTGGCCAATTCCCAGTACAGGAGCGCCGCCTATCGAAAACGAAATACTCCCCGAAACGTCAAGGATCACGGAAATTGTCCTATCCCACGTGTTCTGTAGGCACGATTTTGGCCATTGTTCTCCGGCTATTATCGCATGCTACTGTTCTCCGGTCATCATCGCATGCCATTGTTCTTCCGCCAGCATTGCATGCTATCGTTCGTCGGACATCACCATCGTCGTCCATCGTGCTTGCCACCACGCTGTCTCGGACGACCATTGCTTCATCCCACCACGTCGTCACGAACGACGACGGTCATCGGTACGTCCCATCACATTGTCGCGGGCAAAGGCACGAACTCGTCGAAGACCACGAAACGGATTCCTGCTAAAATCCGAAGGAGCTCGCAACCGAAGCCGCCAGCGAGAGATTCCGCTGTTTCAGTTCACGGTGTGGCAGCCCAGAATGTCCCGTGGAACTGGATAGATACGAGGACCCCCTAAATGCCAAGCACCAGCCAGTTTTGAATCCAGCATCGACTCATCGAGTCCTGCCATCATCTACAAGTTGCCGCCTGCCGATCGTCATGTAAAAAGAGTAACCGCAAGTAGCCTACCCCAAGAAATGTTTGTGACGTCACCAATTAAGCCACTGTTGGCTAATAAATCAGCATGTTAAGATAAAAGTATGTGATAGGCAACTTCTTCTTTAAAACTGATCCTTGATTAGGCTTTTCCACTGCTTTTGTTCTTTCTGCGTTTCTGGACTCGTAAAGGAGTCATCAGGCCTCGCCCAGTGTGGTTGGCAAAAAGAACGTTTGGTTTGAGAGCTTTTGAGCCCCCTGGTTCCGCACAGCCTGTCGATCTTTCCACTTTGCCACATTAGTGGGTACGTGTCGCGTAACACAATTGCATGTGTAGCTCTCGCTGTAGGTAAATGATTTTGAGAGTGTGTAGTGTTGAGACAAAGAAGGTAAACGACCTTTTATTGTCTACCTTTCCTATATTCGGAGTAGCTAGCGGGTAACCGAACCTGAAAGGGGTTTTTGAGTCCTCTTTGACATAGGTCTCGCCATCCATCAAAATACATGCATCCGGTCGCTGCAAAACTCGCGAATACAATTCCCGGGCCCTTGTTGCTGCGCGTTGGTTCTGTTCTGCTCTTTGTTTAGCGAGTTTCTACTTCTTGTAGGTCTTTAGGTTGTTCCGTGTCTTGAAACGTTAAATCATGTATACGCTGGTTCCCGCTTTATTGGCCAAATTACGTATCGACATTGATTTTTTCTTCCAAATTAGAGCTACCACTTTTTTTTTCCTCTGTTCGGGACACAAACCACTGCGACCAGTAATTTGATCTATTGTAGTATATCCCGTATCCTTTGTTTAGTGCACGTCGAGTTACTTTATCACTATTGAGAAATGATAAAGTATTCGGTGTTGTTACAGTGGTCATTGTTTGTTTTGTTAGCAATGAATCGACTTCTAGTCAAAGTTTCCGCTATTTAAACCCTTTGAGGAATGAGAGCACTCCTCAAAGGCACGCCCCTTTATCAGTCAAAATCGGATTAATTACAAAGAAAAAAAACGATGACTCCGATACTGACCATGCATCAGAACCCTAGTCTTAACCAATTCAAACTGTAGAACATCAAATAGAAAATTAGAATTAACATAAATGAAAACTAACCATGTTTTCCTTACTCCAAGCTCATCCTCGATGGGGTCAATCCGAGTATTTTCGCTTTTCATAAGACACTCAAACGCACAGCATACTACGATGAACACAGTTAAACCATCAAATAAACACGCGTACAACTCAAAGGTACGTGTATAGCTTATTTGCAATACATTCCTTACTAATCCTAAACTACAAATTCTATACATTTGTATAGCTTTTAGCTAGTGCAGCACAAAACCAAGACCCTCGTGTTACCGACAAAAGGTGTCGATAGAAATTCCTTCCTTGTCTTCTATCGAAATAACCTTCAACTACCTACGTGTGTAACACCGAGCTCATCTGAAGTCGGACGAAGGCTATTCCCGAGAAATCACCGGAAGCAGAACACGCGTGCCCATATCTAGCAGTAGCCAGCCGACACACTCACACAAACACACCACCTATGGTGTAAGTCAGTAAAAGCAAAGTTCGAAAATAATCTTTGAGGAATTTATTGTTTGCCCTCGTGTGAAAAAAAAAACCCTTAGTAAAATTCGAACCTGAGTGTAAAAAGACCTCAAGCTAGCCGTTCTTATCAAAAAAGGCCCTCTAGGTACAACAGCTAATAAAGATACATTGAAATTACATCGGTTATAAACTGCGCATTAACAATGATTCTTCTTTTACTTTGCTACGCCCTCCGGGGCCTTGCCTGCAGCTCAGATAAGTGTTTTTGAAACACTTTCACACTTCATAATTGAGGGTTTTCACTACCATTTCGCAGCATCCATCCGTACAATGTGTGGCAAACCCAATGAAACACCGACGCGTTTAGAGACTACGCCATGAGGCACTAGCAATAATGATTTGTTCATTGAATCATCTTAACATCGCAACATTTCACGAAATGATGTCAAACTGTTACGTGCTGTGCAAACCTTGAAGTTGGATATTTGGAATTTTCTAGCATGCAAAACTGATGTTACTCCCCCTTGGTTTAACCATAGGAATTTCAATCTTTAATTCTATCGTTTGTCAGTTTCAAGCCACATTTAGAAAACTATGTGACACTTTCTGAAGAGACTACAGGAATTTAAATATTTCAACCATTATAATGTGAAAATCTCAATATATACCAAATACATAGCCTTTACTGTATAAATAACAAATTCCTAAGAAATTTCAGGGTCTTAGAACCTGGAATAAACCTAGCACATTAATTAAACGATAGATTTTATATGGCGTACTACCACATCAAGAGAAGGAACCGAATAACTTCCATCGGCAAATTCATATTGAATTTGACCCGTAAATTGTATGTACATGCCACGGTTAATTTTTAACCTTAACTCAAAGCACGCGATTCAAATTCAGCTATGCATTTCCGCTTATTTTTCTCCTGTGATATCGTGTATTATTTATAATTGGTCATGTGGGATATCTATATTGTGTGCGCGGTAAAAGATTTCAATTGACGGTAGCGATTTTCAGGTAATTATTGCCATTAAACTTTGTCGTAAACACACGCAGGTATATGAGCTTCAGACTCATTAGTATAAGTTGAGAATGAAAACAGATGTTTTGAATGGAACAGTAAATGTTTTGCCCTGAGCGCAACTGGTCAGAAAATCAGTGAATGAGATTTTGCTATTGATTTGTTCATAGTCTTTGTCCAAATCATATATATTTTGTGAAGAAAAATGACGATTGATATTTACGATAACGTAACTATGAACTACACAGTTGCCATTCCGAAGCTTTATGATTTTGGCGAAACAGACGGAGCTTTTATCATGTTTTGTGCCTTTTTGATGGTATCGTTGCAAACTGGGTTTGCCTTACTGGAATCGGGCTGCGTCAGTGAGAAGAATGAAGTTGATATGATGTTGAGAAACGTCGTGGATATTGTACTTGGCGGTGTATCATTCTGGTTGTTTGGATTTGCATTTATGTTAGGAAGAAGCGAGTATAGAAATCCATTTATAGGCCTGGGTGACTTCTTAGTAGATGCCTCATTTAATGATCCCATGATGGGGCAATTTATGGCAGTCTATGTGTTTCAAATGTCATTTTCTGCTTCCGCGACAACCATTGTTGGTGGAGCTATCGCTGAAAGGTAAGCATGGTAGAGTTAAGCCCAATTAAGAACATGCGGAACCATACAGCATCAGACTTATAGTCGTTGTCAGTAGACAATTGACAACTGAAATCATTTTAAGTTATTTACACTTCCTTTTTAAGCCGATATTACCTAGATATCCAGCGTCCCTAAGGGTGAACTCTTCAATCCAGAATCGTGGTCGTAGATAGTCGAAGTTACAGGACAGTAGTGGACCTGTCCAGAATATTATGTGATAATTATAAGATTTCGGAAAAACTCAAACTGAGTTTTGCCTAGTCGAATTCAACGCTGAGTTTTCAGGATCAAAAATTCATTACATTGTCTATGAGTGTAAATATTTTTTTTTAATTTTTAGTACAACATAGTGAACTAAAGACTGGACTCGGAAAAAATGAGACACACAAAAATGATCACCAAAAATTCATTTTAAATCGGATACTTCTCAAATTTTCAGGGATTAAATAACTATATATTAACTATGTTTTGGCATAACTTATTTATTGAATCTCCCCCCAAGCTGAATGCTCGTTCATTTCTCTTAACACTGCTCATGAGATCTTGGGCGAGGCTTTGTCCATCTTCCTTACACAATTTCTCCCAGTTTTTCTTCAAAGCTTCATCGGATTTGAATGTTTTTCCGCTTTTCTTCAACTCCTTCTTCATTATCGCTCAAAACTTTTCGATCGGATGAAGTCCTGGTGTATTTGGCGGGTTCGCCTCCTTCGGGACCACATTAACGCCCTTCGCTTCGTACCAATCCATTACAGGCTTGGCGTAATGGCACGAAGCGAGATCCGGCCAGAACAGCGTGGGACCACGGTGAGAGCGGAGGAAGGGCAGCAAGCGCTTCTGCAATCATTCCTCTCGATAAATCTGCCCATTTATGGTGCCGGTTGTAACGAACGGCTTGCTGTACCGTCCGCACTCGCAGATCGCCTGCCACAATAGGTACTTCTTCACGAATTTGTCCATCTTTCTCTTCCGGAACTTTTCCGGAACCTCCATGCGGGACGTACCGACAAAAAACTCGAGGCCAGGGATTTGTTTGGTGTCCGCCTTGATATATGTCTCGTCGTCCATGATGACGGCTTGACCAGCCACTCACGGTACAGCTTCCGCGCACGCAATTTGGCCACCATGTTTTGCTTGTCAGTCCGGTTTGGCGCTTTCCTGACCTTAAAAACATGTAGCCCAGCCCGCTTCATGGTCTGCTGGACGAACCACTTCGACGAATTGACCTTTTTGGCCACGTCTCGAGTGGAAAAGTTTGGGTTATTCTTAAAGTTCTGCCTTATCTTCCACGCCTTCTCTGGGTATTCCGTTTTCGATTTTCGGCCGCTTCCAGCGCGCCGCTCGATGGTCTTCGTCTCCTGGAACATCTTCACAACGCAGGACACGGTGGAATGGTGAATTTCAAGCCTTTTGCCGATCCATCTGTGCGACTGACTAGGATTATCGATCACCGCGCCCAAGATTTACTGGCGTAGCTCTTCTTGTTTCGAATGCATCTTAAAAACTACTTGACAGATCGCAATAAAATTTAGCACACAACTCTCTAAACTAGTATTACCCAAAATTTCATTAATTTTTACCCACGCGATAAAAAGTTACATCCATAACAAAGTGTCCGAGTCCAATCTTTACCAATTTTTTTTTTTAATATAAAAATAAACAACTTTCTAGAACATGTTATATTTGCATTATTTCAGAGAGATGAGCTATTGAATATATTTTCGTTTTTATCGTCGTTTTTTCGACGTCCGTACCATTTTTTTTTTTAACTCTTTATTTATTCCAAATTTTACATTATTTAACATTCAAATATTAACCTAGGTGATCCTGCTAAGTAATTAACATTTCAACCTTATATGCTATCATTTATATCTAATTGTGTTAATATTATTTTTACCTTGTCTATTTAGTATTTTTAACAGGGTTCCTTTTGCCTGCGTGTAAGAAAAATTATTGATTTCTTAAAACTAGTTCTTATCTATAGAGAGTATTGATCATTGCAATTGAAGACTGCAATGATTTTTGTCTAAAATTATGAATTATTTTGTTGGACATTTCTTCTAGAGTCTCAACGTTTGAAATTCTATGTAATTCAATAGTACTGAACCAGGGTGGCAGCTTCAAAATCATTTTCAGAACTTTGTTCTGAATCCTTTGAAGTGCTTTTTTCCTAGTAGCACAACAACAAGACCATATTGGCACAGCATAAAGCATGGCCGGTCTAAAGATTTGTTTGAATATTAGAAGTTTGTTTTTCAAACAAAGTTTGGATTTTCTGTTTATAAGAGGATATAAACATTTTATATATTTATTACATTTGGCTTGAATGCCCTCAATGTGATCTTTAAAAGTTAATTTTTGATCAAGTATCAGTCCAAGATATTTTACTTGATTTGACCAAGAAATTGGAACTCCGTTCATAGTGACCATATGACTATTACTAGGTTTCAAAAATGCAGCTCTAGGCTTGTGTGGGAATATTATAAGTTGAGTTTTGGAAGCATTAGGAGAAATCTTCCATTTTTTAAAATAATCTGTAAAAATGTCCAAGCTTTTTTGTAGCCTCCTGGATATAACACGAAGACTTTTTCCTTTAGCGGAAATGCCTGTGTCATCAGCAAAGCAAGATTTTTGACAGCCCTGAGGTAAATCAGGGAGATCTGAAATGAATATGTTATAAAGTATTGGCCCAAGAATGCTACCTTGAGGAACACCAGCTCTGACAGGCAATTGATCAGATTTAGAATTCTGATAATTTACTTGCAAAGTTCTATCAGTTAAGTAGTTTTGAACTAATTTCATGATATAAAGCGGAGAATTGAACTTTTTCAGTTTCGCAATCAAACCTTCATGCCAAACACTGTCGAATGCTTTTTCTATGTATAGAAGAGCAACTCCAGTAGAGCAGCCTTCAGCTTTGTTTGAACAAATTAAATTTATAACTCTCAAAAGTTGATGCGTAGTTGAATGCCCCTGGCGAAATCCAAACTGTTCATCAGCAAAAATTGAGTTTGTATTGACGTGAAGCATCATTCTATTCAAAATTATTTTTTCAAAAAGCTTACTTATATAAGAAAGCTACCTGATTGGTCGGTAGCTAGAAGCTTCAGCCGGATTTTTGTCTGGCTTCAAGATAGGTACGACTTTTGCATTTTTCCATTTATCTGGAAAGTATGCCAGATGAAAACATCTGTTAAACAGTTTTACCAAGAAAGACAAAGTACTCTCGGGGAGTTTTTTGATTAGGATATAGAAAATTCCATCATCACCTGGTGCTTTCATATTTTGAAATTTTTTAGTTATGAAGTAAAAATCATCCCAATCAGTTCCCCAAGAATCATCAAAAATATTTTCTTGTGAGAAAATATTCAGATACTCCCTGGAAAGGTTGTTTCAATATGTTAGAGAGTTTCCAGAATGGTTTGAAACTCGGATCTAATTTTGATACATTGTTTTCAAAATGTTTGTTCCTCAGGGCAGAGAAGCGTTTTTTAATTTGTTTTTGTAAATCTCGCCATATGACTTCCATAGCGGGATCACGTGTTGTATTGACGCCTACGTACATTTTTCAGACGAATCAAGAGCTGAAGATCGTCATCAATTATAACTGAATCGAATTTAACCTCGCATTTTGGCACTGAAGCAGCTCGTGCTCTATTTATTGAGAAAGCCAGAGATTCAAGAGCATTATTAATTTCATTTCTTGTTTGCAATGGAACATTAGGATCAAAGTTGTATTCCATAAATGTTCGATATTGATCCCAATTAGCTCTATGGTAGTTGAAAGTAGAACTGATGGAATTAGAAATGATTTCTTGAGATATTTCAAATGTAACTGGAAGGTGATCAGAACCAAAGTCAGCATGGGTAATCAATTGACTACAAAGTTGACATGAATCAGTTGGGACCAAATCAGTTGAGGGATTTCTGGCTGAAGAAAAGCAAGTTGGGCTATTTGGGTATTGAATAGTGTAGTAGCCTGCGGAACAATGATCAAAAAGTATATTACCATTGGCATTGCTTTGCGAATTATTCCATGAGCGGTGTTTTGCATTGAAATCACCAATAACGAAGAATTTAGACCTATGACGGGCAAGTTTCTGGAGGTCACCCTTGAGTCAGTTCTTTTGCTGACCAGTAATAACAGCAATATGCACGTTATGAACTCTTAAAAATTTAAATAGCTCATCCTCGTTATCTCTGATGGATGGAGCATTCCAATTCAAAATGTTTAATGACTTAAAATCCATTACTGAACTTCAATGTCATGACAATATTATTGGCAAATTTAATACCAGTTTAGATAGCTTCAAACATGGAATTAGTTTTTAGCATATCGGTTTTCATGTCGATTAACGATTGCTGTAAAAATTCTAATTTAGGAGCGGATATGTTACCTAAATAAAATTCATCAGATGTCCCGTGGGAATTTTGGTTTTGGTTTCTACCCGCTGCAACGGCAGCGTAGGTAGGTCCATTTCCATGTTGAACATTGTTAACAACACGGTTGGGTAAGAATGTAGGGTTTGAAGATTGAACCCTGTTGGTACCTGCAGGTATCGAAATAGTATTTACTCCTCGTTGAGCGTTTGAAGTTACAGTTGTGGATGGAAAAACCTGTCCGCTGTTTCTACCGACGGTTTGGTAGGAATTTGTTCTTTGCTGATCGTTGTTAACAGCTGCAGAATGGGTAGTAGCTGGTCGGGAACGTATATTGTTTCCTACCTGGCGTTTAGTGCGCGACTGCAAAATTGCTTTACGAGTCTTGCACTCCCAAAAATTTGATTTATGGTTTTCACCACAATTTGAGCATTTGAATTTTTGAGGATATTCCTTCACAGGACAGTCGTCCTTAGCGTGCGAGGAATCCCCACAATTCATGCATTTACCAATCATATGGCAATGCTTTGTTCCGTTACCCCATCCCTGGCACTTACGGCACTGGGTGAGGCTTTGAAAATTTACTCCAGTCTTCCTGAAATGTTCCCACTTCACAGGCGAAAGGCTTGCTTTTTCTAAATCCTTAAGGTTATTAAGTTCACTTGACTTGAAGTGAACTAAGTAGAGATCGTTTGAAATCCCTTTGCGAGAATCGCCAGGCCGGGATTTCATTTTCATCTTAATTACTTGGACTGGGGTAATTCCAAGTAATTTTATTAACTCGTTTTTTATTTCATCGAGAGATTCACCACTGGGCAGTCCTTCCAAGACAATCTTGAAAAGACGCTCAGCTTTGGTGTAGTAAGTGAAGAAATTGTGGTTCTTCTGAGTAAGATACTCAAGAAGACGTTTGTATCCGTCGAAGGTTTCTGCATGCAAACGGCATTCACCTCGTTTGGAAATTTGAAGGGAATATTTCACACCTTCAACAAATGTTAAGATTTCCTTGCGAAAAGCATGAAAATCCGAAATTGTCACCACAATAGGGGGAACTTTTTCCTTTGTCAATCGAGAAAGTTTTTTCAAATTTTGATTAGATGATGGATCACTCTCATCATCTGTGAGCATATCAAATTGATTACTCACATTAATTTGATTTGCAGGCGAATCAATAGATTGCCCTTTTCGTTTGCGCTTATTTGCCATAGTGGCAGAGTAATTTGCTCCAAATCGACGTCCAAGCAGATAACTATAAGAATCCGAGGGACCGAAGAGGAATTTTCCAATGCGATATCCTAGCCGGGTTACCCGAAGGGCCTAACAAGGATCGAAAAGGAATAAGAGGAAATCTAACAATTGTAGGTATTATTTAGCACTGAAAAGTGCTGTTTAAGATTTGGTGTAGCGTTAGGTAGCAATAGCACTTCCTTCAGCAAATAGAAAATAGAACCGCACGGCATGAGAGCACAATGCAGACTGCACGACGGTAAGCTGCATCTTAAAGTAAGTTAAAATAGCTTTTAAGCTTTCAAGTTTAAGTTGCCTGAAATTATATTCCCTACAAACTTGTCCTTGACATCACCCTTCTATTGTGCTTTGTTCAAAAGTTAGCAACAGCACTGCCCTACCGGTCAAGTTTGAAACTTCGAAACGATCAGCACAAGATGGACAACTTTTTGGCGTACAACTTTGTAGAAAATACCATGATTCGGAAACGTAACCCTTAAGAGTTATTAATTTCACCGTGAAAAAAAGCTTTTCCGATCACTGTGCGTTGCCAGCTCCTTTTTCTGGTTCGATGCCCCTTTTTCCGCGCAGATTTCGGTAAATCTCCAAGAAAACACGTTACCTCAAACTGTTTAACAATCTTCAGCACTGCAGATTTAGTGCACATCACGCTTTTTGTCAATTCTCGAAACGACATTTTTTCGGAAAACCATTTGTGCAGAATTAATCTGCGAGTTAATAAGCTGATCAGACCCATCGTTCGAAATTTTTCACTCATTTTCGATTATTCAGGTGTGTTGTCAAAGTAAACAATGTTTTTACACACTGAGCGAAGCTTCACAATTTTTCGTTAAGTTTTAACCCTAAACCATTGATAAACAGGTGTAGACTTTCTTTAATGAACAGTACAATATTTCGGCACACAGGACACATGATTCCACCAAATATCATTAAATACCGAATAAAAAAATACTTTTCATTTTCAATCAACACAAGACACTACTTATTTTCATAATTATCTTCAGGATTTAATGTAATCCTAAATAGTTTTCAACGAATTTTTACTATTTTAATGGCAGGGTGACCCCAGAATGTGCTTTAATATACGTTGACGACCATTATAATAATTTAGAAAATGTTTTCTACACATTCAGAAATTACAACTTAAAATTGAACCCTGATAACGCAGTTTCTTAGATCAGCAAGATCCCGGTGATTCAGGAAAAAAAAAATCTGAATTCATACAAATAGATATTAGCATTCCCAATTTCCGGCAAAAACAAGATCGTCATGTAAAAAAACCCAATGTAATTCGCCGACAGCGTTCTGTTACTATTACATAAAGTTTGCATATAATTGCACTTGATTTGCAAAGCCACTTGATGATCTATTAAATATGAATACTTAATTTAATCAATTTTAAGGATTTTTGAGGATGCTTGCCAACAGGAAGCAACAAAGTGTGCTTACTGTGGCAAAGAGCCTCTCCACGATTTGCAGAACTGCCCCGTGTACAAGAAGCGCACTGGTTACGTGAGACGTTCCATACAAGAATGCTCCAAGCAGACGTATGCAGAAATGTTAAAGTCGCAAAACGGAGCGTCTGCATCGTCTGTATCAGCCGCTCAAAATGAAAATCCTTTTTTGATTTTGTCTTCCGATGAACTGGACTCTGACGAAGCCGATGAGAGTGGATTTCCGGAGGTACACACCCCCGGTAAAAGGAAGCCCACTAGTTCCCCGGTTGTGCGCCGGAAACTAATTAAACCCACTTTCAAAAGCTTGCAAAATGGAGGTAGCGAGGGTCAAGTTAAAAAAAAACCGAATAAACCGGTAATAGCTGATGCATCCGTTCCTAGCTGTAGCTATACCAACCCGCCACTACCTAATAACAGTAACCGTAAGAGGTTGCCAAAAACAAGTACTACGTCTTCTCGCAATTCTAAGAAAAATATCCCGTCCAAGCGAGGTAAGATTAATTTTAGGGACATTGTGGATAACATTTTACATGCTCTTGGCCTTTCGGATGCTTCACCGCTCCGAGGAATTACTGACCTGCTTATTCCTATAGTTGAAAACTACTTCAAGCAATTGACTGTATCATAGCCCCTCATTGGTGAATTCATATTTTTCGATGAATAATTCGTCGAGTGGGGATCAAAATATGATCACCGTATTACAATGGAACTGTCGTAGTCTAATACCTAAATTAGACTCGTTCAAGTATTTGATTCACAATTCTGATTGTGATATGATTGCTCTCAGTGAAACATGGCTTTCATCCGAAGATGAATTAAACTTCCACGATTTTAACATTATTCGCCTGGACCGAGATGATTCATATGGTGGCGTACTTTTGGGGATCAAAAAGTGCTACCCCTTCTATAAAATCTCACTCCCAATAATCTCAGGCATTGAAATCGTCGCTTGCCAAATAAATGTAAAGAATAAAGATCTTTGCATAGCTTCCGTCTATGTCCCTCCGAGGGCATCAATAAACCGCCGTCAACTTTGGAGTTCAATTACATTATTTCCATCCCCAGTTCTTATTCTGGGCGATCTGAACTCCCACGGTACTGCTTGGGGCGAACAATACGATGACAATAGAGCGGGTATTTTCTATGACTTATGCGACGATTTCAACTTGACCATCTTGAACACTGGGGAAGCGATACGAATAGCAAAACCTCCTGCCAGGGAGAGTCGACTTGACATATCTTTGTGCTCTAACTCACTATCATTAGATCGTCTGTGGAAGGTAATCAATGATCCCCATGGTAGTGATCACTTACCAATAATTATCTCAATCACAAATAGTTTTAATAAAACAGACCAGTCAATCCATGTTCCTTATGACCTTACGAGGCATATTGATTGGCAACATTTTGCATCGGCGGTAACCCTTGGTATTGATTCTACCGATCCTCTTCCACCATAAGAAGAGTATCGTTTCCTTTCCGAACTGATGTACAAAAGTGCATTAGAAGCTCAGAAACGACGTGTTCCAAGTGCATCCCTCAAAAGAAGACCCGCCACCCCTGGATGGGATGATGAATGCACTAAGTTGTATCTTGAGAAATTCGATGCGTTTAAAGATTATCGTAGACATGAAACATGTGAGCTTTTTGATAAGTACCTCAAGCTTGAAAAAAAAGCTTAAAAACTTACTCCAAGCAAAGAAACGCAATTACTGGCGTTCGTTTGTAGAGGGACTATCTAGAGAAATCTCGATGACAACGCTTTGGAGAAAGGTTCGTTAAGTGCGAAACCGCTCATCCTCCAATGAGAGTGAAGAATACTCCATGCAGTGGATATTCGACTTCGCTAAAAAGGTTTGTCCAGACTACCCGAAATAACGGTTCTCTGGACGAACCATTCACAATGTTGGAATTTTCAATTCTTCTTTCATCGAATAACTCTGTTCCGGGAAGCGATATGATTAAATTCAACCTTCTAAAAAATCTCCCCGATATCGCTAAAAGACGATTACTTAACCTGAATAAAACTCTCATTTAATTAAATTAAGTTCCACCCGCATGGAGGCAGGTTAAAGTAATAACTATTCAAAAGCCTGGGAAACCAGCGTCTGATTACAATTCTTACCGTCCGATCTCTATGCTATCATGTTTAAGGAAATTGTTAGAAAAAATGATCCTATCAAGACTTGACCGTTGGGTTGAATCAAACAACCTGCTATCAAATACGCAATTTGGTTTCAGAAAGAGCAAAGGAACAAACGATTGTTTAGCGTTGCTTTCATCTGATAAACAACTGGCCTTTGCACACAAGGAGCAATTGGCTTCAGTATTTCTGGATATTAAGGGTGCATTTGATTCAGTTTCCATCGATAAACTGGCAGATAGTCTGCACAGTAGTGGATTACCAGGTATTTTAAATAACTTTTTGTTTAATTTACTGTCAGAAAAACAAATGACCTTCAATCTAGGTAAACTGACAACTTCCAGAATAAGCAACATGGGCTTACCCCAAGGCTCATGCTTAAGTCCCTTGCTTTATAATTTTTATGTTAAAGATATTGATAACTGCTTGGAAAATAGATGCACGCTAAGACAACTTGCAGACGATGCTGTGATCTCCTTTAGAGGTCCACGTGCAGAAATCTTGCAAAGACCATTGCAAAATTCCCTAGATAATCTGTCCATCTGGGCCAGAAATTTGGGGATCGAGTTTTCACCGCATAAAACCGAATTAGTAGTGTTTACTAGAAAGCGGTTCCCAGCCCAACTGCGTCTCAAGCTATTGGGAAGAGACATTACCCAATCTTTGACCTTCAAATACCTTGGAGTCATGTTTAATTCAAAATGCACTTGGAGTAATCACTGTGCGTATTTAAAACAGAAATGTGAACAAAGGATCAATTTTCTAAGATCAATTTCCGGGACATGGTGGTGTGCTCACCCGGAAGGCCTCATTAAACTCTACAAAACAACTACTCTTTCAGTTCTCGAATATGGCTCTTTTTGTTTCCTCTCGGCAAGAAATAGCCACCTCTTCAAATTGGAACGCATTCAATATCGTTGTCTACGTATTGCCCTTGGATGTATGCATTCAACGCACAATATGAGCCTGGAGGTTCTGGCAGGAGTAAAACCCTTACAGTACCGCTTCTGGGAGCTCTCATCTAGAATACTGATCAAGTGTGGAATCAGTAACAACCTTGTGATTGAAAACTTCGAAGCAAAGCTCGAATTGAGCACCCAGTCAAGATTCTTACGAATCTAAATTAACTATATGACATCCGATATTAGTCTTCCATGCTATATACCTCCTAGTGTACGCTTTCCTTATCACAGTTCCTCCATTGACTATGATCTCTCCATGAAACAGGCTAATCAAGGAGTTCCAGATCAACTTCGACCTATTTTAATTCCCCATATTGTCATCGAAAAGTACCAACATATCAATTGCAATAGAAGAATTTTCACTGATGGGTCGCGCATTGATGGATCCACTGGTTTCGGTGTTTACAATGAATACTCATCTGCCTTCCGGAAACTTCCGGAAACTTCAGGAACCTTGTTCCGTATATGTTGCTGAGCTGGCAGCAATCAATTTCGCATTGGGGATAATTTCCGACATGCCCGTAGACCATTATTTCATCTTCTCGGATAGTCTCAGTTCTATTGAGGCCCTCCAGTCGATGAAAACAGTGAAGCACTCATCTTACTCTCTTTCAAAAATAAGGGAGCAGATGTGTGCGTTTGTCGAAAGATCATTTAGGATTACCTTTGTATGGGTCCCCTCACATTGCTCAATTCCAGGCAATGAGAAGGCGGACTCTCTAGCAAAGGTGGGTGCACAAGAAGGCGAGATTTTTGAAAAAAGAATTTTGCATTATGAATTTTTCCCATTAGTACGTCAGAGTTCTCTTCAAAGTTGGCAAAACGCTTGGACAAGTAATTCTCTTGGGCGGTGGTTACATTCCATTATTCCAAATGTTTCGTCGAGATCGTGGTTCAAAGGTCTGGATGTAAGTCGCGGTTTCATTCGTGTGATGTCAAGACTTATGTCCAACCACTACTCGCTAGACGCACATCTCTACAGAATTAACCTCGTCGATAGCAACATATGTAGGTGTGGAACCGGTTATGATGACATCGATCACGCAGTTTGGCATTGCCCGGGTAATGATGCCTCCAGAGCACGACTATTGGATACTCTTGTGGCCCGAGGTAGACAACCCTTCCGCGAAGTAAGAGATGTTTTGGGAATGCGTGATCTTCCCTACATGCAAGCGATTTACGAATTCCTCTGTTTGTCTGATCTAAGAGTGTAATGTCATCACCCCCTCCCTTGCACTCTAGTAAATTCCCTGCCATTGTGTCCCAGTTATATTATCCTTTTGTTTCCGTGCTACTTGTACCTGCCCAGCAAGCTGTGGTCACCCATCTGCAGCTTAGTTCCTGTAAGGGACTACAGAGACCGAGGATTTGGTAGATGTCGCAACCATGAGCAGCAACAAATACCTGAAATAAGTTACCTGCCTAGCCCCTTCCAAACAATAATGTGACCCATTAATTTCGTTTACTGAAACGGAAAAGTAAAGAATCGAAAAAAAATTTCTGCAGCAGTATCCACCTGAAAAGAACGAAAAATAAAATTGGAATTTGTAAGG
The DNA here is from genome assembly GCA_024533555.2 of Aedes koreicus. NCBI lineage: Eukaryota > Metazoa > Arthropoda > Insecta > Diptera > Culicidae > Aedes > Aedes koreicus. Next base: position 140,669 of record JAHHFK020001917.1, read on the forward strand.
TTTCCACGCAAACTTATGGGAGCTGTCACTTTTACTTTCGGAAAAATATTCCGCTCGATTATTGCGTAAGTGAAGGTGACATTTCGTTCCACGCAGATCAATTGCCAAAATTCCGCTTGGTAATATTGAACAAAATTCCGTAACTTCTCTACTTTTTAAGTCGATACTGGCCTTAAAACAAAAATACACATACTAAAGCAATAATTAGTATAAACGATGCAGATAAGTTCCATAGCACTAACAAATTAATTTCATATGATTATACAATGAAACTTATATTGATGCCTTAAGCAAACCATTAGAAGTGGTTGTGACAACAATCATAGCATTTCATAAGGTAGTGTTATGAAATTCAAACCGTTTCCTAGTGGATAATTTTCATAAGGTTATTTAATGAACATTAAAAGGTTTTTTGCACTAGTGTATGGCTAAAAACCCAAAAGTCTTATCGATCATATACCATCATATCTATTTGGTTTGAAAAATCCTATCTCAAAATTAACAAGAGTTCGTCAGCAATTAGAGGAATTTGAATTTTATGCAGAATATGTTAAAGAAAAATATTATATAAGAGCGGTTGCCGGCCATCACGAACAGCGTCAGATAATTTCTATTATGGATATGTTCACGTGCTGATGCGTTAAAGCAAAATCAATGACAATAAGGAACAATAGGCAAAATCAAATATACAAGACATAATTCCATCTTATGATAACAATGATTACCTTTTCGGCATTGAGATCCATAACTAGCGTTCTCTATATTCTGTCCCTCTTATTCTACCACCTGGACCCAGGGCTTCTTATATTTTAAAACTGTCCTGGTATTTTCGAGTAGAAATAGTAATTTTAAAAATTAAAGGTGGGTTGTATCAGGGATATAACCGCGAGGTTCACGTAGGACCGCGTTGGTGTATAGTAGTAATGGTATCATCTTATTTATACATATCATAACACATATGGTTGGTTAAAATTTTTGAAGAAAGTTTGGTTGGTTAATATTAAAATGTTTTTATTATTTTGCTTGACCTTCCTTCTTATGAAATTTTCTACAAACCGAGCCATTGCTCTTCAGTTCAGTACAATGAAAAAAAACTATAAGGGACAGCCCAATGGGGTTGTACGCAAAGTTGACGTAGGACTACGCAGCAATCGAATTCCCATACACGTCAGGGCCATCCGCTAATTGATTTAAGTCAGTTCTGAAAAGGGCCAAGAAAATTCTATTGTACAATTTTTAGAAAGCATTTGGTGGCTCGGCCCCGGTTGTATTTTCTACGGTGGTTGAGAGGGCCACTGTCTCTAACGCGTAGAAGATAGTTATGGATCTGTTGGTTCATTGGTTGTTCAACGCGCTTTGCTATTTATTCCGGGACGCGGCGTTTAAAGCAATGCCATGTTCAGCCGGGCGCGGTAATGGAAATTTCAAACAGCCCAAGAGAAAATGTTAACCAAATAAACTCTTTAATTGGAAAATTGATTTGGTCGTCTATAGAGAGAATTGATCATTGCAATTGAAGACTGCAATGATCTTTGTCTAAAATTATGAATTATTTTGTTGGACATTTCTTCTAGAGTCTCAACGTTTGAAATTCTATGTAATTCAATAGTACTGAACCAGGGTGGCAGCTTCAAAATCATTTTCAGAACTTTGTTCTGAATCCTTTGAAGTGCTTTTTTCCTAGTAGCACAACAACAAGACCATATTGGCACAGCATAAAGCATGGCCGGTCTAAAGATTTGTTTGAATATTAGAAGTTTGTTTTTCAAACAAAGTTTGGATTTTCTGTTTATAAGAGGATATAAACATTTTATATATTTATTACATTTGGCTTGAATGCCCTCAATGTGATCTTTAAAAGTTAATTTTTGATCAAGTATCAGTCCAAGATATTTTACTTGATTTGACCAAGAAATTGGAACTCCGTTCATAGTGACCATATGACTATTACTAGGTTTCAAAAATGCAGCTCTAGGCTTGTGTGAGAATATTATAAGTTGAGTTTTGGAAGCATTAGGAGAAATCTTCCATTTTTTAAAATAATCTGTAAAAATGTCCAAGCTTTTTTGTAGCCTCCTGGATATAACACGAAGACTTTTTCCTTTAGCGGAAATGCCTGTGTCATCAGCAAAGCAAGATTTTTGAAAGCCCTGAGGTAAATCAGGGAGATCTGAAATGAATATGTTATAAAGTATTGGCCCAAGAATGCTACCTTGAGGAACACCAGCTCTGACAGGCAATTGATCAGATTTAGAATTCTGATAATTTACTTGCAAAGTTCTATCAGTTAAGTAGTTTTGAACTAATTTCATGATATAAAGCGGAGAATTGAACTTTTTCAGTTTCGCAATCAAACCTTCATGCCAAACACTGTCGAATGCTTTTTCTATGTCTAGAAGAGCAACTCCAGTGGAGCAGCCTTCAGCTTTGTTTGAACGAATTAAATTTATAACTCTCAAAAGTTGATGCGTAGTTGAATGCCCATGGCGAAATCCAAACTGTTCATCAGCAAAAATTGAGTTTGTATTGATGTGAAGCATCATTCTATTCAAAATTATTTTTTCAAAAAGCTTACTTATATAAGAAAGCTACCTGATTGGTCGGAAGCTAGAAGCTGCAGCCGGATTTTTGCCTGGCTTCAAGATAAGTACGACTTTTGCATTTTTCCATTTATCTGGAAAGTATGCCAGATGAAAACATCTGTTAAACAGTTTTACCAAGAAAGACAAAGTACTCTCGGGGAGTTTTTTGATTAGGATATAGAAAATTCCATCATCACCTGGTGCTTTCATATTTTGAATTCTTTTTAGTTATAGTTTTTAGGAGATGTCTCGCTCATCGCCATGAGGCACCAAGATTGGACAGTAATGTTTTGCTAGAATGAAAGATATGAAGAGAAAGTTGAAAGTTCCGTCAGTGTACGGTAGGCTAGAAATAGAACAGAGGTATTGAAAATTGAGTGAAAGGGCATGGTAAAGTAGTATTCGAACCACAGACGTTTCATTTGCCTAACATCCCACTTGGGGCTATTGGTGCCGTTTGAATCCGTCGAAGGTTTCTGCATGCAAACGGCATTCACCTCGTTTGGAAATTTGAAGGGAATATTTCACACCTTCAACAAATGTTAAGATTTCCTTGCGAAAAGCATGAAAATCCGAAATTGTCACCACAATAGGGGGAACTTTTTCCTTTGTCAATCGAGAAAGTTTTTTTTCAAATTTTGATTAGATGATGGATCACTCTCATCATCTGTGAGCATATCAAATTGATTACTCACATTAATTTGATTTGCAGGCGAATCAATAGATTGCCCTTTTCGTTTGCGCTTATTTGCCATAGTGACAGAGTAATTTGCTCCAAATCGACGTCCAAGCAGATAACTATAAGAATCCGAGGGACCGAAGAGGAATTTTCCAATGCGATATCCTAGCCGGGTTACCCGAAGGGCCTAACAAGGATCGAAAAGGAATAAGAGGAAATCTAACAATTGTAGGTATTATTTAGCACTGAAAAGTGCTGTTTAAGATTTGGTGTAGCGTTAGGTAGCAATAGCACTTCCTTCAGCAAATAGAAAATAGAACCGCACGGCATGAGAGCACAATGCAGACTGCACGACGGTAAGCTGCATCTTAAAGTAAGTTAAAATAGCTTTTAAGCTTTCAAGTTTAAGTTGCTTGAAATTATATTCCCTACAAACTTGTCCTTGACATCACCCTTCTATTGTGCATTGTTCAAAAGTTAGCAACAGCACTGCCCTACCGGTCAAGTTTGAAACTTCGAAACGATCAGCACAAGATGGACAACTTTTTGGCGTACAACTTTGTAGAAAATACCATGATTCGGAAACGTAACCCTTAAGAGTTATTAATTTCGCCGTGAAAAAAAGCTTTTCCGATCACTGTGCGTTGCCAGCTCCTTTTTCTGGTTCGATGCCCCTTTTTCCGCGCAGATTTCGGTAAATCTCCAAGAAAACACGTTACCTCAAACTGTTTAACAATCTTCAGCACTGCAGATTTAGTGCACATCACGCTTTTTGTCAATTCTCGAAACGACATTTTTTCGGAAAACCATTTGTGCAGAATTAATCTGCGAGTTAATAAGCTGATCAGACCCATCGTTCGAAATTTTTCACTCATTTTCGATTATTCAGGTGTGTTGTCAAAGTAAACAATGTTTTTACACACTGAGCGAAGCTTCACAATTTTTCGTTAAGTTTTAACCCTAAACCATTGATAAACAGGTGTAGACTTTCTTTAATGAACAGTACAATAGTACCAAATATCATTAAATACCGAATGAAAAAATACCTTTCATTTTCAATCAACACAAGACACTACTTATTTTCATAATTATCTTCAGGATTTAATGTAATCCTAAATAGTTTTCAACGAATTTTTACTATTTTAATGGCAGGGTGGCCCCAGAATGTGCTTTAATATACGTTGACGATATTGTCGTCATTTTGCACTGTTCACCATTATAATAATTTAGAAAATGTTTTCTACACATTCAGAAATTACAACTTAAAATTGAACCCTGATAACGCAGTTTCTTAGATCAGCAAGATCCCGGTGATTCAGGAAAAAAAAATCTGAATTCATACAAATAGATATTAGCATTCCCAATTTCGGGCAAAAACAAGATCGTCATGTAAAAAAAACCAATGTAATTCGCCGATGGCGTTCTGTTACTATTACATAAAGTTTGCATATAATTGCACTTGATTTGCAAAGCCACTTGATGATCTATTAAATATGAATACTTAATTTAATCAATTTTAATGAGACGAAAGCAAGGACGAAAGTTGCCAAAAGATGTCTGAATTTTATTTAAAATTAAGTTTCACGACTTTAAAATACCCTGAATTTTCAAAAGAAATTTTACCCTCCATTTTATAATACCACGTGTAATGCTATTTTGTCGCAAAACTTTGATAGAAATGATTTTACCATAAAGTAGATCATGATAATGATTTTCTCAAGTCATTCTTATCAATTCCATAAACCACCTTATTAATTTCATGACTGTTGTTTGTGTGTAATAATCATAAAGCATATGTATGAAAGCGCGCCTAAATTATTTTTTTGGTTGCATTGATGATTTCGGGTTCATCATGATCCCGATATCTACGAGCTGATAGAATTTCTTCGAACGCGATGAGTAAAACAGGATGAAGCAAATCAACTACTGGAAACCATAAATTAGGTAAAGTCTAATACATATATCATATACGTCCTCCTTGGGCAGGTATATTCAGTGTTTCCAGTGGTTGGTACGCTTCGTTTTTGTATGCGATGCATCGCGTGTGAATTTATACCCGCATCTTGAGGAAAAATACTTTTCATGAAGATCCAAGTCGTCATACAATTCTTCTTTAATTAACAGTAATTGTACTGCAGGCGTACCATTAGATGACTGCCATTGGCTTCTTTCCATAACCTCATATTTATTATATGTAAAAAGAGAATTCAATAAATAAAGGTCGGTATCGTCATTCCGCATCGAACGCTGAAGAGCTTCGGTTCAGTTTTTTTTCGCACCCCGCACTACCTCTTTTGGTTATTTTTTTTTCCACCCGCTATTAACAACGCGGTGAATAAAGTTAGTGCACCGCCGATATCCAGCCGAGCGTTCCTTTAGGGAAGCAGACATTCCCGGCCGAGTCCGACGGATGATCTGTCCAGCCAGTACCATAGTAAACACCCGAGGGAAAAAGTGAAACCCCATAAGCATCATCGCAGCAAGGAAGGTCATCGCTCCATCCACTACCGGTCAGCAAGCGGTGCTTTGTTTGCGAACAACAGCAGAAGGTGCCATACCGGCAAACGACAAGTAGCACATTTGTTTTTTTTTTGTTCCCTCATCTACTAGTGTGTTGTGTATCTCTCTCCCATATAGTAAATCGTTCTGCATAGGGTGGTCCAAAAAAAATCATCTGATTTTTAGTTTGTTTTATTTAATTTTTTTTGCTGTCCCCTAATTTGTTTGTTTTTTTTTTCATGGATGATTCTACGGGGGGCGACATGCCTCCCAAAGATGTTTTTAGGGCGCGCTGTTATCAGCCGTCTTCTGCCTCTCCTTGGGTTGTCTACTTTCAGCAGAAAGTGAAAGCCCTAGACTTTTTGGGCATAAAAAGAAATTTGACGCGTCGTTATCCGGGGACCGAATTTCAGGTCAACCGAAACAAACTGCGTGTCACTGCACCTACGTATAAAATTGTAAATGAAATTGCTAGTGACGAAGGTTAAAATGTCGAGTACTACGTCTACATCCCATCTCGAGATGTGGAGATAGATGGTGTGGTTTCTGCAGCGAGCCTGACGTGTGAAGACGTTATGGAAGGTAAGGGGCGACTTCCAAATTCAGCTTCGTCTACCATTGAAATCCTGGAATGCAAACAATTGCATGCAGGATCAATGGTAGATGGAAAAAAGACGTATTCACCATCGGACTCGCTACAAGTGACCTTCGCCGGACCAATTCTCCCAAAATTTGTTGAAATTGATAAAGTTTTTTTCCCACTGCGCCTTTTTGTACCAAGGGTATTTAATTGTACCAAGTGCAAACAGTTGGGTCATACGGCTACTTTTTGCGACAACAAGCCCCGTTGTGGCTAATGCGGCCAAAGGCATCTTGAGGATGCTTGCCAACAGGAAGCAACAAAGTGTGCTTACTGTGGCAAAGAGCCTCTCCGCGATTTGCAGAACTGCTCCGTGTACAAGAAGCGCATTGGTTACGTGAGACGTTCCATACAAGAATGCGTATGCAGAAATGTTAAAGTCGCAAAACGGAGCGTCTGATGCAAAAAAAGACGATGCGTCTGTATCAGCCGCTCAAAATGAAAATCCTTTTTTGATTTTGTTTTCCGATGAACTGGACTCTGACGAAGCCGATGAGAGTGGATTTCCGGAGGTACACACCCCCGGTAAAAGGAAGCCCACTAGTTCCCCGGTTGTGCGCCGGAAACTAATTAAACCCACTTTAAAAAGCTTGCAAAATGGAGGTAGCGAGGGTCAAGTTAAAAAAAAACCGAATAAACCGGTAATAGCTGATGCATCCGTTCCTAGCTGTAGCTATACCAACCCGCCACTACACCCAAAATACTGGCATGGTGCAAGATTTGATCGTAGTTCAAAAGAACAATATTTGCGTGCTTTTCTGACAACAGAAAATAGCTAAGATATAAACCTTTAAATGGAAACATTAACTCTGCTATAAAGCATTCGAAGCCACTCACACCCAAACATTATTTTTATCGTTTATTCTATATTTTCATTATTTTCACAAAACCATGCACTGCTTAAGTATGTGTGAGCAATCCAGAAATTTACAGCATGACACGGCTACAACGTCAATAGCATTTGCAGCAAAAATAATAACAGGTATTCCGAAAACGTAAATTCCAACTTTCAACGCAAATTTCTCCTTTAACGGTGCTTTTAACGGTGGAATTTAGTTTTGAGCGTTTAATGTGTGTCTTGCGGTTGTTTTAAAAAGATCATAATGATGATGCCCGCAGTTATGTATTGCCTTATGTATATATTCGAGCAGCAATTTCAGGATCCGGAACACTAGCTTCCCATCGACAGATATGATGCACAGTTTTCTTTTTTTTTTGAGGAATCGTGAATTCTTTTAGATCAAATGTGTGTTGGAAAAGGGAGAAGTGAAATAGTGATCAGAAACCCCAATGTACAATTGATGCAATTTTTTCCCGGAACCAAGGTGTGCCCAAACTGCGATCAACAATTTATTTCATAACATTTTCGAAATATTTCGATTCAAGTGAGTATAAACGAGGCATAAAAAGATCGTCATCTAAATGATCCGGAAAGTAGACCCGAATAAATTCATCAGTTCCCAATTAACATTGTTTATTGCCTTCCATAAGTTACTAAACAATGGTATAATTATGAAGATGAATTAGAACACTAAGTTTACTGCAAGCAATAAGCTTGAATTGCTAAAATTTGAATGCTTTTTAATACTACAGTTCGTTGCTAAATCTATTGCTGATATTGTTAGAGACTTTAGAAAGGATTTATTTGGAACCATTTATTTACACAGTTATTAAAGAATCCATTGGTGTATCGTTTAATGAATTTCAAAAGTTGTTGATCGTTTGGTTTCAGTTATTTCAGTTAAATAAATTAATTAATTATTCATACTGGAACTGGACTGGTTCTTTGAAGTTCGTGTGGGAACTATCACAAAATTTGGAAAAGTTAATAATCAACACAGATTTGTAAGTTGGACATTTAAGATTGAGTTAAAAACGTGTATATTCATTGTTTTTAAGCATTCGGGATATTTTTGCCTTATTATTTACGCCAGGTCAATGTTATCTGCTTAGCAGTCTATGGGACAAATTATAAGCACTATAATGCTTCCGTGTTTGCACAACAGTCGCATGTCTTTTTTTTTGATATTTTGTTTTGATTTGCATTTAAAAAAAATTGAAGGCAATGTTTTAGAATTATAGAAAATGAAACCCACTTATTATACCCCATGTTGAAAACATGAAAAAAAAAAACCTTATTTGAATCCTTAATTTTTCTTTTCACATTGGTGTATCTAGATTTATATCAATATGTAAGGCTTTTGGTTAGATTGCAACTTTTTACAATTCATCATATTTTACTACGCGTTTGAAAACTTCATAGTTGTTTTTGCAATACGATAAATGTTACGAATTTACGAAATAATTACATATAACGACTGATATAATAGAGGCAGTATAAGAAATACAATAATTTGTAAACTGGTTGATAGAATTTTCAACTGTCAAAAATCAATCGATCAGAACAATAGTTAGTAATTTGATCATACTATTTTTCATTTTGTGTTCGATCCGTATTTGTCTTACAAAAAAGGAGGCTTTTGTCTAGAAAATACGATTCGAACTAATCATCGATGATCCTGATATCCATTTAAAAAAAAACTGCTCATAGCATAGCATGGAACATTTGCACAAAGCGTTGGAGTCACCGGGATAAGTCTATCCACTTCCACTCAACATTTCGCCAAAAATGTTAAGTTTCGTAGACCCGCTTCTCTCTGCGCACCTGGCCACGTCCTTACAACTGTTTGAAAAATTGACACTCGTCTTGACATCTATTGCCGAAAATGCTGGGACTACCTTCATAGACGTTCAAGAGATAAAAAATAGGTAAATTTCAATAATTTATTTGCGGAATGGTTATATATATTCAATAGTAACATTGTTTAAATCGAATAATATCATGAAATAATTAAAATAATAGTGATTGGCATATTATAATACTATGCAGCTTGGTGCCGCTTTACAACTTATTTATTGGCAGAGTCATGTAACTCTGGAATGTGAAGGTCATTTCGCAACTAAATGAAGTATAAATATCCATAAAACATTTGACTATATATGAAACAATAAAAAAAATGGGGGTGGGACGTTTGGCATATGCACACTTAGAATTATATGCCGAGTCTCGGCTTTCTGAAACCGAGATCCGCACAGCCGACCTCTCGGTTTCGTTCTCGGCTTGTTTATGTTAACCGATAATCTCGGCTTGGGTCAAACTGAAAACTCATATAATTAACTGGGAATCTCGGCATGAGCAAACTATATCGATATATCGTTTTTAAATTGGAAAAATCTTCCCACCATCATGGGATCCCAGTAGAGAACAGGAATTTCTGCTAGAACCAAAGATGTGAAGAGAAAGTATCGATAGGTCCGATAGAGCTCGGCAGGTCATGAAATTGAATAGAAGTAGTTTTGGAATTGAGCGTAGGGCTTTTGTTTTAAAACTTCTTCTATTTAATTTCATGACCTGCCGAGCTTTATTGGACCTATCGATACTTTCTCTTCACATCTTTGGTTCTAGCAGAAATTCCTGTTCACTACTGGATTCCTATGATGGTGAGAAGATATTTCCAATTTCAAAGAGCGTGGGCGCCACTGAGGATGGAGAGAAGCAGCCATAAACCAGGTGAATAGGCGTAGAATTGTTGACGAGGTTTTATCAATGTAATGAAGTGCCAATAAATGTATGTTTTTTTCATCGTTCTACAAACAACATTCGACTTACTCCACATGCGAATGAAAACAATATGACGCATGGAAGTTGACAGATAAAAAGCGGAGCCTCTGCTTACAACACTGCTCAACCGATATTTCGACATGATAGGCAGCTGTGGTCGTTTGAAGTTTGGTTAATGTTTGTGCTCGGCTCCTAGTGTTGCCGAGAATCGGTTCATTAATAAAGCTACCCAATATTTCAGTTTCAAGTGATGCTGAGATTCGGCATCGTTCGATTTTTTGCCGAGTTATCAGTTAAATATGAAAATGCCGAGTGAATTCAGTTTAGTGTTTAACCGAGCCAGTGAATAATTTTTAAGTGTGTGGATCTTTGGCATATGGTTGTTTGGCCGAATGGACGTTTGGCCGAATAGACGTTTGGCATAAATGTATTGCAGAGAAAAGGAAATAAGAATCTTAAAAAGTATTTTCAAACGCATTAGATCTAAAAGAGGGAAATAAGGAACCAAAAAAACATTCTCGAACGCATTAGATAGCATCCCGATATTCAAGACTTATTACACATAGAGTTTATTATTCATTTAACATTCTAATAAAGTTTCAACTATATCAATACACTAAAAAACTAAATTTTTATGTTCAAAAATGCAAAAAATAGTATTCGGCCATTTGCCCATATACAGAAGCATGAATATGTTTTGATAAAGTAGACTCCTGATTTTAGGTGGAAATATGTATTATGTTAAACAACTAGACAGAATGGGTCTTTACTTTTTATAATCTTGAAGAAATATGCAGTTCCTCCGAAAGATACCTTCTTTTGATTCTTTGCACATGGGCCTTCTATGACGATACATATTCCTGTATTCGAAAGCAAACTTTTGAATCAAGCGCTTGCCCGGTATATTACTCTTTGTGAGATTGTTCCTTCTTTCAAATATGAGCAGTTCTTTAGAGTTTTACTGTTCAACGAAATAAAACACATATGTATATTATATATTACATTGTTCTAAAGTTTTTAAGTTCCTGGAAAAATGAGTTCAGGAGAAACAAAAAATCAGGCCTCCAGCACGAAAACTTATAAAGTATCTTCTCCCCAACTCTGTACTCGGCCAAACGCCGATTTGGCCAAACGTCCATTCGGCCAAACGTCTTTATGCCAAACGTCCATTCGGCCAAACATCCGTATGCCAAACGTCTTTATGCTAAACGGGTATCATCTAAAAAAAAATATATGTATTTATAACAGATGGATATATAATCAGCAGAATTCCGCATAACGAAAAACAATTTGCTATAAAGTCAAAACTATGTTTCGACTGTAAGATATATTATCACAATTTATGTTATTGTTATCAAATAGTTTTATCTCGTTTTCGCTATATAACCTCTACATCAACACATATTGTTAATGTATGCCATATTGTCATTGAAAGGTATTTTATTGTCTGCCCTCGGTCTGGAATATATACCAACTTTTAGGCATAGAGTACAGCAAAAATTGTGTTCGTGAAAATTGCCATTTTTGTATGGTAACCTAACTTAACCGCCTATTCAGCATATTGTTATTTGGCCTTTTACCATCTGACTTATTGTTAAGACTATATAGGAAATTGTTAGTTTATAGTTGTCAACTAGAAGGGTAAATATCGTAACAATAACGAAAACGGTTGACAACAGTGATGGAAATGGTCCAGGAATGGTTTGTGATTATGCGAGTATTTATATATTAAAAAAAATGAATTAAATAATATCCAATAATCTAAATTAATAGATAAACATCTTAAGATACAATGCAAAAAATATCTATACCATCTAATCAACTCATCGTCTTATTTTCATCATATCATCACTGTTTATTATTATGATCATATTGAAATTATTATTAAAAAATATATAATAGTAATGAAATGTTCTGCTTCAAGGCTATACTTGAAGCAGAAAATTCCATTATTATTATTATTTTTTAATGATAATTTTATTATGATTATATAATGATACAATGATGATAATGATATGATGAAAATATTATAATGTTATAATGAAAAACTAAATGATATACACATAAAAATAAAATGCAGCTATTTGCTTCTTCCGCTGCTGTGTTAGATAATTGTAACTCTGAAATGGCAAAAATTTCCGACGTAGGGTACGGGACGGGTTTTAAGCAGTTTAGTCAACCCCTGAGACATTTGATAAAGCTGTATGTAATCTATCATTAGAACTGCCAATATTTAGACATTAATCCCTCTGCTAACGTCTGGTCTATCGGAACATACCTTCAGCAACAAGCATTAGGCTCAGAAAATGTCATAGCCATGGAATAAAGTTCCCAATTGCAGGGACTTCTTAAACGCATGTGGATTGCTTTCCGATTAAAAAAAACGTTTTCTTCAGCTCCTCAATCTGTACATAAACTAACAATATTGTATGGGTGCGATTCTGTGCATGTGTGCGAAGGGCAAATGAAATAGGCCAGTTGACGATTTGCTGCAAACGTCAATTTCCTCAACCCGCTCCTTCGTTTTACCCATCCGCTCTCGAAAACAATCAACCAAAACTTGTCGATTACTACGACCACCAACTCGTCTCCTAGCAGGTTATGAGACAGACCTACACGACCAAACTTTTAGTTTGTCATTGATCTTTAGATTGGCAATGTGTATTTCTTATTTCATTTACTCTCACGCAAATGTTAGCCAAAGCGACTGTGACGACAAACAGGATGCTTCGTTTAAAAACAACCAAATGCAAGAGACAGCAGGCTTCACGTTACATTACCGGTGCGCTATATCCATGGTTAACAAAGAAGAGAGGAAACATGGGCTCTCTCAAAAGCAACAGTGATGCCATAGCTGCAGCTCAACAGCGAAGCATTATTTATCGTTGGGTACTATTGGACAGCTCCAAAACATATTTTTTATTGCAAATGATAGTGCCAGATGATGGACAATATAATCATAAGCATAGATCAATCTCCAATGACGGAAAGAAACATGAAATAAATAGCGATTTCAGATTATATATATATATATGTAATAAATTTAACTCAATGTTCAACATCACATTCTGGCAACAAGCCTAGTTGTGGGAGAGAGCTGATGAAGACATGCTCTCCGGTACACGCGATGCAAATGCAAAATACACAAAGGCAACATTTGAGCGAACTTCTTCAGCAGGTCAGAAACTGATGGTTTTCTAGATGATGTATTTTAAATCTTCAAAATGACAGTAATAAATTGGTAATCAATCATGATTCATACATCGAATCATTGGCCCAATAGATAAAGCTTATGATCGCATCATTAAAAATGAAATAATTTGGAAAATGTAGGAGTTATAGACCTTTTTCCTAACAACTGATTAAAATAGTGACCCCTGATTAAGCCGTTCCCTACCCTATGTTGTTGATTGTTGGATCAAACCATTTGTTGACATAATGAAAGAAAATCACCTCGCAGCCTAGCAAAATAGCAAAGAAAATTTAAGCAAAGAATAGGGCGAAATAAATTTCATATGAATATGATTACCGCCGAAAAACAAAAACTTAATAAATTAAAAAAAATTAAATTGTAATTTTCGGAGTGCTTTTACTTCTAACTGGGCCCATAAATGATTCTTTATGTATGTGAAATAGAAAATGAAGGATCATAAACATTGTTTAAATTGTTTGTTTTTGAACTATTGAATTTTTGTGATGAGCAGGAAAAAACTTTTTTTGAGTAGAATTTGTCATATATGATCCTTTTTTAAAGTAAAAATGAAGGTGGAGAAAGGAGGAAGGTATTTTTTGGTAAGGCAGGCTAAAACTTACAAAGATACATAAATGTGAAGCTGAAAATATTGCTGAAATATTTTGAATGGATGTAATAATATAAAGTGATAATAACAATTATCATTGTAATGTCCACATGTCTGCAGATTGTGGACCTGCTGCAATTGAAGACGGACTTGTTTTATGAACCTGAAAGTTTAAAAAATGGGGGAAAAAAATAAAAATAATATACAATATTCGTTGAACGATGCAACCCCAGGCTATGCAGTGGACAATCCGGACGGAACGGACAGACGACCGGAGAATACCTTCGAGACGCGTCACCGTGGAAGAGAATAAAATGCGAACGATATATGTTTTACTTGTGCTTTATTCGGTAGGTTAACTCGGACTGATGCTCTTACCTTCTTGACTCTGTGCATCTCGTTGACGCCGCTTAACGGCACTCGCCGTTTACTGTTTCTCTCTTATGCAGTGTTGCCATAAAGAAGATATCGTCAATCGTCTGCGGTTCTTCCAATACTCCTCCTCGATATGTTCTTTATCCATCACCTTCGTTAGTTTGCGCCCACCAGTCCTACAGCTTCGGAAAACTTCTGCAGCTTCACGCTCCCCAATGGCTTAGTAAGCAAGTCGGCCTTCATCTCTTCTGAGCTGCAATACTGGAGTACAACAACATCTTTCTCTGCCAGATCCTTCGCAAAATGCATGCGAGTATCTATATGCTTCGATCGACGTGACATATGGTCAAGTTGAACGAAGTCAATACAACTCCTGTTGTCTTCGTAGATTATAGTAGGCTCCACTTGATGTTCGTGAAAATCTTCCAACAATCGTCGTAGCCAAAGTAACTCCTTACACGCCTCCGACAATGCTGTGTATTCCGCTTCCATGCTTGAGAGAGCCACGCTGGTTTGTTTGCGGCTTACCCAACACACTGTAGCGTCTCCCATCTGGAACAGATATCCTGTAGTCGATTTCCTGTCTACGGTATCACCGCTCCAATCTGCGTCACAATAACCGTGTAGTACAACCGGATTCATTCTATTACCTGTCAGCTCCAGCTTATACTTGCTCGTCTTGACCAAATATCGAACTACCCTTTTGAGTTCGTTCCAATCCACTTCGGTTGGTTGACTAGTCTGTCTACTCAGGATCGTCACGCTTGCTGTAATATCCGGGCGAGTGTTGAGTCCTATGTACAGCAACGCCCCTACAAGGCTGCGGTAGCGGTTGTTATTCGGCAGCTTAATGCTTCCTTCACGGTTGTTGTAGTATCCCACGTCAAGCGGATGTTTTGAGGTTTTGGCATGCTCCAATCCGTACGATGTTGCAACTTTCCTTATATACGCCTCCTGATCTAAACTGAAGAATCCTTCCTTGTTTCTGGTAACTCGGATCCCCAGAAAATGGCTGATCTCTCCGAGTGAAGTTAGCTCAATGTTCTTCTTGAGAGCCATCTCCAGTCTTATAATCTCCCTGATGTCAGTGCTGGCGACAACCATGTCATCGACATAGATGATCAGGTATACACGGTTTCCCTTGGCTGTTACCATAATATAAAAACAGGGGTCAGTGTTTGACTGCGTGAACCCGTACTCGACAAGCAATCCATGAATCGTTTCATTCCAAACACGTGCACTCTGTTTTAAACCATACAAACTCCGCTCGAGCTTACACACTTTCTTCTCGTTACCTCGCTTGACGAAACCCAGCGGTTGCTGCATGTAAATTTCCTCTGTTAGTTTTCCATGCAGATACGCACACTTAACGTCCAAATGGTGCACTACCATTTGTTTGTGACCTGCTAGCGACAGCAAGACTCTCAACGTTGTTTGACTCGCTACCGGGGAGAACACTGCACTGTAGTCGACCCCGTACTGTTGTGTAAAACCCTGCGCGACTAGGCGTGCCTTGAAACGGGTGATGTTTCCTTCGCGGTCCTCCTTATGGCGGTAAACCCATTTACAACCGATTGGCTTACGCCCGGCCGGTAGGTCTACTAGTTTCCACGTCCCATTCTCGATCAGCGACTGGAATTCTTCACGCATAGCTTCGGTCCACAAATCACGTTCGGGTCCGGCTACAGCTTCATCGTAACTCGTTGGTTCTGCATCTACAGCCATCGCAATATTCACAACGTAATCGTCGAACCGTGAAGGCATTTTGCCCCGAGTAGAGCGCTTCCCAGTAGCCTCTCCGGGGGCACTACTTCCACCAGCGCCAGCTGTCTGATCGTCTGCTTCGGCATTGTCTTCTTCGCAGCTGTGAAGTTCTTCCTCAGATTCCTCCCGCTCCTCCTGCGCTTGGTCTTGCTCCTCCTGAAACTTGTCCTCCATGCTTGTCAGTCCAGGCCAATCCAAATCAGTAATGGTTCGTTCACTGGAACCGTTTTGCTCGTTCGTCGACGATCCGTTCTTCTGCTCGATGAACCGACAATCCCGACTGATGGTTATGCTGTCATTTTCCGGGTCCAGGAACCTGTAGGCTTTTCGATCTTCGCAATACCCTACGAACAATAGCTTCCGGCCTTTTGCATCGAATTTCACACGTTTCACCGCAGGAACATGCACGTAGGCTGTTGATCCAAATACTCGGAGATGCTGCAGATTCGGTTTCACACCGAACCATTTTTCGTACGGTGTACGATCCACGGAACGAGACGGCAGTCGGTTTTGCAAATAATTTGCCGTCAAGACCGCCTCTCCCCAATATTTCTTTGCAAGCCCTGCGTCCAGCAGCATACACGATGCCATTTCCTGCAGCGTCCGGTTCTTGCGTTCCGCGACGCCGTTCTGCTGGGGGGAATATGGTGCGGTTACCTCCGACTGGATACCTTCAAGATCGTAGAACTCCTTCAATTCGCGGTTGATATATTCCCCACCTCCATCTGACCGTATGGTGCAAGGTGGTCTCCCAAAACGAGTTTTAACATGGGCTACAAAACGTTTAATACATTCCGCTACATCAGACTTTTGCCGAAGTAAGAAAACCACGCAGTAACGGCTGAAATCGTCGGTCAACGTCAAAATGTACCGACTACCTCCGGGAGTTACATTCGCCATCGGGCCGCATACATCCGTGTGGACCAGCTCAACGACTCGGCTTGACCTATGTTCTGATGCTTTGGGGAAAGAATTACGTGGCAATTTACCTTGTAGACACGGTTCGCAAACCTGTCGAATTACGCAATCCTGTATGTCGACGCCAACCGAGAGTTCCTTCACACGCTCCAACATGGCTGGGT
Source organism: Aedes koreicus (assembly GCA_024533555.2). Classification (NCBI taxonomy): domain Eukaryota; kingdom Metazoa; phylum Arthropoda; class Insecta; order Diptera; family Culicidae; genus Aedes; species Aedes koreicus. The sequence continues at coordinate 157,712 of JAHHFK020001917.1, forward strand.
CGCGATGCCCCAGCCGCCTGTGCCAGGTGTGCTGGCAGTTCTTCAGGTGCTGCAACACTTTTCCCAGCTTCGCGTGCTCCGTTGTATTCAACACGTACAGGTTACCACTTGTTTCCCCAGTGGCCACAACGGATTCACTATCGCTCACGATTAGGCACTTCGTTGCATTAAACTTCACTTCAAACCCCCTCTGAGCCAACTTACGAACCGAGATAAGTCCACTGTTCAACGCGGGAATGTATAGTACGTCACTTACGGTGATGTCCTTCACCTTACCAGCGCCGTCGATGCAACGGACAGTGCCTTCACCGATACCGCACGCTTTTGTAACCGAACCGTCAGCCAACACAACCTCCGTTTTCACATTTCGGTCCAACTTTACGAAAAACGATTTTTCACTAGTCATGTGGCTGGAACACCCACTGTCAATGTACCAGCAGCCACTCTTCTTATCCCCGCCGACCGTAAAACACACCGGAGGATCTTTTTCAGCCGCTTGTTTGGCCTTCGATTCGCGCTTCGCGTTCTTCGGATCACTTTCACTCTTCTTGTTCTGTTGCTGCTTCAGCAAACGACACTGCGCCTTAAAATGACCCGGCTTTTGGCAACGAAAACAAACTTTGTTCTTCGTGTCTTTGGCCTTCATCACTTTTTCACTCGATCCGCCAGAACACTCGACTCTTCGTTGGAATTCGTCCAACAACTTTTGTTTCACGAAATCAATCGTTAGGTCTTGGTCTGGACGACTTTCCAGCGCAGTAACTAATCCGTTATATGAGTCGGGCAAACTTCTATGGATCATAGCGATTTTTAGGGAATCTTCGACTGCTTGGCCCGCGCACGTTAGCCGATCAAAGAGACTTTCCAGCTCTTGCAAGTGCTGGTCGAGATCACCACCGTCACGCATATTCAAACTGCAAATTCGCTTGAGAAGCGACACACGCGACGTCATCGTTGCCTTCTCGTGGTATGTTTTAAGTGCATTCCACACTGCTTGCGCGTCCGCGGCGTTCTTCACGAGATTTAGCTGGTTATCTTCAATATACAACACGATTGTTGCCACGAACTTTTGGTCAGCCTTCTTCCAAGAAGTTGAAACCGGGTTCGGTTTTGGGTCCTCTACCACAAACCACAAATCCTCACGTTTGAGGAGCATTTCCATTCGTGTTTTCCACGTTTGGTAATTTTGGTTGTTTAACCGCGAAAACAAGAACTTTTCAGCCATCTCGAATGCTTTTCCGAAACACCGTTGTCCAGTTTTTTTTTCACACAACCACTTGCGCTATGCTGTCGTTCTTCGACACTCCGTTCGTCACTCACACAACCGTAAACAAATATTTTCTGCTAAGTTGCGATCGTCGCACTCAGGGCCGTACGACACCAAACTACTGACGAACCGAACAAAGACTCACTTTCGTTCGTATCGAAGAAAAAAAAACACCAACGCCCACCAAAAAACGAAACACTTTCTGCCGCTCTAACGCTGACCCCGTCGAGTACCAGCCAAAATGGCGGAATCTGAAAAATCGCTCGTTCACTTTAAATTGTCAATATTTTCACCAGCTCTTCTTCCACTGTCCTGGGCCCATAACCTGTTGAACGATGCAACCCCAGGCTATGCAGTGGACAATCCGGACGGAACGGACAGACGACCGGAGAATACCTTCGAGACGCGTCACCGTGGAAGAGAATAAAATGCGAACGATATATGTTTTACTTGTGCTTTATTCGGTAGGTTAACTCGGACTGATGCTCTTACCTTCTTGACTCTGTGCATCTCGTTGACGTCGCTTAACGGCACTCGCCGTTTACTGTTTCTCTCTTATGCAGTGTTGCCATAAAGAAGATATCGTCAATCGTCTGCGGTTCTTCCAATAATATTTAGGAATTCCATGGATGATCTGAAATTATATACCGCATAAAGAATAGTAAATCTAAAATTTAGATGTGCTGCTCCGTTTTCTTGCATTGCAATAATCATTTGTAGTGAATCTCATAGGAAATACAGTAATTTTAATTAATTAAATGAGCCATTTGAATCTCACATAGTTACGCTAATTATACAAAATCGTGTGTAGATAAATACAGTGGAAAAACTAATTAATGTTATATAACCACAATGGAACTAACTCTTAGCTTTGGGTCTCGACAAAGAATCGCTACTGAGCCCTTGCGGCACGTCAAGCCGGCCAAGTTCAGCGCAAGGGTGAAATAAAGTTATGTTGATGTGCTTTAACTGTGTTGGATCAAATCAGGTGACCACATTTTGTAAGGATTAACGAATAGATTATAAATCATCATTAATTTCCACTGTTGAATCAAACGATAAACTAGTCCTGCTGTTGGTCAAAGCAGTTTAAATAGGTTACAGTGCTATTTCGTTTAATTCACCTATTTCTGCTGTATCGATAAAAAAAACATCAAATATATCAATTGATCTACCATTTACTAATCAATAATACATTTATTTCGATGTGTTATAACTTATAACTACAATAAAAGGCGCTTTTCGCAAATGTCTACGCCCATTATTCTTCAAAACTAAGGAACCGTTCCGAGCGAACCTACTTTTTTTCTATCATCCTGGCTAGAAAGAAGGAAATATAATAACGTTGCAACGTAAGATTGACAACGGAAATAGCAGAACCAAATTGAGCTCAGGAAGAGGAGTGTTAATTTATCAATTATTTTTCACATGTTGTCATATACAACAAACCTGGATAAAGTTGGAAGCCATATGTTATAGTCTTTCTCGCGTTTGTTCCAATCTGTTTGTATGGAAGGGAAATAAGACCAAATAATTCCTCATACTGATATATATATATATTAACATGTGCAACCGGGTGCTAACTGACTAAATTTTTGATGCTCAGATCTGAATTGTCATTTCTAAAATAAGGAATCATAAATGAAATGAAAACCAATTTAAAATCCGTGGGTTGAATAGAGTTCACGGCTGTACGTTGAACGGTATTTCACAACAGCAGTGATGATTAAGAAACGATCCGATGTTGTTTCGTTACGCTTGTTGGTCTGATCTGGATTCCGGCATATATTTTCCGAAGATTTTTTTTTATACATGCATCAAGCAGTCTTCGAGGAAAAACTATAGAAACTCAGGAAGAATTTATTTGAATAATTACATTAATGCTTTAATCACATATAATTTCAAAATGTTCTGAAGTATTTGAAAGTTAGCCAAATTTGGAATGATTCGAAGAACCTATCCAAGTCAAGTCTAACTCCTTCTGTCCGTGGCCCGTACGATATTTCTAACATATTGTGTTGTGCGAATGGAACGATGTTTTTTTTTTACCCAGCTGACACGGTTTTCCGATGCTCTTCCGCCGCTTATCTGAATGTGTAAATCCTAAACGAGTCGACATCACCATCTTAAAGCTGCATACTTTTACGAATGCTGCAAACCCACAACAAACATAACAATCCGAAATCTTCTCTCAATTGCTTCAATACCGAAAACCAGCTCGCGCTGGGCAGGCTTCATGATCTTATTGACCTTTTTTTCGGGCGAACGACACTGACACTGCTCTGAAATCGATTTCGAACTTTTGGAGCAGATTTCCTTTTATATTTAGTACTGATTGTCAAACAATTGATATCTGATGTAGGTGACATCCTGTAGAGAGAACGATTACCTCTGCCTCGGCTGGATGGGAATAGAAATTGTTATAAAGCATATGAAGGGCATATGAATAAGCATATGAAATGAAGGGTTCTAGTATACTTACATAGGCCAGACAACATCCACCGATATAATTGCAAGTGCGGGAACACTCGTTTGTAGTGTATCGGTAACCGGTCTTACAGAGAATTCAAATAATAAGCCGACCAAATCTTGATACCCGGTATAGGATGGAAATAAATCAAAACAAAAACGGGATTTGTTTAGGTTTTTTTTTTCGTTCGCGCTTGTTATCATGGACCAACAAAAACAGGATATAGGACGAGCAAATCATGAAATGCATTTGTAAAACTAAATCGAGAATAATGTAAAGACAAATAATGACGTCAGTATTTTCACGGGCAGCATGAGGAGCGCTGTGTATATAGTTGTGACATCGCTAGTACCGAACAGCGGTGTCACTCACTCAACTAAATCATCTACTTAACCCCGGTAATCCAAGTCATTGACCATAGTACACAGTATCATTACACACACACACACACACATACACACCTATCAGTCCGGCGCTAAGCCCAGCGCGAAAGGCGCGTCGACCAGCTCACGTGTTGTCTCAAGCGCCGAAGGGGGCCCGAGGGCAGGGCCCCAACGACAACAACAGCCATAACCAGCACGGAGGCAGATGCCAGTGCTAGGAGGGGGACAAGCGATGACCCCAGGCGGGGCAGGGAAGCCCCATGGAATAAGGTGAGGAAAAAGAGGAATAAAACCAAAAAAGAAAAAGATAAGCGACAGGTGGCCCGCAAGCGTAACCGCGGAGAGGCCCTCATCGTTAAGACCGAGGCGTCAAAGTACTCCGAGGTCTTGAAAGCGATGCGCAGGGACGCTAAACTGGCAGGCCTAGGCGCCGACGTGCGGAGTATACGCCAAACCCGCACCGGCGAAATGCTCCTGGAGCTTAAAAAAGCGACAACGCTTAAGGGCCCGGCGTATAGAGACCTGGCAAAACAGGTGAGGGTGTGGAGGTGCGCGCCCTCGTCTCGCAGGTGACGATCCAGTGTAAAAACCTGGATGAGATCACCGAGGCAGACGAGATCTCCACTGCACTGAAGGAACAGTGCAAGGTCGAGGTTGCCACCGCAGACATACGTCTGAGGAAGGGTCCACTCGGGACCCAGGTGGCAACCCTGAGGGTAGCGGCAGTCGACGCAGACGCGGCGTTGAAAGTGGCGAAGGTGAAGGTGGGATGGTCAATATGCCCACTAAGCCTGCACCAGCCGCCGAAGGCATGTTTCAGATGCCTAGAGAGCGGGCACATGTCCTGGGAATGCAAAGGCCCAGATAGGAGCAACATGTGCAGAAGGTGTGGCAGCACTAGCCACAAGGCGCGGGATTGCAAAGGTCCCCCCAAATGCTTGATGTGCGCCGGTAAACCGGACGATAAGCACGTCATGGGGGGGGGGAGGCAAGTGCCCGGCCGCTAAGGGTATACCAACGAGCCAACCGTAATGCAGGTAACCCAACTAAACCTGAACCATTGTGAGGCAGCCCAGCAACTGCTGTGTCAGACAGTTAGCGAGTCGGCATCGGATATCGCCATAATTTCCGACCCATACCGCATCCCATCCGGCAACGGGAACTGGTTTGCGGACAGGTCTAATATGGCGGCATTATGGACGACGGGCAAGCACCCGGTTCAGGAGGTTGTGTCCAACACAAACGAAGGCTTCGTGGTTGTAAAAGCGAATGGAGTGTTCTTCTGCAGCTGCTACGCACCGCCAAGGTGGTCGATCGAACAGTTTTCCAATATGCTCGATCGGATGACAACGGAGCTAACTGGCCTGAACCCGTTGGTAATAGCGGGGGACTTCAACGCTTGGGCGCTCGAGTGGGGGAGCCGCCTTACCAACCCTAGGGGCCAGATTCTTCTGGAGGCCTTGGCTAGGCTCAATGTAGACCTAGCCAACGTGGGTACCAAGAGTACCTACCATAGAAACGGAGCGGAATCGATTATCGATATAACATTTAGCAGTCCTGGGCTAATTAGCAATTGGAGGGTGGATGATGGCTACACCCATAGCGACCACTTGGCGGTACGTTATTGTATCGTCTACAATACAAGGCAGCGTGCAGAAGGAGGAGCATCCACTCCATTCGCCCGCAGATGGAGGACGTCTTACTTTGATGTAGAGGTTTTTAAAGAGGCGCTTGAGAGGGAACGAAACTTACGCGAAACCCAGGAACCTTGCGGCGAAAGACTCGTTATGACACTTACACGAGCGTGCGATGCGACCATGCCGAGGGAAGTCAAACCGAGGAATGGAAGATCGCCGGTGTATTGGTGGACGGAGTCGATCGCCGACCTCCGAAGAACATGCCTCCACGCAAGACGGAGGGTGCAAAGAGCGCGGTCAGACGCCGATAGAATCGAGCGTAGAGGGGCGCTAGTCGCCGCGAAGGCCGCACTAAAGAGGGAGATAAAGGCCAGCAAGCGAGCCTGCTTCGAGGGTCTGTGTCAGAAGGCCAATACAAATCCGTGGGGTGACGCCTACCGGGTTGTAATGGCCAAAACCAGAGGATCGGCGGCTCCAACCGAGCGTTCACCAGAGCTGCTGCAGGTGATCGTTGGGGGACTCTTTCCGAGCCACGACCCAAGTCCATGGCCCCCCGCCGCCGTAGACGTGTCCCATGACCAGCGTTCCAGTATCCCAGACCTTAACGCTGTCATAGCGACGGAAGGGTGGACGGCTCAGCTGAACACCCGTGACCACGTGGGCACCGACAACGGCACAACGGGGGTCGGCGACGAGGCGACGGTGACGAATGATGAACTCATTGCGATAGCAAAGTCGCTAAAGGTGAACAAAGCGCCGGGACCGGATGGTATTCCGAACCTGGCCATCAAGACGGCTATCTTGCTGGATCCCGAAATGTTCAGGGTGGTGATGCAAAAGTGTCTGGACGAGGGCGTCTTCCCGGACGCCTGGAAAATTCAGACCCTTGTGTTGCTACCAAAGACAGGGAAGCCACCAGGAGATCCATCGGCATATAGACCAATATGTCTGTTGGATACAGCGGGTAAGGTGCTCGAGAGGGTAATCCTCAACAGATTGACAACATACACGGAGGGTATACGCGGTCTGTCAAGTAATCAGTTTGGTTTCCGTAAAGGGAAGTCGACGGTGGATGCCATCCTGTCGGTCACTAAGACGGCCGAGGTGGCAATCCAGCGCAAGAGGCGAGGAGTACGATACTGTGCGGTGGTCACCCTTGACGTGAGGAATGCGTTCAATAGCGCCAGTTGGGCGGCTATCGCCGACTCACTCCAACGCCTTCAGGTTCCTGGGTACCTGTATAAGATTCTCGGAAGCTACTTCCAGAATCGCGTACTGGTATATAATACAGAGGCAGGCCAGAAACGTGTGCAGATCACCGCAGGCGTCCCGCAAGGTTCGATCCTGGGTCCGGTGTTATGGAACACGATGTACGACGAGGTACTGCGGCTTGAGTTCCCGAGCGGGGTAAAGATCGTCGGGTTCGCAGACGACATCACCCTGGAGATATGTGGTGAATCCATCGAGGAGGTTGAGTTAACGACCTCACACTCCATTGGCATTGTGGAGAGATGGATGAGCTCCAGGCAATTGGAGCTAGCCCACCATAAGACCGAGGTCACGGTGGTGAACAATCGGAAATCGGAGCAACATGTGACGATTAGTGCAGGTAACTGCACAGTAGAATCGAAGAGGTTCTTGAGGTATCTTGGGGTTATGATCGACGACAAGCTGTCCTTTGTCAGTCACGTCGATTACGCTTGCAAGAAAGCCTCTATGGCTATATCGGCATTATCCCGCATGATGTCGAATAGCTCGGCGGTGCAAGGGAGTAAGCGTAAACTCCTGGCCAGTGTCGCCCTGTCCATACTTAGGTACGGCGGGCCGGCATGGATCACCGCCTTGAGTACCAAGAGCTACGCAAATAAGCTCGAGAGTACACACAGGCTTATGTGCCTAAGAGTGGTGAGTGCATACCGAACGGTATCACGCGACGCGGTCTGCGTCCTAGCGGGGATGATGCCAATAGGCATCGTCATAAAAGAGGACGTAGAGTGCTTCGAGCAACGTGGAACAAGAGGTATCCGAAAGACCACTAGAGCCGCATCCATGGTTAAGTGGCAGAGGGAATGGAACAACTTGGCACCCTCATCCCCACACCCTGAGTTCTTCAGGTGTCTGGTTGCAGATTTTCCATCCCGTCTTGGATCAAATATAATTAAGCACGCACTCATACATATGCAGGCTAAAAAAAAACGATATTTTTTATGGCATGTGCTTTTCGAGGTTGTTGTCTACACTCATGCAAATTTTGATTACATCCAACGATCAATTATTGTATTACGGCATTCATAATACAACAGTTGTTAGTCTTTCCGTCACCAGTGCAGCAAAAACTGACAACGACTATTTTGGGTGTAGTTGAATCTCGCTTACAGCCTAAAAATTTTATGAGTTACTAGCTGAACCGGGTGCGTGCGCTGCTACGCTTGCAACTAAATGAAGGAAAATTTAATATAACTGGCACGTTTATGGTTTTTTGTCGGAATGAGTTTTTTTTTGAATAAGCAGGGGTTCAAACTTCTATCAAAATATGCTTCTTACCCGAGATATACACGTTTTGTGTTTAAATAACCTGGATAATTCTTATTTTTGGTAGAAATTTGTGTTTCATTTGTATGGGAACCCCCCACATGCCAAATTGGGTTCCATTTGCCTGATTAGTTCTCGAGTTATGCAGAAATTTGAGTTTCATTTGTATGGGAACCCTCCCTTCCAAAAGGGGGTGGTTTCTCAAACCACCATACAATCATTGCCTTCAAAACCCCCCACATGCCAAATTTGGTTCCATTTGCTTGATTAGCTCTCGAACCATCACACTGGGCTCTTCGATTATAATAAAAATTTGAGTTTCATATGTTCGAACCCCCCCCCCCCCCTCCTTCAGAAAGAGGAGGGGTCTTGAACCAACATAGAAACATTCTTGCCTTCAAAACCCCCCACATGCCAAATTTGATTCGATTTGCTTGATTAGTTCTCGAGTTATGAAGAAATTTGTGTCTCATTTGTATGTGAACCCCCCTTCCTGAGAGAGTAGGGGTCTCAAACAATCATAAGAACCTTCCCCAGCCCCAAAAACCCCTTCATATAAATGTTCACGTTGGTCGGTTCAGAACTGTCCGAGTCTATAAGGGTCTGACAGACAGAAATTCATTGTTATGTATTTGGAAATCTAGCCTCCAAAAACGCCCATTTGCTAAAAGTGGTTTCATTTACTTGATTAGTTCTCGAGTTATGCACAAATTTGCTTCTTATTTGTATGGGAGCCCCCCCTTTAAAATTTCTTGCCTCCAAAAACCTCAACATGCCAAATTTAATTTCATTTGCTTCATTGGCTCTCGAGTTATGCTAAAAATTATGTTTCATTTTTATGAGAGTCTCCCCTTCCAGAAGGCGGAAGGGTCTCAAACCACCTTAGAAACATTTATTTCCTTCAAAAACCTCGACATGCCAAATTTGGTTACATTTGCTTGATTTGTTCTCGAGTTATGCAGAAATTCGTGTTTCATTTGTATGAGAGACCCCTTTTTCAGTGAGCGGAGGAGTCTCAAACCACAATAGAAACATTTCTTACCTTCAAAAACCTCCACATGCCAAATTTGGTTCCATTAACTTGATAAGTTCTCGAGTTATTCAGAAATTTGTGTTTCATTTGTATATGAGCCCTCCTTTCAGAGAAGGGAGGGGCTCGAGTCAACTAAGAAACATTTCTTGCCTTCAAAAACCTCTACCTGCCAAATTTGGTTCCATTTACTTGATTAGTTCTCGAGTTATGCAGAAAATTGTATTTCATTTGTATGGGACCCCCCCCCCCCCCCTACCAGAGAGAGGAGCAGAGGAGGGGTCTCAAACCACCATAGAAACATTTTTCGCTACCAGAAAACCCCACATGCCAAATTTGGTTCCATTTGCTTGATTAGTTCTTGAGATATGCAGAAACTTCTGTTTAATTTGTATGGGAGCCTCCCTTTCTAGAGAGGGGAGGGGCCTCAAACTACCATAAAAACATTTCTTGCCTCCAAAAACTTCCGCATGCTAAATTTGGATTCCTTTGCTTGATCAGTTCTCGAGTTATGCAGAAATATGTGTTTCATTTGTATGGGAGCCCCCCCTTTCAGAGGAGGGAGGGGTCTCTCACTATCTTAAGAACCTTCCCCGACCCTAAAAACCGATACATACAAATTTTCACGCCGATCGGTTCAGTAGTTTCCGAGCCTATTAGGGTCAGACAGACAGACAGACAGACAGACAGAAATCCATTTTTATATATATAGATAATAAAAAATGTAGTCGATCGTTGCATAATAGGCTGAGTCAAGGTACACATACCCTAGTTATTTAACGTAAACAAACACTATTAGAAAACGAAACCGATCCTTCAACTGCTCAATTGTTTGATTCATCGTAGGATGAATATAGGAACAAAGAGATTAATATGACTAATTTTATGAATTCTCATCTTAGCGTGTGGGGTCCGATTCTGTGTGTTCACTGCAGTATGTTTCAGAGCGCTGAGTTACCTCGCCAGTGGCTTTCAGAAGCAAGTGATTTAATCTCACCGCGCAGTTCATTTCAAATACTACACACAAAGGAAGAGTGTGGAGAGTATGCTGCTGCGTGCAGCGCTCTTGCATGAACGAAAAGAGAAGAAAGAGTGGTATGTTCGCTGCTGCATGTTGGACTGCTGCAAGTATTGTGCAATCGCGCTACTGAGCGCTATATACAAGTTGCTCTCCCAAATTCTATGCCACCGTCTGTCACCAATTACAAAAGAGTTCGTCGGGCAGTATCAAGCGGGACTCATAGGTGCCGGCGCTACCACGGACTAGATTTTCGCAATACGGTGAGTGCTACAGAAATGTCACGAATGTATCGTGACCACATATCATCTATTCATCGATTTCAAATCTCGATACAATCAATAAGACCAGCTATGGCAGATTATGCATGAACAAGGATTTCTAAAAAAAAACTGACGCGGTTGGTCAAAGCAACGCTGAATTGAGTGATGTATGTCGTCCAAGTCTCAGGGACACTCTCGAGACCTTTCAAATCTCGGATAGGGTTACGGCAAGGTGATGGATTGTTGTGTCTGCTATTTAACATTGCATTTGAGGGTGTAATTCAAAGAGCAGTGAAAGAAACGAGTGATACGATCTTTAGGAAGCCCTTCCAACTTTTTGGTTTCGCCGACGAAGATGATATCGTAATACGCAACTTTGAGATGATAGCTGAAGCAAGTAAGATTTGGCTTGTCATAAAAGCGTTAATGATAAAATACATGGTAGAAGAGGCTTATGAGACACAATGTTAGCTTCCACCACAAATTCAGATTGACGGTGATGAAAACGAAGCGGTACATGAATTCGTGTTTCTGGCTTCATTGATGATCCCCTATAATGACACCAGCATAAAGATACCAAAGCGCATTGTGGCGGGCAATTGTGCCTACTGTGGACTTCTAACGATGCTAGAATCAATCAAAGTAGTCCTCTACGGCCACGATACATAAACAATGCTCGTAGAAGACCAACGCCACTCGGTATATTTGAAAGGAAGGTGCTGTGTGCGATAGAGTTCAGATCGATGACGGAACATGGAGGAGGTGAATGAACTACTAATTGCATCAGTTGCTTGGAGAACATCCCATTGCTCTCATCGCTTAAATCGGTTGGGCTGGGCTTTTTGTAAGAAGAAGAGACGTGCAACGAGCAAGCAAGATTGTTCAAGTAAAAGCGGTCTGCGGACCCTTCGCAGACTGCAAGACTGGCGTAGTGCCGCCATGGAACAACTAGAAAGGAGAAATCTTCAGTGTACAACAGAAGCCACCCCGGTCTTAGCCTGATTGATAAGGTAAACAATTGACGTAAACAATGTTATTACAATCCGGAACAATCGGAACATACCCAAGATAAGGAGATTAACTAACTGGGAGACTCGGAATTTGAAACTGTGGTTCTTTTTTCAATTTTGCAGGCAGTAACCGCATTCTTTCCAACTTATTGAGCTTCCGCAAGTAGGACATTGTATCAACTGCAGGAGGTATTGACGTTGACGCCACATATGTATGGGAATGGTTATACCATATACCAGAGTTCCGGAAATACACGTGAGCAGGGTACAGCTTATATAGAGTGATGGCCAATCGATTTCATATATACGAGGGTTCACATACGTAAAGTCTCGAAACGTGTCTTTATGTGTATCTTCACCTACAAGGTACAGCCCCATTGGGTTGTTCAAAATGTTGACGTAGGACTACGACTAAGTGTAAGCCATTTTTATTGTACAATATAATATTGTTTGAAATAATATACTTTTATAACAAAACCATATATATCATATCATCAATTGATTTATTTCGGTGTTAGTGATTATTAGTCTATTTTTCGTTTATTTAAAATGATATTCTTTTAGGTTCCCGTGATATTGTCAACATATGAACTGAGGTGGCTTTTTTTAGTTTTTGGTTTTTGTGGTTCTGAATTAAGGACGGTGTTGATGTTGGAAAAGCATACTGTGATGTTGAGTGTCCAAAACATAACGATGATATCGTACTATTGCCGCATCATCGGTGCCTGTAAAATAAAATATTCAACACACCACTGTTTAAAATTGACAATATAATGTTCGTTAAATTGGAATGTTCAACAAGCTTTTGTATTACATTGTATCTGTAGGATTATATCCTACGTCGAGCTGAAGACCCTTCTTCAGCATCCCAGACAGTAGTTGATGACGATTAACCTTTATTTACCTTACCAATCAGACCAAAGCCGGTGTGGCCTCTGATGTGCACAGAACTTGTCTCCATTGTATTCGGTCCATGGCTGCTCCTTGCCAGCCTCGCTGTCTGCGAAGGGTTCGTTTGTCGCCTTCTACATGATCGATCCACCTTGCTCGTTGCGCGCCTCTTCTTCTTGTATCCGTCGGTTCGTTTTCGAGAACCATTTTAACAGGAATGTTGTCCGACATTCATACGGCATGCCCAGCCCATCGTTGACGACCGATTTTAGCGATGTGTACGATGGGAGGTTCTCCCAGCAACTGATGCAATTCATGGTTCATTCGACTCTTTCACGTTCCGTCTTCCATCTGCACCAAGGGCGCATTGGTCCTCCACTAGCAATGCCCATGCTTCGTGGCCGTAGAGAACTACCGGTCTAATCAATGTCTTGTAGATGGTCTACTTTGTAGTTCGGGGAACTTTGTTCAATCTTAGCGTTCCTCGGAGTACAAAGTAGGCACGATTGCCAGCCATAATGTGCCTTTGTATTTCTCTGCTGGTGTCGTTATCTGCGATCACCAATGAGCCCAGATACACGAATTCGTCTACTACCTCGATTTCATCACCGTCGATCTGAACTCGTGGTAGGATTACCTTTGGCCGCTTTAATTTTAGTCCGATACCACTTAGCTCGCTCAGCGGCCTTCTTCGGTTGCTTCGAAGGAACGTTCGCCTGTTGAACCATCTTCCGCTTCCAGGAATTGCGTTTGTATATAGTAGCCAAATGTTGCGACATTTGAATGATTTGAAAAATTCTCAATAAATATTTCCAAATAGTGCTCAGTCAACGCGAAACGAAATTGTACTTAATGAAGATAATACAGAATGTTTCATTCTGTCAATATATTGATATTGGATATTGAAGTCCGTGATGGGGACTTAGCAAGAAAGTAATAGAAAAATTCCATGAATTAGCATGAAAGTAACAGAAAACGATGAATAAATCATTTCCTTCTAGAACTTTCCTGCTTATTATTTGTCATAATTAGCATATTTCGTCGGTTTCTTGCAATACTGGCACAACTCAGAATAAAAATTCCACTTTGCTTGAGTTTTTATGTAGATGTATTGCCTGGATTGCGATATTTCGTCAATACTCCACTCTAAAAATGTAGGGTAATGTTTAATAGTGATAAAATTACAGATCGGCCAGGACTTACGAGTTAGGTGGACGTCATGCTCATATAATGAGCAAACTCTTATAATAATTCAGTATAACCCTCTTTCCAAAATCATAATAATAGCCCTGAAAACGGCCTTTTGTAAGTTATATATCATTTTGCTCCTTGTGGTCGCGTCAACCGGCTGACTAAGCATTCTCCATTGGCTGGGTCAACCGGCCGCATACAAAGCCGCTTTCTAGCAACAACCAACTAAACCATCGCCTGTTTGGCCAAAAGCTGCTCGCCAATACGCCCTCCAAAGTGCTTGCCACGGCCAGAAACTAATCTACTTTATCCACTATGTACAGCTAGGAAGTACAATATGATCGGTCAGCTGTGTTGTAGTTTGACTCGAATTTACTGTTAATATTTCCTTTGTTGGTTGTCAAACGTGCTCGTCCATTTACTCCGAGACGCGACGTTTAAAGCAATGCAATGTTCAGCCCGTTGCGTTGTAATGGAAATTTCGATGAGTGCCAGAGAAACTTTAACTAAACAAACTCTTTAGTTGGGCAAATTAATTTGTTCGTCCTGAAATTGACGGATTTTAGTTGTGGACGGAAAGGACATAGTTCGTGATTGAACTTAGGCGTTTTACTCGATCTTGGCAGGACACCTCCCTTTGCTATGGTCACACTGGAAACAAGTTTTATCACGACAGACGGTAGACGGGGGCTCGGGCACAAACGCGTTCGGCGTGGTTGCCCTTCCGGAGCAGACGGTGAATGCGACCGACTGGTTACTGTAATCCGGTGCGGTTCGAGCGGGATTTTGCCTTTCCCTTAACATTTCCTCCTCGAGCTGATATGTAGCACTGATGACTACAAGCCATGCTTGGCTTTTTTAATATAATGGAGTCGGGTACCATTGGATGAAAGGAAGACGGAAACACAAAGGCAATGCGAAACCAATTTTACAAAAGGAGACGGGCCTCACTTATTGCGCCAGACACCTGCGTGGAAATGGAATCAATAGTTTTCATAACCGCGACAGAGACGCTCGCTGTATGATTTCAGAGATTAAATTCACATCATTCCGCCATAGGCACAAAAATTGCCCTTTTCAGGACCAAAAACCTTATATGGACATACTTACTTCTGTACATTGTATTTAGAAACTGCATAACAATTCTAGTTAGTTTATATTGGTCAAAAACATCAGAGCTCAAATTTGATAAGGAACTCATTCTCAAAAATCAAAATTATTCGTGAAATTCGTGCTAGTAAAAATATGCAGTGCAGAAAAAGTGCATGTTCATAGAAAAATCTCAATTATGAAACAAAGTTACTTGACAAAGCATTCTTCACTGGCTGGGTCAACCGACTGTATAGCAACAGCCAACTAAACCATCGCCTATCTGGCCAACGGCTGTTCGCCAGTGCACCATCCAGAGTGCTTGCCACAGCCAGCAACTAACCTAATGTGCTCTATCCACTATGTACAACTAGGAACTCTAATATGTGTACACATGGTTGGTCAGCTGTTAATAATATTTTGTTTGTTGGTTGTCCAACGTACTTGGCCATTTACTCCGGGACGCGACTTTTAAACCATGTCGAGCCGGTGCGTAGTAATGGAAATTTTGATGAGAGCAATAGAAACTTCAACTAAACAAACTCTTTAGTTGGGAAAATTGATTTGTTCGTCCACCTCAAAGCGGTCCCTGAGGTACTTGGGAGTTATTATCAACCACAAGCTGTCCTTTACCAGCCACGTCCTTGGCTATATCGGCATTATCCCGCATGATGTCGAATAGCTCAGCGGAACAGGGGAGCAGGCGTAAGCTCCTGGCCAGCGTCACCCTGTCCATACTGAGGTACAGCGGGCCGGCATGAGAGCCATGAGCGGTCGGGACCCGACCCTGAAAAATATTGT
This sequence comes from Aedes koreicus, assembly GCA_024533555.2. Classification (NCBI taxonomy): domain Eukaryota; kingdom Metazoa; phylum Arthropoda; class Insecta; order Diptera; family Culicidae; genus Aedes; species Aedes koreicus. The sequence goes on from JAHHFK020001917.1 coordinate 173,294, forward strand.
CCAGCGAATGTATCAAGAACAGGACACCTGGGACGCTGTAAACACGGCGGCCTCTCAGATTGTCCTAGAGCTCCAGCATAAATAGCGAAACGATCAGCGACAGGTCAGAGGGACCAACTATCTACTAAAGTCCTATGTAGTTAAACATAAGCGAGTGCTTAACGCACAATAGCCCCCTCCCGAAGTAATACCGAAAGGTGGTTTCGGGGGGGGGGGGGGCTAGGCTAAAGGCACGGGTGGTTTTTAGTGGGTCGAGGAGTTGGCACCTTCATCCCCACACCCTGAGTTCTTCAGGAGCCTGTTTTCAGATTGTCCATACCGTTAAACACACACACACACACACACACACACACACACACACACACACACACACACACACACACACACACACACACACACAACGATGATAGTGTCAAATTAGCCATGCCTCGAATGTGCGTAAAAAAAGTCATAGAAATTAACCACAATAATTCAATTCAAATATCTTTTCTTTGAAAACATTGCGCAAGCGCTTTGTTAATCCATCGTTCTTGACTCGAACGATTGTCTGAGTAATTTAGTCCCAAATATCAATCAAACGTTTCTTGAATCGGTCTAAAGTAAGCGGCTTTGTATGTACTAAAGATTGGACTCGGCAAAAATGCGACACTTTGTTTTGAGTGTAACTTTTTATCGCATAGATAAAAATTAATGAAATTTTGTGTAATACTAGTTTAAAGTGTTGTGTTTATGTGTGCAAAATTTCGCGATCTGTCAAGTAGTTTTCAATATGCATTCGAAACAAGAAGAGCTACGCTAGCTAATCTTGGGCGCGGTGATCGATAATCCTGGTCAGTCGCACAGATGGATCGGTAAAAGGCTTGGAATCCACCATTCCACCATGTCCCGCGTTGTGAAGATGTTCCAGGAGACAAAGACTATCGAGCGGCGCGCTGGAAGCGGCCGAAAACCGAAAACGGAATACCCAGAGAAGGCGCGAAAGATAAGGCAGTACTTTAAGAATAACCCGAACCTTTCCACCCGAGACGTGGCCAAAAAGGTCAATTCGTCGAAGTGGTTCGTCCAGCAGACCATGAAGCAGGCTGAGCTACGTGTTTTCAAGGTCAGGAAGGCGCCAAACCGGAATGACAAGCAAAACACGGTGGCCAAATTTCGTGCGCGGAAGCTGTACCGTGAGTGGCTGGTCAAGCCAGGCCCTCTCGTCATGGACGACGAGACATATATCAAGGCGGACACCAAACAAATCCCCGGCCCGGAGTTTTTTGTCGGTACGTCCCGCATGGAGGTTCCGGAAAAGTTCCGGAAGAGAAAGATGGAGAAATTCGCGAAGAAGTACCTGTTGTGACAGGCGATCTGCGAGTGCGGACGGTACAGCAAGCCGATCGTTACAACCGGCACAATAAACGGGCAGATCATTTTTGTGTTGCTCATTTTTTCCGAGTCCAGTCTTTATTTGTTGTAGGATATAATAAAATCAAAATTATCAAGTAGGTTGAGGTAAAGGTAAAGTAAACTTTACGCGCACTACGCTAGTTCCATCTTCGCCTACTATTTTACCCGACTATGCCTATCTTTAAAACTACACACTTAGAAAATTTTACAGTATTCGGTAATTTTTTACCGAACTTTCAACAGCTGAACGTTCGGTAATCCGCATTACCGGATTTCGGTGAAATTTTATAGTATTCCGGTAAAAAAATTACCGGAACTTGTCAAATTTTACCGAAATCCGTTAAAGTGGATTACCGAACGTTCAGCTGTTGAAAGTTCGGTAAAAAATTACCGAATACTGTAAAATTTTCTAAGTGTGTACCATGAAGTTTCAGTCAAATTTACTACGTTTATGGTAAAACTTTCATAATTTGTGATATATTTGGCACACCTCATATTGATATCAACCGCACCATGGTCAATCTAATCGCAGGCATGGTAAAATCAACAATCAATGTGCAACTAGCGATTTGAAATTGGTTCACTGTTGTAGAACCCCTAGGTCGGAAGTATTCCTTGCAGTCTGCACCTTGCAATAATTCTTGCGCTTTTCGGTACCTTCCGGTACTAGTATCTTGCTTGTTGTTTTGATTCACTATGTTATTTTGACACAACATTTGAGAATGTGTTGGTGTGAGCTACGTTGTTAGGGGCGAATCATTGAGCTTGGGACCGAGCTTGGGACCGATGTGCTAGTACTGACTGAGCCAAGAAAAATATCGTATTTGTTCGGGACCTACTGGTCTTAGAGTTAGTCTATGGTAAAATCAAACGCATTTATAGTCAGGTAAAAATTGTTGGTGTTTGCGCTTAATTTAACTCTCGAAATGGTAGTTTTACTGCGGTTTTTTTTGCGTGTACAATTCACTCCATTTGCTAGGATTTTCAACAATTGTGAAACAATACAATTAATAGTAATCGACTCAAATTTGTTCGGAAAATAATGATTTTTTCTATAGTTAAGATACATAACAACCCCCCTTTTCTATTGTCGATGTCTCAATTTACATTAGATTCTATTGTGGTAACAATAACTCCTATTGTCATCTTATCGTTGAGAACAATACTATAAATTGTGCATACTATAGATTCTATTGTATGGTTACAATACAATCAATTGTAAATCAATGAGAATTTTTTATTCGAGTTGGGTGGCAAACGACGTCTTGTAAAATATTTAAATATTAGTACTGTTTTCCGATTTGAGCTGATTTAAACCAACAATAAGGATGCTGTTGAGGCCCCTCACAAAGTATGCTGATGATTTTTTTCTTGGGAAAACAAAGTAATTTTTAATAATACTGGAAAAACGATTTGAACCGATTTAAACTAACAGTGAGGATGCTATTGGAGCGACTCAGAAAGTGTGATGGGGGTTTTTCATAAGGAAAACAAGGTAATTTGTATGAACCCTTGAGGGCCAATTTGGGTCGACTGATTTTAATTTTTTCATTGTTCTTTTTTCTGTGTTCACTCGATCACTCGTGCAACCGAACAATTGATAACCGAAAAAATAGATAACGCCCTATTCCCAATAGCAAAATAGTGCACAACAAAGCATCGAAAACCGTTCCCAGCCGATGCTCGAGGCAGACTCATTTTTATCCACCTTCAAGTTGTGTAATTGAACAATTTCTACGAACTATTTTACTAAAAGAACTTCTATCTGCATCAACCAAGTTGAACCATCTAAAAAGCAATCAATGCTAATCACCAAAAATTACAACTGAAGGATTTAGTGAATTAAGATTCTCTAGAAGCATTTCGTGCCTACTGGCAAATTTATAACTCTATTGATTTCCAAGCTTATCTGTTTCGTGTTAACCGGGTGAGACTTGGTCCTATGATTTCAGTATCTCCAATTTCATTATCTCCGAATGCAGACGTCTTCTAAACTTGGCAGACCCAGAGGTAATCGATGGGCTACCACCTGGTACCTAATAGCAAAATGCTTAGAGGCGGATCGGAAGATTCCATGAGCTGCTTCCCTCCATAAATCACAATTTTAATTGATTTTGAAAAAGAAAACCAGAGATCATTTTTATGAATTGGCCACGTTTACGGTTTATTTGTGTCCGTGATTATTTCACAACCCATATTTCATTATAAAGATTGGACTCGGAAAAAATGCGACACTTTGTTTTTTAGTGTAACTTTTTATCGCGTAGATAAAAATTAATGAAATTTTGGGTAATACTAGTTTAGAGAGTTATGTTTATGTGTGCAAAATTTTATCGCGATCTGTCAAATTGAGTTTTCAAGATGCATTCGAAACAAGAAGAGCTACGCCAGCAAATCTTGAGCGCGGTGTTCGATAATCCTGGTCAGTCGCACAGATGGATCGGCAAAAGGCTTGGAATCGTTGTGAAAGCGTTGTGAAGATGTTTCAGGAGACGAAGACCATCGAACGGCGCGCTGGAAGCGGCCGAAAACCGAAAACGGAATACCCAGAGAAGGCGCGGAAGATAAGGCAGTACTTTAAGAATAACCCGAACCTTTAAACCCGAGACGTGGCCAAAAAGGTCAATTCGTCGAAGTGGTTCGTCCAGCAGACCATGAAGCGGGCTGGGCTACGTGTTTTTAAGGTCAGGAAGGCGCCAAACCGGAATGACAAGCAAAACACGGTGGCCAAATTGCGTGCGCGGAAGCTGTACCGTGAGTGGCTGGTCAAGCCAGGCCCTCTCGTCATGGACGACGAGACATATATCAAGGCGGACACCAAACAAATCCCCGGCCTCGAGTTTTTTCTCGGTACGTCCCGCATGGAGGTACCGGAAAAGTTCCGGAAGAGAAAGATGGACAAATTCGCGAAGAAGTACCTGTTGTGGCAGGCGATCTGCGAGTGCGGACGGTACAGCAAGCCGTTTGTTACAATCGGCACCATAAATGGGCAGATTTATCGAGAGGAATGATTGCAGAAGCGCTTGCTGCCCTTCCTCCGCTCTCACCGTGGTCCCACGCTGTTCTGGCCGGATCTCGCTTCGTGCCATTACGCCAAGCCTGTAATGGATTGGTACGAAGCGAAGGGCGTTAATGTGGTCCCGAACGAGGCGAACCCGCCAAATACACCAGAACTTCGTCCGATCGAAAAGTTTTGGGCGATAATGAAGAAGTTGAAGAAAAGCGGAAAAACATTCAAAACCGATGAAGCTTTGAAGAAAAACTGGGAGAAATTGTGTAAGGAAGATGGACAAAGCCTCGCCCAAGATCTCATGAGCAGTGTTAAGAGAAATGTACGAGCATTCAGCTTGGGGGAGGAAATTCAATAAATAAATCATGCCAAAACATAGCTAATATATAGTTATTTAATCCCTGAAAATTTGAGAAGTATCCGATTTAAAATGAATTTTTGGTGATCATTTGTGTGTGTCTCATTTTTTCCGAGTCCAGTCTTTATATCACAGTTTCAAAGATTTAAAAAATGTAGAGCGCTAGGATCATTTCCGTGGATTTGTCACTTTTACGGATGCTCCGAATATCCCAAAAGCCACTCAAGCCCGCGTTTATATAACACCTTTCATTTCATTTATAGATTACAATTTCAATTGATTTAAAAAAATCGCGGAGCTCTAGGATCATTTTTGTGGATTGGTCACTTTAGGGATGTTCCAGATCTTGTCGGTCTTTAAGACTTGAAATTCATCAATAAATGACTTGGCAGCTAAATTTTTTTTTTTTTTTTTTTTTTTTGAGTCTCTACCCTAATACCAACAATTAATGTGCAAGTAGCGATTTGAAATTGGTTCACTATTGAAGAACCCCTAGTCTGCACCTTGCCATGCACTCTTGCGCTTTTCAGTACCTTTTGGTACAAGTATCTTTGTTTTTGTTTTGATTCGCCTTGTTATTTTGACAGAATATTTGAGAGTGTATTGGTGTGAGTTACGGTCTTAGCAGCGGGTGGATAGTCATGAAGAAAACGAATATTTTTTTTTTGGCTCAGGAAGTACTAGCTCACAGGTCCCAAGCTCAGTCCCAAGCTTAATGATTCGCCCCTAAGAACGTAACTCACACCAATACACTATCAAGTGTTCTGTCAAAATATCATAGCGAATCAAAACAAAAACAAAGATTCTTGTACCAAAAGGTACTGAAAAACGCAAGAGTGCATGGCAAGGTGCAGGTTGCAAGGTGTACTTCGGAACTAGGGGTTCTACAATAGTGAACCAATTTCAAATCGCTAGTTGCACATTGATTGTTGGTCTTAGGGGCGAATTAAGCTTGGGACCGAGCTTGGGACCGGTGCGCTAGTACTTCCTGAGGCAAAAAATATATTCGTTTTCTTCATGACTATATCAGCCCGCTGCTAATACCAATTAACTTCCGAAGCGCAAATTGACACACACGCTATCCGACCCATTTTATATCATTGAGAAAAATAATATGTAGCCATCTCAAACTTGAGTTTGGCGCAGTTTTCTTGCGTTTTAAATAACAATATATCCAATGCATATAATACGTTTACTCAGCGTTTGACGTTTTAGATATATATACACGCAAAAAAAAAGCGCAGTAGAAACTACCATTTTGAGGGTTAAATTAAGCGCAAACACCAACAATTTTCAACTGACTATAAATGCGTTTGATTGTACCATGCCTGCGATTAGATCAATCATGGTGCGAGTGATATCAATATGAGGTCTGTCAAATATACCACAAATGCTGAAGGTTTTGCCACAAACGTAGTAAATTTGACTGAAATTTCATGGTAGTTTTGAAGATAGGCATAGTCGGTTAAAATGGTAGTTTCTACTGCAAGATTTTTTCTGTGTATATAAAATTGAGTAAAAGTTACTCAACATTGAGTAAGCTCGAATGAGCGTGTATGTGAGCAAAACTCCACACGGTCGTTTGCAAAAACCCATTAATGGGTGAAAAAACACCCATTTTCGCTAGAAGTGCCTCTCCTCATTTAATGGGTAAAAACAGTGTATTTCACAAAATGGGTATTTATTTACCCATTGCAAAAAAGCCATGTTCCCCCAAAATGGGTAAAGCTTAAGTGAGGTTAAACACCATAATATCTAAAACTGAAATTGATAATAGCTTTCTAGCTATGTTTCAAACTGTATGGAATTGGTCATTATCGTCATTATCGTCGATTTTCTTATCTTTTTATCACCAATTACTTTGCTTAGACAGCTCGAAAAACCATTTTGAAAGAGCGCCATCTACGACGATTAACCTCACTTTTGCGTTACCTGGATTCTTCCATAGATTTTGTAGAAATTTGGTGGATTGTAAATTCATGATATTCATGGTACCTAATCAATAAATACAAAAATAAAAAATAATATACTTGTACTTTTTTTTATTCATGCCTCTTAGGGTTTACTTATGAAAATGACGAATCCATCAATACATCAATATTTCGCATACATTTTAGATAAACTCGGTATCACTAGTTTCGGCTGCAAGAGATTCTGAAAACTTCGAAACAAGGTGATTCACTCCTTGTGTACTGCCACTGCTTTTAATCTTGTAGGCAACTACTTCAAAAAAAAACAATAATTTTTCTTACTACCGAAGGAACAGAGACTCCTAAAACACAAAAACTCTTAAAAAAACACATCAATTGCCTGGAGTGACGATTTTCCACAAGCCAGAATTTCGCCCTGAATATAAAATGTAATACTGTTCGTTGTCGGTGATAATGTGAGGTTGCACTGTCTGCATGAGGTTAATTCCAACATACTTAGATAATTGTTCAGCTACCGATGTATCATGTTTCTGCAAATACAGAGAATATAATAATCAGTAGTCTATAACCCATCATGTGATCATGTAGAAGAGGAGAAAGAAAAAAGTTGATAAGAAACAACTGAGAAAAAATATAAAATTTGGTTAAATCATCCCACGTGATTTATGGACTGCTATTGTCTAAATAACATCCAAAAGCTACATGATCTATTTTAAATAAATTTAGAATTTTATATGCCTTTAAACCAGAAAGCGTATTATCATAGACTAACTGTTATGACTGTTGGTATTATGCTTCTCTTGAAATTTGCAGAGAGACTAGAGAACATCCCAGATGCGTTTTACGATTCCTACAGCTTGATAGCCTATTCAGATTACGAGCTTTATTACGTGTTAAAGTGGAAAAAGAAAATTGAATGTATAACGGGGCTACATTTTCAAAACGAATTATGTGATTTTGAAAACAAAGATTCAAACGTCTATTTGTAGAATCTGATAATTTACCCAAATAAAACAACACCAGCTTCTGGTAGAAGGAGGATTCTGCTACTTGTTTGTGTAGGTAAGCTTTCAAATGCGACAAATTGACGTGAGTATCTTTGTTTACAATATCACATAAGTCGTTTTGAAAATTTATGCTTGTAATAGACTATTCATATTACGAAATTTATTATATGATAAAAAGCGAGATAAAAAGTAACTTGATGCCAATGCTGATACATTCAATTTTCTTTTTCCACTTTAATACATAAGTCGTTTTGAACATTTATCCTTGATAAGGCCTAATCTGAGTTGATGAAAATTTCTTGGTATATGTATGTAAACCATACCGGTATCCATCGGACCAGAGGAGCTGCCAATTGTTCTTCTACTGGCAGTGATTCAAGTCCAATAATTTTGTTGGTTCCCCTTTTTCCTAGAACAAGGAAAATGCGCAGACATCCCGGGAGATGATCTATGGAGTTGAAAAAAAGAATAGTATTAGTACATATAAATATTATGAACTTGAATGGCATTACCACACGAAAAGAAAAATCCATATTGATTGTATTAAGCAAACCACATAGATTTTTGCCATTGCTAGCTACGCATAAAGCCTATACCACATTCATATGGCATTTATAAACATATCCTTTATCAGTCGTCAAATAGTTCCCATTGAACCGGTACATGAATACTATAATGAAAAGAATAACAATTTCATTATTCTTGTGCATGACATTCATTTTGCTACTCATGGTAATATTGGGGTGAATTGAGAGTAAGTACCGATTGAAACAAGTAACTGAGGTCTTATTGCGTCAGCATATCTTGGAAAAAAAATTTTTTTTTTGGGATTTTTTTTTTTTTTTTTTCTTTTTTTTTTTTTTGGGTGAGATTATTTGTGGGAGAGTCGGATTTACCGCACAGGGGAATCTGCGTTGGTTTCGGATTACCGGAATAAAGAACGACCACGAAGTTTAGCGAAAATAGAAAAGGGAAACTTGTATTCTGATCTGAATAGTTCAGGGTACAAAGTTGAACTGAAATGTATCTCTCTCTCTCTCTCTGGTCGCGCCGTCTCGGCGTCGGTGTGTAGCGGCCAACCCAATGGTAAAATGATGTGTAGAGTTGACCTACCTTGCTGGATGACGAGGGGCGAGACATTGCTGATTCTCATCACTCCTCCTCAATGCTTGTCCCTCGGCACAGCTACCAGTCCAAGTTGACTTGCGAAGATGTGATGCTTGACACCACCCAAAGGCTTCGTAAGGACGTCCGCCTTCATGTCCTCTGTTGGGCAGTACCTCAAAGCTACCTCACAACGATCACAAAGGTTCTTCACGAAGTGTCGCTTTGTCTCGATGTGTTTGGACCGTTTACTGGAACGCTCCGACCGAGCAAAACTGAGACAACCTTGATTGTCCTCATTAACCACAGTCGCAGCGGTCTGCGTCTCTCCGAGGTCACCAAGCAGTCGACGGATCCAAACAACCTCTTGGCACGTTTCTGTTAAGGCGACGTACTCCGCCTCAAGCGTTGACAGCGTTACACACTCCTGACGGCGGCTGGCCCACGAAATCGCTCCGCCCGAGTAGAATACTACGTAGCCCGTAGTCGACTTTCTTGAGCCAGCGTCGCCTGCCCAATCGCTGTCCGAGAATGCCACAAGTTCACTGTTGTCACTGCCGAGACTCAGCCGCCAGTCGCGCGTTCCTTTGAGATAGCGGATTACGCGTTTGGTTGCCGTCCAGTCCCGCTCTGAAGGAGCACTAAACTTGCGGCCAAGGATTGCAGCACTGGCCATGATGTCAGGACGGGCGCATACGGCAATATACATCAACGCACCCACCGCACTCCTATACTTGGTGATGTCTTCTAACGGCTCACTGTTCACTTCTTCACTAAGGAAACCCTTGTCCATTGGCGTCTTAGACACCTTCGCTTCACTGAGGCCCGCTTTTGCTACCAATCTGTCTATGTAGTTTGTCAAGCACACACTATACATATTGTTCATTTTCTGCACTTCGAGACCCAGGAAGCATTTCACATTGCCAAGACACTCAATGTCAAAGTTCTTTTTCAGCTGTTCGTGCACACAAGTAATCTCTTTTTCGCTTTCACATGCCACGAGAAAATCGTCTACGTAGACGATCATGTAGACTTTCTTCCCGTTCACTGTTCCCACGAAGAGACACGGATCAGCATCACTGGTGACGAACCCTATCTGCTTCAGCACCTTCGTCAGCTTGTCGTTCCAGCAGCGGGCTGACTGCTTTAAACCGTAAATGCTCTTTTGTAGCCGGCAAACAAACTCCTCCTCGCCTTGCGCCGCGTAGCCCTTGGGCTGCCTCATGTAAATTTCCTCGCTGATGTTGCCGTACAGATAGGCGGTACGGACGTCCAGATGCTTGAGTACTAGATTCTTTCTTCCAGCCAAGGTCAAGATGGTTCGTAGCGTGGCGTGTCGGGTCACGGGGGCATACACCTCATCAAAATCTACCCCAGGAGTCTGCGTGAACCCCTGCGCTACGACACGTGCTTTGTAGCGTACGATCTCGTTGGCTTCATTCCGCTTTCGTTTGAATACCCAGCGGCTACCGATCAGCTTCTTACCTTGTGGAAGAGGAATCAGCTCCCAGGTTCCATTCTTGTCATGTGAAGCCATCTCGCTGTCCATTGCGGCCATCCAAGATTCTCGTTCGGAACTGGACATCGCTTCTTGGAAAGTTTCCGGTTCTTGCTCTGAGCTTTCCGGTTCCAGCTCTGCGACGCCGACGACGTAATCGGACAGGTACTTTGGAATCACACCGCGCGTGCGGCGGCTTCGCCGAACAGATACATCTTGATTCGGTTGACCATCTGCTTCTTGTTGATCCTCCTCCTGGTCGATCTCCTCCTGCTTCACAGCGAGCGGATCGTCCGTGGGATCCTGATCATTCAAGTCAAAGTAGTCACTGTCTTCACCACGATCTTCGTCGTCTTCGTACTGCACTGGGAGTGCATCGTCTTCGTCACGCTGCGCTGGGGAAACATCATCAGCAACTTGTTTTTCCGTGTCGTCCGCGAACAGCCAAAACATCTCATCTTCTGCAGGCATCTGGCTCGGACCCTGCTGCAGGCTCATCTGAGAAGATCCATCACCCATCTCCAAGAATCGCACATCCCGGCTTATGGTGACTTTGTCGGTGCGTGGGTCAACAAAGCGATACGCCTTGTGTTCTTCGGAGTATCCGATGAAGCGAAGCTTGCGAGCTTTTCCGTCAAATTTCCCGCGTTTCACGTCTGGAACGTGCACATAAGCATGGCAACCGTACACCCGGAGGAATCCCAGGTTTGGTTTACGTCCGTACCATTTCTCGAAAGGAGTGGAATCTACGGAACGAGAGGGTAGTCTGTTTTGCAGGAACGCGGCCGCCACAACTGCCTCCCCCCAGTAGCGCTTGGGAATCCAGAAGCATGGTGCGCGCCATCTCCTGCAACGACCTATTTTTCCTTTCCGCAACTCCGTTTTGTTGCGGAGTGTAGGCAGTAGAGTATTGCGCCTTGATACCCTCTCCCGTGAAAAATGCTCTCAGTTCCTGGTTACAGTACTCCCCGCCACCGTCAGAGCGAATTTTCTTCGGTTTGCGGCCGAATAAATTATGGACAAAACGGACATATTCTTTGATCTTACCTGATGCCTCCGATTTCTTAGCGAGCAGGTAGACGACCGTATAACGACTGAAATCGTCAATCATGGTCATTATGAACCTCTTACCACCCGGCGTCGTCGTCTTCATAGGCCCACATAGATCAGTGTGGACCAAATCCAACGTCTGCGTTGATTTTCGTTCTGCCACCTTCGGTATCGGGGTCCGAGCCAATTTGCCCTCGATGCATGGCTCGCAGGTGAGTCGAATGCCGCATTCAACGACCTTCATACCTTCACCTAGCTTCTCATTGCAGATTCTGCTAATCACTCCCGGATGCCGGTGGCCGAACCGCCGATGCCACTGATGTTGGCACAGTGGGTTATGTGCTTTTTCTTCCACCTTATTTAACACTTCACCGAGGCGCAACCGATACAAACTGCCCGAGCGATCACCAACAACGACGACTTTTCCGGTTTTATCACGAATGTCACAACCGTTGGCACCGAAAACGGCCGAAAAACCTTTCGAAGCGAGCTTGTCCACGGATATCAGTCCGCTCGTCAAAGACGGCACGAGCAAAACGTCCGAAAGTTTTACATTTACGGCGTCACTACTTCCATTCACGCCGCGGAGTGTGCCGTATCCGCGACCTGTCGTCTTCACTACTTTTCCATCAGCTAAAACAACACTCGGCCCGTTTTTCTTCTCAAGCTCCGTGAAAAACCGTTCGTCATTTGTCATATGACAGCTAGCACCACTATCAATGTACCAAACATTGCTCTTCGGGTTGGTGGAAGCCATAAAGCACACATCACCGCTGTCATCGCCGGCTTTTTTCGCACTCGGTTTGACGTCGGACTTCTTCTTTTTCTCTTCGCCCTGATTTGCATTCTTCCACGCTCGGCAATCGCGCCGCAGATGACCGGGCTTTCCACAGTGGAAACACTTTTTCTCCATATTGTTCTTCTCGCGACTCTTCTTTGTCGCACTCTTCATTGCGGTTGCATCACCACCGGCCATACCACTCACTCTTTCAGAACGCTCATTGCGGCGCTCATATTCTTCAATCACTTTCACCTTCACTGCTTCCAGCGTCATACCTGCATCCAGCTGGCTCTGTAGCAAAGTCGCCAGCCCTTGGTACGACTCTGGCAAACTTCGGAAGAGCAACACAATCTTGAATCCCTCCGTAAGAGTGTGCCCCGCAGCGTCCAGCCTATCGTACACTTCTTCCAACTCGCGAATATGACACTCTACATCACCACCTTCGGAGAGGTCCATTCTCCACAATTTGTTCAACAGTGCCACTTGTGTCGTGATTGTCGATTTCTCGTGGTACTTGCACAACTTGTCCCAGTACTCCTTCGCCGAATCTTCACTTTTCACTAGGCTATATTGACTTTCTTCAATACATAAGCCAATAGTTGCCCTTGCCTTTTGATCAGCCTTTTTCCACCTGTCGTCTACTGGCTCAGGTTTCGGCTCAACAATCACATGCCAAACCTCATCGCGCGTGAGCAACATTTCAATGCGGAATTTCCATGTGCTCCAATTCCGATTGTTCAATCTCTCAAATGCGAGCCCTTTGAAATCCGCCATTTTGTTCACTCACTTCCACGCCGTTTTGCCACTCGCGACGAACACAACGCGAACCGAAAATTTCTCAAAAATCTTCTTCGCACTTTCCGAAACGCAAAACTGGGCCCATAACCTGTGGGAGAGTCGGATTTACCGCACAGGGGAATCTGCGTTGGTTTCGGATTACCGGAATAAAGAACGACCACGAAGTTTAGCGAAAATAGAAAAGGGAAACTTGTATTCTGATCTGAATAGTTCAGGGTACAAAGTTGAACTGAAATGTATCTCTCTCTCTCTCTCTGGTCGCGCCGTCTCGGCGCCGGTGTGTAGCGGCCAACCCAATGGTAAAATGATGTGTAGAGTTGACCTACCTTGCTGGATGACGAGGGGCGAGACATTGCTGATTCTCATCATTATTTAGACTTACATAAACTTATAAATGCTCATCAAACACCCCTACGGTCCATGGCAATCCTACTACGAAAACGCTGTCACTAGAGATCAGGAGATGTATAATTTCAAATAATGTTATGCTTAGCTGCTTAGTAACAGTTACGTATCTTAAAACAAGTATATTTGTACTTCATTTGAGTTGCTTCCTGTCGATCTTCACCAAACTGTATTGGATATGGTTGAGGTGTATGTTTTCCAGTTGAAGTTCTTCACACTCTAGGTCAATCTCAAATCCAACTTGCTCTGATGCTTCACTGAGCTTGACTTCTTTCGTATTTTGTTACTTTCTGTTTTAAACATATTTTCCATAGCTTACATTTTGCTGTCTCCACGAGTTCAATCGATCAAAAATTTCACCAACGTTCCAATCTTCCAGATCTAACACTCTCTCCAACTCATCTTTGCCAAGGAATGCGAGTTTAACTGAATCGATGTCGTTCTCTGCAAATGAAGAAGTTTACTATGATTATTAGTTTGTAGTTACAGCTTATAGGCATAAGAAGGATTTATTTGAATCAACTTACGGAACAAAATTTCCAGTGCTTTTTCGGGTAATCGCAACTCGTTCAACACCACGGTACGCCATTTTGGAAAAAAAATCAAACTACATCGAAAGTATTAATGCATCCATATAATTTTTTGGCATAGAACTAGCTTTATACTTTTGATTAGGAACACAAATACAAGTTATGTGGAAAGTGAATGCATTATATATTCAAGGTTTATAGAAATGATACACTTTCTCATAATAATTATTTATTGCTGACGCATAAACAATACCGATTTAGATTAATGAATGCAATAAATAATATTTTTTGAGTGCATCGTAAACACCGTTGAAATTTTCATCCTCCAGCATTAGCCCCCTGGACAAAAACTGTTTCATGTGCGACGCTTTGTTGTAATTTGGATTCATTCGTTCGTACGCTTTTTGAATCTGTTGAATTTTAAATACCATTATTTACATCGAAATTTACACTAAAATATATTATCAGATATATGCTTACCACAACACCATTAAATGTCTTGAAATGGGGGAAAATAGAAAGGATGTCTTGCACTCTCCTTTTCTCACGCAAAAGCATTATGAGAAGGTCATGTGTCTCTGCCATACCTTTCATGATTGCGTGGAAGTTTACTGGAACTGGATCAGCACATCCAATAGCTTGGGCCTTTTCAATAGTCTCTGGTGGAACTTTGGAGATTGTGTTCGGTTTTTGTTTGTGGAAATTTTTTTTATTCTCTGGCAGGACATTTTTATAGGCATTTCTAAAGTGCGACTGAATTAGGCCGGTGTGTTCCGCTCCTGGTTGTTTTCCTCCATTTTTCCAGAAGAAGTAGGACTGGTATACAAATCCTCCCTTAGCTCAGTCGGCAAAGGCACAGCTACAAAGCAACATCATGCTGGAGGTGGCTGGGTTCGATTCCCGGTCTGGTCTAGGAATTTTTCGTTATGGAAAATTTCTCGACTCCCTGGGCATAGAGTATGATTGTACTTGCCACACAATCATACTAATGCAAAATGGTACCTGGCATCGAAAGCTCTCAATTAATAACTGTGGAAGTGCATTTAGAACACTAAGTTGAGAGCAAGCGATAAGCTAATTGTGAAAGCAATAAGCTTGAAAACGCTAAGAAGAAGAAGAAGATACAAATCAATGTGTAAAAAAATACATATTAATATTTTTGTTCAATGAGGTGGAATTATTATGTATTGCATATTTAAAGTTATTTCGATGTAAATATTTTTAAATAAATTAAAAATATTTTTTATCTATGCAAATAATTTGTTACGCGTAGATTTATTTGGAAAGACCCCATCAACTCCATTGAATGCTTAATGGCCGAGAAAATGCAATGAATAGGCAATGTAACCAACCATACTATAGGAATAATTACTGTACGTTCAAGTTGTTAATCGACACAGAGCCTGAGTCTTTTTCTGAGTCTTAAAAAAAATAATTTAATGTCAACGTACGTAATCTGGTGCATTCTCTGCCACTTTGGTCTTCTGTAATATGGAGAATGTATCGATTATTCCAATAGCCAGTTCTTTCTTTTCGTCAAATTTGGGATACCTTGAAAAGAAGAATACAATGAAGTTTAATATGGTTGACATTCTTGTTGAAGCATACTTACTCTTTATGGTTGACTAGTCTTTCAACTGTATTTTTGCATAAGACTCGAACCATCATTAGAAGCTCATTGTGTGAAGGTACAATATTTGCATCTAGTTTAGAATACAGCACACGTCGACATTTATTATTTGACATTTGTTATTCTTTTCAAGAATTTCTCGCATCTGTAAACCAAGATAAACTTATGAATACAAGTTTAAAAGTATAGTTTGTACCCTATTGATATATCATTTTCAAATTAATTTATAATAATTCTTCAAAAGCCTACTTTGTCTTTTTTGCCTACCCAAGTTTGAGTATAAATAACCCAGCAGTAGTTAGCGATCTTTGCCGTGGTCATATAAAAACTACTTTTACGCGGTTTACCTAAAGATAAATCCTTTGGATTCTCGTATTGAAGTTCGAGTTTGGGTTAACTGAACTTTAATTTGGGTTTTTTTTGGGGTCGTGTATAAAAAAGAGGAACTATAAGGAGTGTGTATATATATAAAATTCGTACACAGAGAGGAATTTGATAGTCAAT
The DNA here is from genome assembly GCA_024533555.2 of Aedes koreicus. Lineage (NCBI taxonomy): Eukaryota > Metazoa > Arthropoda > Insecta > Diptera > Culicidae > Aedes > Aedes koreicus. The sequence goes on from JAHHFK020001917.1 coordinate 189,292, forward strand.
TTTACCATTATTGGGGGTTAGGATGACTATTGCAGTATAGTGAATTTGAACCGACTATGATCATGGTCAAAATTACCATTAAAAATAGTTGATGCAACATTTTCCATAATGTCGGAATAGTCCTTGTTACCATGATCATAGTCAAAAATGCCATGAACGTGGTAAATTCGACCATTTTCATGGTTATTGAAACCATTATATGCGATAGTCATCCTGACCATGATATAATTGTCGGTACAACGATGAAATTTTTCTCAGAGTAGAAATAGCTTTTTTCTCTTTGGTGGCCGGAAAGGGCAAATTAACATCTGTAGCAGATGAAGAAAATTGAAAGTGTGTCAGTTATATTAGGTGCGCAACTAAGTTCCCGCTGTTTAGCAATAGATGGCGCCAGTAGTAAGTGCTGGTCGAATGTTGTACATCTCAAGCGTCATAAACCAAGCTCAGACATATGGTAAACAAACTGCTTTGCCAAATCAGTGATTTTGGTTTAATGTTATATATTTTGGTTGTTTGAAGATGTCTGATTTCGTGCCAAATAATCGTCATTTGCGGTGTAGATTTTCTTCTTTCATTCGAAGAAAACGGCGGCTGAAGCACATCGAGAGCTCCAAAAAGTTTACGGTGATGCTGCTCTGAGTGAAACAACGTGTCGTGATTGATTTCGTCGCTTCAAAAACGGTGATTTCAGTGTTGATGATCGTCTGCGTGAAGGAAGGCCAACAAATTTCGAAGACTCTGAATTAGAGGCATTGCTCGATGAGGATCCGTGTCAAGCGCAAGAAGAGCTTGGTTCAGGATTAGGAGTTTCCCGCCAAGCCGTTTCTAAGCGATTGCATGCGTTGGGAATGATTCAAAAGCAAGGAACTTGGGTTCCTTACGATTTGAAGCCAAGAGATGTTGAGCGTCGTTTTTTCGCCTGTGAACAACTGCTCCAGCGGCAAAAAAGGAAGAGTTTTCTACATCGCATTGTGACGGGTGACGAGAAATGGATTCATTACAGTAACCCAAAACAAAAACATTCATGGGGACTGCCCGGGCATGCTTCAACATCGTCGCCTAGGCCGAATATTCACGCTGCGAAGGTTATGCTGTGTATTTGGTGGGACCAAGTTGGTGTTATTTATTATGAGCTGTTGAAACCAAACGAAACCATTACCGGGGAACGGTATCGAACTCAATTGATGCGATTGAGCCGAGCACTGCACGAAAAACGGCCACAATACGAGCACAGACACGAAAAAGTGATTCTTCAGCATGACAACGCTCGACCTCACGTTGCGAAATCCGTGAAAACCTACTTGGAAACGCTCAAATGGGAAGTCCTACCCCACCCGCCATATTCTCCTGATATTGCACCGTCCGATTATTACTTGTTCCGTTCGATGGCACATGGTGTCACTGGTCAGCAATTCCACTCATATGACATCTCAAAATGGCTTGATTCTTGGATAGCATCAAAAGACGAACAGTTCTATCGAAATGGTATTCACGTTCTACCAGAAAGATGGGAAAAAGTCGTAGCTAGTGATGGGCAATACTTTGAATAATTCGTTTGTAACCTTTGTTTTCAAAATAAAGTTCCTTTTTCACCAAAAAACAGCGAGAACTTAGTTGCGCACCTAATATTAAAAATAACACCTCAGATAAAATTTATGTTCTACTACAGTAAGTGCTTGTTGATATGAGGCAAAGCTTATCAAATACTTATGTTTCGCATTTATCTTGTTTTAGATGTGGGATAAATGGTTGTACCTGATTGGAAGTCATTGCCGAAAGTGTACATGTAGAAAGTCCTACTCTGGATGAACATTTATTTATTTATTTATTTATTTATTTATTTATTTTAACATGTAAAATTCAACTGACAATTGATGTCTCAATGAATAAAACTTATTCTAGTTGGTAGCGATTAGAGGTGCGGAAAATATTCAAAAATCTTTGGCGAAACACGTCAATTGAAATACTAAATTCAAAGAAGCCAAAGTAGTCGTTAAACCGCTGACAAAATGAACGAATAGGCTCATGCAAAGCGTAATTTCTGTTCCGTGGTTCCAAGAGCAAAAAATCACGTTGTCGAAGTGGTCGCTCGGGTGCGTACAAATTCAGCTGTGTTAGCAAAGCCGGGCAGTCGATGTCTCCTGAAAGTAGTTTCGCTGCGAACGTTGCTTGTGCAATTGATCGTCTCACCTCCAGTGGTTCGATCAGTAGAAGACGGCACCGCTCCTCGTATGGCGGCAGGTTTCTTGGATCACGCCAACCAAAAAATCGAAGAGCATATCTCACAAATTTTTTTGAACAGCTTCAATTCTGGCGATCCAAATGGCATGGAAAGGACTCCAGACGACCGCATTTGTTTCCAATATTGACCGTACAAGTGAGCAATAGAGGGACTTGAGGCACAGTGGGTCACGTAATTCGTCTGCAATTTTGAAAATAAAGCCCAGTTGACGATTGGCTCTGCCAACAAGATTATTATAGTGTAATCGGAAGGTGAGCCCGGCATCAAGGATAACACCGAGATCCTTAAGGTGCTGTACTCGGGTTAGGCAGCGTCCCGATAACACATAGTCAAATGTGATCGGCTGGTGTTTGCGGTGATACGAAATAACGTTGCATTTTTCGACGCTGAGGCTTAGCAAGTTCCTTGTGCACCAATCCCCAAAGATTCCCACCATGTCCTGCAGATCCAAGCAGTCTGAGAGACATTTTACTATTTTATAAATTTTTGCGTCGTCGGCGAAAAAGAAGCGGCATCCCGAGGGTAATAGCAACGAAACATCATTCAAAAAAATTGAGAAGAGCAGCGGGCCAAGGTTACTACCTTGCGGGACTCCCGACTTGTTGGAGAATGCTTCCGATTCAGATGAGCCAAGCTTGACGCGCACTGAACGGTCGATCAAGTAGGATCTGAACCAATCCGCACTCCTAGATGAGACGCCAAGTTTCTCCAGTTTAGCCAAAAGGATTTCGTGATCCACTGTGTCGAATGCAGCTTTTAAGTCCATATATGCGGCATCAACTTGCCATCCTGAATCCATGCTTCGCAGGCACGTAGAGGTAAATTGTACCAAGTTCGTGGATACGGATCGCTTTGGGTAAAAGCCGTGCTGCTCTGTGTCGATATGTTTACAACATGCAAACAGGGAATCGTTAACAATTATCTCAAATAACTTGGAGCATGCGCACAAAGAGGTAATTCCACGATAATTGGCAACATCCCGTTTGTCTCCTTTCTTGTGAATTGGAAACAAGTAGGAGAATTTCCATCGTGTGGGGAACTGCCTTTGCTGAGCCGAAAGATTGAACAGCATTGCTAGTGGAAAGCTAAGAATATCTGCACAATACTTCAGAACGGATGATGGAATGCCGTCAGGACCGGGGGGGTAGGAGGGTTTTATTGGGGGTTGGGGGGGGCCGCCGGGGGGGGAGGGCCGCCGGGGTGGGTTGGGGGGGTGGGGGGGGGGGGGGGGGGGGGTTGGGTGGGGGGTTGGGAAAGTTTTTTTGGGGGGGAGAAAGGGGGGCCCTTGGGGGGGAAAATTTTGAAAAAATGGGGGGGGGGGCCTGGGGGGTTTGGTTACACTGCAAATAAATCAATAATTTTTATTATTAAAATTGGCACTTAAATCGGTCAATTTTTGCTTCGAATCGAAATCATGTGAGCCAGTATGATTTTCATTTGCCGCACATAATTTTTAACACTCGTCACTTAATACACAGGTTCGTTTCCAAAGAGACTGATATCGTCCGCACATAATTTTCAATGGAGCGAGAAATGTCATTCAAGTGTGTTTTCACTTTGCCCTATTCTATCCATCTTCGCACTTAAAACGAAATAAAAAACCGTGCGCGAAAAACAATCAGCTGCTTTATCGTTCTAGAAGAAAAAAAAACTGCAAAATTGAGAAGCAAAGTGAAGTTTACCGTGTGGTGGTTTAGGTACTTGGTTTGCCAGCGGAAGTCACTGAATTTTTTGAAGGTAATAAATTACTATAGATGTTCTTCTTTGCCATGTTAACGGTGTTTATTGTGAATATTTCAGATCTGCCGAGCATTTTTGCCATTCCCGCAGAAGAGCTGCTGAACGCGATAGCTTCAAAAAGTGATGAAGTTTTTATGATGGTACAAATAAAACCTCTTTTATTCACACATTTCGTTTTATTTCATGAAAAGTACAAAAAATCCAATACTAAACTTTTTATGAAAAAATAAAATCCATGCACCTTTTCACATAAAACGTATTAAAATACTCATTTGATTTTTGCTAGGACAAGTTAATGCAATCCATGTACACTATAATTAATATCTATTCAGCTCTTGCACTTAAAGACTATACATTTATTGCACATATGGTTAATTGACCACATTTAATAAAAAATAAGTGCCGCACCAATACAGAGCAATAACTTTGCACTTTGCCCAAATCTATAGGTGCTGGCACTTAAATATAAGGTGCATTGTTTTTTGAGTGTAAAAAAACTAAAAGTAAGATTTTGAACTTTGCTTCAAACTCAAGACAGCTCATCTTACTAATTGGTCCACTTTTACGTATGACATCGGGATAATGTGAAATATTATGGATTTTGTTAATTGGATGTCTGTGAGGGTAATTTCCCTTGAAATTATCATGGAAACTTCTGATTGCAACCGCTAGGTGTTCAACATCGTTATTACTCAGCACGGTTGAAAATGAATAATGAGTGATAGTAAGTAAATCAGCAATAATTTCTTGTAAACTTTCATGGCCGTCCAAAACATCACCAATTATGAAAGGCAATGATCTTAATAGCAACCATGTCTGCGACGCAGATTGACTAATTGAATTGCCACTCGATTTTAATCCTTTGCTACTGAAATTCCCCTATCGGACGATCCTCGGATTCTATCTCACCGTAATTGAACGAGGCAATCCTATTGTTGAGCTCTAACTCTGAAATCGACTTTTTTTGGTTAAACAAGCTATTTAAAATTTCTTTAATGACCATGCCGGCAATGCCTTCCAGTATGTCATGCATCGGGTCAAAACTGACGTATTCCGCAAAATGAAAATATTTTAAGGAATTTAAGACTGTCTCTCTTTGTAAACCACACTTTGAACGGGTGGTTGTTTCCTCATGTAGTGCTTTTAAATCTGCAGCCATGCTATCTCGCGTTCTTGTTGGATACTCAGCTCCGAATTGCCCATTGTGGAAAGCATCCCTTCTAATGTAACAAGCTCGACAAAACAAATTCGACTGTGGTGGCATCAACTCCAGAATCTCATGAACGGCCAAAGTATCTCCTAGTACATGGACCACAGTGGCATGTAACGTGTAATCTTCATTCTCGTTCAAACGTAGTGCGACTCCTAGATCTGATTCCATCGCAGACAAATCCTCCATGAGCGGTTGAAGTATTTTTGCGAAGCCGTATTTCTTTAGCAAGTTTGATTTCACCACAAGGACAGTATAAACCCGATCTAGAGTAGAATTTACCCGGTCTCCAAATTCTGCACTTTTAAACTAATAGTTGTCACTTTTTGCTTACCCTTGCGTGATCCCAATGGGTTGCAATGTTCAACGTCGTCAATATGCACGGACAAACGTACTGCAAATGGGTACCTTTGCAAAAAATAATGTGCGCGATATAGTAAACCATCCTTAAAGCTGCAAATTTTGTCTGAAGAGGACTCTTTCTCTTTAAGAATCATTCCCCTAGCTGAAGGATTTTGGATGACCAAACCAAGAACATCTTTAATAGAGATATAGTGCATCACATCCTTCAGTCGCTTAATGCGCTTAGTGGATTCATACAAGTTTATACGTTTATCGCTTGCAACATGGATTCGGGTCACTTTCCTAAGCTTACCTCGGCCTAAAACGAACTCTTTTGACTCCGGAGTACTTGTTTTAGAAACCCCACACAGATACACCAGATTATCGGATGGTGTTTGAACGTCAATATAGGGATTAGTAATTTCTAAGCTGTTGAGCAGTTCAACAACGTTTTCATCATAAACAGAAAAAATCGAATTGTCAAGAAATTGCTTGACTATGGTCAGTGCATATTGTTGATATGCATTGAGCATTTCCGTGCATTGTTTGATGAAATACTGAATTTTCGTTTCCGGCACACCCACATCACACTGTAACTCGGTCACCGACTGAGACGCTTTACTGAAAAAAAAAACATCCTCAGATAACGGAGGCATGTAGAAAAATGGGTTTGTAATTCTAACGTCTTCCATAATGGGGTCAACATCCATAGGCTCAGATTGAGAATCTGGCATCTCATCCTCCAATCAAGCTTCCATATCCACGTTATTTGGCTGTATAAAATCGACAATCTGGAAGCATAATTTTGAAATTAGATTACTTACATACAAAAAATATCATTTGTCTTACTTGCGTTGTTCCGAAGTGTATAGTTTAAAATATTATTTTAGTTTTTCCACCAACAATATATCGGATACGCTTGGTTATTGCATTTTTTTTTCACCCATTAATGGGTAAAAATATACCCGTTTTTTCATTGCATGAGGCTTCCTTTAATGGGTATTTTTTAACCCATTGCATGATTGAGAAATTCCCCCATTTAATGACAGATCGGAGTGCTATATGAAAATGGGTGTTTTTTTACCCATTAATGGGTTTCCCAAACAATCGTGCAAGTAACCACGAGGCTGTAAAGGCCTAGCTACACAGGAAAAAATCTTGTAGTATAAACTACTATTATACCCGACTATGCCTATCTTTAAAACTACCATGAAATTTCAGTCAAATTTACTACGTTTATGGTAAAACTTTCATCATTTGTGGTATATTTGAAAGACCTCATATTGATATCAACCACACCATGGTTGATCTAGTCGCAGGCATGGTAAAATCAAACGCATTTGTAGTCAGCTGAAAATTGTTGGTGTTTGCGCTTAATTTAACCCTCGATATGGTAGTTTCTACTGCGGTTTTTTTTTTTTGCGTGTACAATAGTGAGCGCCGCGCAACGGCACGGCAGCCTAAAATATTAAACACACGTTCCCTCGTTTGTTGTGCTACAATGGGCACAAGCGGCAAGAGCGGCATTGTTATAAAACCGCGCAAATTTTCATATTTGTGAATAATGGGTCAAACACAATGAGAACGGTAAAACGGCAAAACGGTAACAACGACCAATTCGCAATGTACTAAAATTACCGTTGCCGTTCTGCCGTTGCGTTTTGCCGTTCTGTAACCCACAATGTGATCGCCTCACATGCGTTTGTTTTTGTTTGCTACTGTTGATCAGTTAGTGTATTTTTCAGTTGATACAATGGAAGAAGTCTGCAATTTACTGCGAATTATGCAAGCCGTGGATGAGTTGGGGCAACTGCAGTGGGAGCTTGCTTGTCTTGGATATGTCAAGCTCTGAACCAACGATGTGTGATCGTATGACCATCTCCGCTTCTCCGAGAAAGATTCGATCAACGGAAAGAAACATCGCCGTAATTCAGGCATGTCAATGAAGGGCGAAAGGAGTTCGCTAGACCCGTTTAAAAAGCGATTCAAGATTAACAAAAAGAAAAACAACTACGAGGTAGATTTGGCAAAATCGTGGGTCTTTTTCGGTGTATTAAATTCAGTTTCTGCTTCTGCTTGTGCAGATATTTATCTTTGGTGGCTTTCCAAATAAGCTGTCGATATTTGGCTGGATGGAACCGATCGTGTAAATGAATGGTTGTTTTTTTTTGTATGGTGATTTGGGACACCAAAAAGCTGAATCAGGAGCTCTTTAATTACTACCAGATGTGGTTGCTTGGTAAACTTGACAACTGGGTTGAGATACACGAAGAAAACTTCCAGTTCACTTCAGCTCCCCTATTATGATTTCTTCAACCAGGAACTTAACTGACGGTTCCTTTTCATCGTTCGCCAACCAAATGTAAAGATCTCGCTTGCGTCAACCCTCGAACAGCATTACCTTATTGCGAAAGCTCATTTCGTTCATTGTCTAAAAGTAAAAAATAAGCATAATTATTCCTCAAAGTATAACCCACTTCGTCTCTCTACACCCACTCCAAAATCAGAGTAAAAACCCTGCAACACCTCCGGTAGGGAAACCTCGAAATTCGGCACTATAATCGCAAGGTTTTGCTCCCGTTCCACGTACTGTCTTCCTTTTTCTGCTCCGCGTAATTCAACTCGATTAACCCGGAAACTAAAATCTTCCCTGCGGCCTTCATACTGGGATGATAATTTAATCGGATCAATTTCTTCTTCACTCAGAACGTTTGTTTACACGATTGACTTCCTTTGACAGATAAATCCGATTCTTGTTTATCTATAGCAGTGTTCCCAGCACTACTACAGAAAACAGATAAAGCCAAAAAAAAAGTGATCTGAAACATGCATCATTTGAATCAATTTTCTTGCAGATGCAAAATTTAAATCATTGTGCTGCATGATACATGAAGACGCGGTGCAAGAATTTAGATCACATCAGATCTAAAAAGAGGCCACTTTCTCGCACGTCGCACATCGCGGCCTAAGATTCCGACTTAATATATCAAATGTTTGGAAGTGGCCACTTCCTCGGAAGTACTGAATTCTCGGAACCCTCTCATATGTGGGCGATATCAAATGTCAAATGTCGATATCTTACAATGCTGTGCCAAAAAAAAAGCTCAAAAAATCTCCATTTTGGAATATGCACTCCGCCAGCACCAGCGCCGGAAGTAGAAGACTTCTCAATATTTCGTAACTCCTTGACGTATCTCTCACGGAGATACTTCCACTTTCGCTTAGCATCTTCAACTAAGGAGGAGAGAAAGAAATAGATTAAAACTTAGTAAAAAAAAACCATAGAATAATATAATTTATTTACTTGTCAGCTTTACTTTGTTTGCCAAAGATAGCCAAATCTGTTCTTTGGTAACGACGTTTCGGTAGGCCTTGCTGCTTTTCACGTTTAGTGAAGGGTGTTTTTCACCAGAGAAATAAAATGGAAGATGAAATAATCATCTTCCGGTATTTCTTCGACATTTTCCAAACAGATTTTTGTGTTATTAAACAGCACCTCCGATGCTTTCCAATACTGTGATTTTTTTACACAGGGATGCCAGGTGAAATTTAAAACGTATACAATATAAAATGCCAGGTTAAATTAAAAACAAATACAATCCCGCATAACGAAAAACAATTTGCTATACAGTCAAAACAACATTTCAAATGTAAGATATATAATCACATTTTATGTTATTGTTATCAAATAGTTTAATCTTGTTTTCACCATATAACCTCTACATTAACACATATTGTTAATATTATTATTGAGAGGTTTTTTATTGCCTGCACTCGATCTGGAATATATACCAACTTTTTGGCATAGACTACAGCAAAAAAATTGTTCGTGAAAATTGCCATTTTTTTTATGGAAACTGAACTTAACCGCCTATTCAGCATATTGTTATTTGGCCTTTTACCTTCTGAAATATTGTTAAAACTATATAGGAGATTGTTAGTTTATAGTTGTCAAATATAAGGGCAAATGTAGTAACAATAACGGAAACGGTCGTCAACAAAAAAGGGAATGGTCCAGGAATGGTTTGTGATTAGGCGGGATATAAAATATTTACTGAAAAATCAACGGAGGTAGCATCTCTGTATTTACATACGCTCAATGTTTCAATTCTGCTTTGCCGCTTTGTCGTTCCGTTTTTTTCCAAATTTTTGGAAAAAAAACGCATTTTAGTACTATACCGTTTTTACCGTTGCGCTGTCATTGTGTGCGCATACGTTACATTCCATGCATTGGAAAATTTTCAGTTTCCGTTTTGCCGTTCTACCGTTGTCATTGTGTTTGACCCATAAGGGCGGCAGCGTTTGCGCGGCAACTCGAACATTACACTACGAACAGTTTTGGATCGGTTACAATCGAGGCGGCTCTTCCGCGAATAATTTTTTTAAATGTTCACTGATTCTTGTGAAAACAGTATGGATGATGATTGCGATATTACTTAATAACGTTAAATAACACAATAAAGATCCGTAAATCAGATTAAACCGAATTAAATCTACACGGATACAAATTTCGTCCATTTAAATTAAAAAATCGATGTCCAACTTGAAACATAAGAATTGTTTAAAGTAAAAAGAAATCATGTTTCGAAGGAAAATAACATTTTTCGAATCAAATTCAAGACATTGTAATTTCAACAATACATTCATCGGGTAGGTGAATTTGAGCGTTTATTTTCCTCTTCAGAACGTGGGGCCGAGGCAAATTTTCGACGCTCGCAACAGGAGCCAATCGTCTCATTTATTGGAAGGTTATTTGATCGATTCCAGTAGTGATACTCTGAGCAAACTCTTTGAACCTGGAATCTTTTAGGATTCAAGCCAAATCTAGAATTTAGCTAACCAAAATTCATAGAATAAATAAAATAAATTTAGAACGCAGCCATTAAAATCTAGAATTGGTACGTTTGTTCTTATAATTAACATGCTTAAAATAAACATAAGATTATTTTTATTTCAAACATCGATGTCACTTGATTTTAAACAAAGAAAATGTTTGAAATAATGCAAGTTTATTTTTGCGGCCAGAATAAACTAAGTTTGTGTTTGGACTTACCAGGAATATGTTTGTTATGACGGTATTTTTTGCTGCGTGTACTGAGAGTTTGATATTAGATTAACGAGCTGGAACATCCAAAACTGACCGAGAAAACAAACTTAACGACTTTTTGATAACTAATGACCTAATGAAAAAGTATTCAAGATTTGATAAAAAAAAACTGGGAATTCGAGAAATTTATAACGAAACAATCACGAAAAATTTTAATTGTTTTTAAACGTTTGACCGAAATTCCTCCATTGATAGTATCATAAACCAGTAGGTGGTAGATAAAAATCGCTCGAAAAATAGTAAAAGTTTATTTAATCTAACTGAATAACTATAGGCATGCGAGAATACTAACATTAGAATAATAAAAAGCCTGGGGATGCGACACATCTAAATCCAGATTCAAGATGATCGAAAAATCTCACGCTAGCGAATCAATCTTTGAAAAATCTTGTTTCAGCTTATGAATCTTAATCCATCTACTTGCATCGTGCTGCATCTTTTTGCAGTAAATCTTTTAAATCTTCATCAAAATCTCTAAAATCTTCTTTCTATCTACTAAGCGTGCGCACATCGCACAAAAGCATAAAAAGCTGACATTCCGTGTTTATTGGCTTCTTAATAGAAAATTTTACATATCGGTGGTTCACTTTATCCCGAGCTTTATCCAACATGTGGATCAAGAGGCTTCTGAAAAACTTCTAGTGACTGGATGAAATAATCTTTTGTTTTCATAAAACTCAACGCTGTATCATAAAATAACCGCCAATGTCAGTTGCCGCCTGTCTTATTTCGAATATTTTTTTATATCACACAAAATTTCTAATAAAATTAAACGCTGACGTGCTTTCTCCATGTTCGCAGATTATGAAAATGACAACGCATTGTGAACAAGAAAGCGGCGCGCGGCAGAGGCAAATTATTTAGAACATTTTAGTTCATTACCGCGTTATACGCACTGCCGTGCCGTTGCGCAGCGCTCGCTATTGTAGCTAAGCCTTAATAGCCATGCATATATACACTCAAAAAACAATGCACCTTATATTTAAGTGCCAGCACCTATAGATTTGGGCAAAGTGCAAAGTTATTGCTCTGTATTGGTGCGGCACTTATTTTTTATTAAATGTGGTCAATTAACCATATGTGCAATAAATGTATAGTCTTTAAGTGCAAGAGCTGAATAGATATTATTTATAGTGTACATGGATTGCATTAACTTGTCCTAGCAAAAATCAAATAAGTATTTTAAAACGTTTTATGTGAAAAGGTGCATGGATTTTATTTTTTCATAAAAAGTTTAGTATTGGATTTTTTGTACTTTTCATGAAATAAAACGAAATGTGTGAATAAAAGAGGTTTTATTTGTACCATCATAAAAACTTCATCACTTTTTGAAGCTATCGCGTTCAGCAGCTCTTGTGCGGGAATGGCAAAAATGCTCGGCAGATCTGAAATATTCACAATAAACACCGTTAACATGGCAAAGAAGAACATCTATAGTAATTTATTACCTTCAAAAAATTCAGTGACTTCCGCTGGCAAACCAAGTACCTACACCACCACACGGTAAACTTCACTTTGCTTCTCAATTTTGCAGTTTTTTTTTTCTTCTAGAACGATAAAGCAGCTGATTATTTTTCGCGCACGGTTTTTTATTTCGTTTTAAGTGCGAAGATGGATAGAATAGGGCAAAGTGAAAACACACTTGAATGACATTTCTCGCTCCATTGAAAATTATGTGCGGACCATATCAGTCTCTTTGGAAACGAACCTGTGTATTAAGTGACGGGTGTTAAAAATTATGTGCGGCAAATGAAAATCATACTGGCTCACATGATTTCGATTCGAAGCAAAAATTGACCGATTTAAGTGCCAATTTTAATAATAAAAATTATTGATTTATTTGCAGTGTAGGGCATATGTATTACGTCTAGTGCATCATTGAAGTTGGATTAAAGCTGAAAAGGGCCCCACTAAGATCGAACTAATGCTATATCTTTTGTAATGCCATAAGACTTTGCTAAAGTACAGTATTATTGCATTGGTTATGGATCACTACATTCTTAAGCTAATCTAACGCTTCATTACATGACAACTGTTGAATTGATGCGATCCCGCATTACCGATGTTGATTTTGGGTTGAATAAGTGCAATAATATAATGCTTGTGGTTACTTGGGACATGACTGCTGGCAATATACTTTACCTTGTTTTCAAGGTACGATGGTCTTTGTTTGTACAACGAGGGAACGGCATGAGCATAACAAGATCTGTCAACCCGTTTACTGGGGAGGACTCATTCGAAAGGGACCGTTATTAATTTTTGAAGAGGACACTTATATGAAAAAATATTTGAACCAACTGTTCCATCTTAGCATTTTTCTTTGCTAATACCCGTACCTTAATCTTAACTGTGCGTGTATGTTTACTTTGTTCAGTACCTAATATACATATCGTCAACTTATTTACAAAATAACCTTATTAACTACAAAATAACATTAGTAAACTTATTTACAAAATAACCATAAATCTATTCTATTTTCAGGTGCAACTTTAAAGCATATTGTGTGTTTTCGTTTTTGAATACAATAGTTTACTGCATTCCAGCAGGCTGGGTATGGGGTGAGCATGGTTTTCTCGGTAAGCTAGGAGTAGTAGATATCGCTGGAAGTGGACCCGTACATCTTATTGGAGGGTCATCAGCCTTTGCATCTGCCGTAATGCTTGGACCACGATTAGGACGCTATGCAAAGGGAACGGATCCTCTGCCACTAGGCAATCCCGTCAATGCCTGTATGGGATTGTTTGTGTTGTGGTGGGGATGGTTGGCATTCAATTCAGGCAGCACTTACGGAGTAAGTGGTGCCAAGTGGATTTATGCCGCGCGTGCAGCTGTAATGACAATGATGGGTTCTTTCGGTGGAGGAAGCTTCAGTATAGTGTAAGATATATTTCAGATTAAAAATAAAAAATCACATGGCTATTTTTTTCCCATTAGTTATTCTATGTTACGAAACGAAGGTCGAATGGACATCGTTGATCTGATCAATGGTATTTTGGCGTCGCTTGTATCGGTAACTGCTGGTTGTTTTCTTTATCATGCCTGGGAGGCAATCATCATAGGAGTAATTGGGTCCGCCCTTTGTTGCTTAAGTATGCCACTATTCGATAAAATGGGTGTTGATGATCCAGTTGGAGCCAGCTCTGTGCACGGAGTTGCTGGAATTTGGGGTTTGTAGAAGTCTATATACTGCCCTAGCAGCACACATGTTGTAAATCAGTTGAAGTTAACTGATTTAAATCTCAATCAAGTTACTGCAACCAATTCTGTCAGCTTTGTGTTGCTTGGGTGTAATACATAAGATTACTTCATTTTCGTTGTTTTTTTTTCGATGTACCATGCTTGAATTAACAAATAATGTATCAATCAACTCATTATTACATTTTAGTTTTATTTTATCCAGGATATATTAAGTAGGGTTACGGGATGTTTGAAGTGTATCGCAAAGTAATTCAGAATTTTCAAACACAGTTTTCTGAAATGCTGATGAAGATTTTTTATGGACATTCGCGACTAAATGTTTATTCATCTGTCAAAACTAGTTGTGCATAACGCATTATATGAGTTGTTTCTCAGTTTGCCTGGTAACTAAAATAGTTTGAGTCTAATAGATCATTGCAGGATAGTATCATCAATGCAGTTTTGACAGCTCAGGGAGCTTGTTTACTTGGACTTATAATATATTCGGTAAGATCGGTTTTAGATTTTGTGCTCTAAATTTATTACGATTGAAGTAAAACAGCCTGAAAACAGGCACCAGTGCTTATTTTGACATCATTTCCTGAACCTAATCGTACAGAATCCGGAAAAAGCCAATGAAAAAGACTTCTAACACCTTGTAAACAAGCTCCCTAAACTGTCAAAAAAGTTAGGTTACTACATTCCGTACAATGATCTATAACATTCATGACTTGGAAGTGTGTAAATTAAAAAAAATATATATATCTCGACAACTTATTCAAAACGACGTATCTGATTTTGTAAACAAAGAGGGGAAGAAAGATTCAAACGATAAATTCTTGAAACCGTTGTATGTCTGTCCCAGGCATTATCTGCAACGAGAATAACTCGTTGAGAATCTAAACATCGCGCAGAAAAGAAATACCGTCATAACAAATATAAAGGGTGTCCACGATGAAATTGCCACACACAAAATTGTTTCGCAAAATTCGAGTTTTCATCCGATTGCCATCAAATTTTCAGGGATTGAGAAATAACTATTAAACTTCATTTTACCATTTTACTCGTATTTTATTTACAGTCCATACGCAAATGCCCGCACCTTGGCCTTAACCCCGGCCATAAGATTCTGCACAACCTGTGAATCAACCGTTTTTTGCATGTAAACCCATACTTTCTTCAGTTCCTCGACTGTCTTCACTACCTTAGGTCGTTTAAGAAGGTGCTGCTTCATAATCGCCCAGTACTTCTCGATGGGGCGGAGCTCCGGAGTGTTGGGAGGGTCGAACATTTTCGGCACGAAATTGACCTTATTGTCCGCATACCACTTCAGCACGTCCTTGGAGTAGTGGCATGAGGCCATTTCCGGCCAGAAGATTGTTGGGACGTTGTGGGCCTTCAGGAGAGGAAGCAGCCGCTTCTGGAGGCACTCTTTTATGTACACCTGTCCGTTCATCGTGTCCTGGGTCACGAAAGGTGCACTCCGCTTCCCGCACGTGCAGATGGCTTGCCAAACCAGGAATTTCTTCGCAAATTTGGACATCTTCTGAGTGCGGACATGCTCCGGAACGCTGAACTTATCCTTGGCCGTGAAAAACAGGTTGCCGGGGATCTGTTTGAAGTCGGCCTTCACATATGTTTCGTCGTCCATGATGCAGCATTCAACTTTCGTCAGCATGTTGAGGTACAACTTCCTGGCACGGGTCTTGGTAGACTTGTTCTGCTTCTCGTCGCGATTAGGGGCCTTTTGTACCTTGAACGTTCGAAGCCCAGCCTTAGTTTTGGCCTTCTGGACAAAACTTCGGCTTAGGTGCAGCTTCTTAGCCACATCCCGAACGGAGGCGTTCGGATTTCGGTTGAAGGCCCCAACTACGCGGTTGTGATTTTTGGTGTTGTACGGAATACTTTTTCCTTCACTTCTGGGCTTCCGATCGGTGGTCAACCGTTCCTCGAACCGCTTAATCACTCGCAACACCGTGGAATTCGCGATTCCCAACGTTTTAGCGATGGAACGATGCGAGAGATCCTTGTTCTCGTGATGAATGCGCAAGATTTTATCACGCACGAGCTGTTCTTTCGACTCCATTTCCGCGAGTTTTGATCACAGGACTTGCAGGATGTAAATAATGCACTATGAACTAAATCCACCCAAATTTTCATTAAATTCTACCCAACGGTTAAAAAGTTAGAGCAATTTCATAGTGTGGCAATTTCATCGTGGACACCCTTTATTCCAGGTAAACCCAAACATAAACTTATTCTATGTTTAAAACCAAGTGACATCGATGTTTGAAATAAAAATCATGTTATGTTTATTTTAAACATATTAATGATAAGAAAAAACGTACAAATTTGTGAAACAAGAATAAATAGTTATTGTTTTTAAATATTATTTGGATTCTACTGATTGCGTTCTGAATTTATTCTATTTACTCTATGAATCTGGGTTATTCTAATTTTTGTTTTGACTTGAATGCCAACAGGTTCCAAGAATCGAACAAATAAACCGATTAATGTGACAATTGGCTCATGTTGCGTATGTCGAAAGCTTGCCTCGGCTTCACATTCTGGAAAGGGAAGTACACGTCATCGCCTACCCGATGAATGTATTGTTGAAATTAACATGCTTTGAATTTGATTCAAATATTGTTATTTTCGTTCGAAACATGCTTTCTATTTACTTTAAATAATTTTTGTGTTTCAAGTTGAACATCGATATTTTTAATTTAAATGGACTAAATTTGTCTCCGGGATACATTGACAAAATATAATAGATTCTGATTAAACTTACATTAGACAAACTATCGGAGCCAGAGGTTAAGGCAGTAACTTGCCATGTCGGCAGCACTGAGAAACTTTTGAACATTAATGATATGGCTGCTCGGAAGGCTGACAGTATGAAATGTGCGCTCATTTAAATTATTTTGTTAAAACAATAAATTAACCATTTTGGGCTTCAAATGGTGAGTTGACAACTTCGAATTAGGGTGCGACCGACCTCTGGTCCTAACAAGTTCCAACCTCACGCCTCCACGAGTCATATGATCACAAAAGACTGCCAGCTGAAACTTGGAGACGCTGGTTGGCATAGCCTGGGCAATGTTATCATTTTGACAATAGCGAAGTGAGGGGGTGCAAATATTTACATTCAATTCATAATTTCAGCCCGGTTTGGGATCATCTTTGGGTACCAAACCATTTACCTTATGAGCATGGAGCAACATTATTAGCATTAAAGGCCCAATTTGTTTTTGATTATTTCAGCATAACGTTTACATTAGATGTCTTTGGACTAATGGATGTCAGATATGTTGTGTACATTAATATATTATGTGTGTGTGTATGTACAATCCAACGCCCACTGTCCGGCAGTGTTTTTATGGAAGAAAAATGTTTGCACTTGACACGACAAACATTTTTAGCCCGGGAATTGGAAGGTGATAGCTCTGTTGGGATCCAGTGACCCATTTCAGAATGCCTGGTTACTCACGTCCATTCCGAGGTCACTTTCACTTACAACAAGCCCCGCATAAACACAGTGCTAACATCAATTGGATATAGGTACTGTGCATACACTTCCATCATCAAATCATATTGTTTTGAGGATGGCACGTATTTAAAAGTATCGTTCAAATTTAGTTATAATCAGAAAGACCTCACCCGAAATTGTTGCTGATATTCAGCCTTCATTTGGAAGGCTTCCCTGTGATGCTAAATGATGTATTTATGTCTCTACAGAACTAGCATTCCGCTATTCGGCAATATTTTCACATCATCCTTTTCGAATAAAACAGCATTACTTCGCGCACAATTACAACAAAATGATAATCACAGGTAAAAAAAAAAAAAAAAAAACATTTTCGTGAAGAGCTTTAACTTGAAAAACCACAATCACTGTGCAACAAAAGTTATACAAACTACACAGCTCTCCCTCTGTACACCCCGTGGTGAGTGCATCTATATACATTAATATATTATGTTCTCTTATTATTATTATTATTATTATTATTATTATTATTATTATTATTATTATTATTATTATTATTATTATTATTATTATTATTATTATTATTATTATTATTATTATTATTATTATTATTATTATTATTATTATTATTATTATTATTATTATTATTATTATTATTATTATTATTATTATTATTATTATTATTATTATTATTATTATTATTATTATTATTATTATTATTATTATTATTATTATTATTATTATTATTATTATTATTATTATTATTATTATTATTATTATTATTATTATTATTATTATTATTATTATTATTATTATTATTATTATTATTATTATTATTATTATTATTATTATTATTATTATTATTATTATTATTATTATTATTATTATTATTATTATTATTATTATTATTATTATTATTATTATTATTATTATTATTATTATTATTATTATTATTATTATTATTATTATTATTATTATTATTATTATTATTATTATTATTATTATTATTATTATTATTATTATTATTATTATTATTATTATTATTATTATTATTATTATTATTATTATTATTATTATTATTATTATTATTATTATTATTATTATTATTATTATTATTATTATTATTATTATTATTATTATTATTATTATTATTATTATTATTATTATTATTATTATTATTATTATTATTATTATTATTATTATTATTATTATTATTATTATTATTATTATTATTATTATTATTATTATTATTATTATTATTATTATTATTATTATTATTATTATTATTATTATTATTATTATTATTATTATTATTATTATTATTATTATTATTATTATTATTATTATTATTATTATTATTATTATTATTATTATTATTATTATTATTATTATTATTATTATTATTATTATTATTATTATTATTATTATTATTATTATTATTATTATTATTATTATTATTATTATTATTATTATTATTATTATTATTATTATTATTATTATTATTATTATTATTATTATTATTATTATTATTATTATTATTATTATTATTATTATTATTATTATTATTATTATTATTATTATTATTATTATTATTATTATTATTATTATTATTATTATTATTATTATTATTATTATTATTATTATTATTATTATTATTATTATTATTATTATTATTATTATTATTATTATTATTATTATTATTATTATTATTATTATTATTATTATTATTATTATTATTATTATTATTATTATTATTATTATTATTATTATTATTATTATTATTATTATTATTATTATTATTATTATTATTATTATTATTATTATTATTATTATTATTATTATTATTATTATTATTATTATTATTATTATTATTATTATTATTATTATTATTATTATTATTATTATTATTATTATTATTATTATTATTATTATTATTATTATTATTATTATTATTATTATTATTATTATTATTATTATTATTATTATTATTATTATTATTATTATTATTATTATTATTATTATTATTATTATTATTATTATTATTATTATTATTATTATTATTATTATTATTATTATTATTATTATTATTATTATTATTATTATTATTATTATTATTATTATTATTATTATTATTATTATTATTATTATTATTATTATTATTATTATTATTATTATTATTATTATTATTTTTATTATTATTATTATTATTATTATTATTATTATTATTATTATTATTATTATTATTATTATTATTATTATTATTATTATTATTATTATTATTATTATTATTATTATTATTATTATTATTATTATTATTATTTTATTATTATTATTATTATTATTATTATTATTATTATTATTTTATTTTTTTTTTTTTTTTTTTTTTTTTTTTTTTTTTTTTTTTTTTTTTTTTTTTTTTTTTTTTTTTTTTTTTCACCGAAGCAATTATAGCAGCAGCGAATAAATCCATACCGAGATCCAGTGGCCATGTTGGACCGAAAGCAGTACCGTGGTGGTGCCCGGAAGTAAAAGCGGCCATTCGACAGCGAAGGAAATGTCTTCGGTCACTGCGACGTCTTCAACAATCCGATCCAGACCAACCCGAAGCATTAGCCAGATTCCATGAAGCAAGATCAACAGCTCGCAAAGCGATCAACCAAGCGAAGGAACAATCGTGGGAAAACTTCGTCACAAAAATTTCACCCAACAGTACGACAACCGATCTGTGGAAAACGGTTAACACTCTGCGTGGTAGCCGACAAAAGCACACCGTGGTACTCAAGCGAGTGGATGGATTCACAGATAGCCCCGAAGAAGCAGCGGAAGAACTTGCAAAATTCTACAGCGAGAGATCAGCGACATCAAGCTACCCTCCATCCTTCCAGAAAGCAAAGGCAGCAGCT
The DNA here is from genome assembly GCA_024533555.2 of Aedes koreicus. Classification (NCBI taxonomy): domain Eukaryota; kingdom Metazoa; phylum Arthropoda; class Insecta; order Diptera; family Culicidae; genus Aedes; species Aedes koreicus. The sequence continues at coordinate 209,500 of JAHHFK020001917.1, forward strand.
GAACGAGAGCGCATCGATGTTTCGCCCAACACCGACGATGTCTACAACATAGACATAACCCTAAACGAACTCCTGTGGGCTCTCGACAAAGGGCGAGGTGCTTCGACAGGTCCTGATATGATAGGGTATCCTTTGCTTCGACGCCTCCCTATATCCGTGAAAATAACACTCCTTGAGCTATTCAACAAAATCTGGCATAGTGGTGAGTTTCCCACCAGCTGGCGAAATGCTACCGTCGTTCCTATCCCAAAACCGAACAGTAACGATTCCGGACCTGACGCTTTCAGACCAATCTCGCTCACCAGTTGTAGAGAAGCTTTTTGAACGGATCATAAACCGTCGATTAATCACCGAACTTGAATCAAGTGGACGGCTTGACAAACGCCAACATGCCTTTCGTGCTGGGTATGGTACTGAAACTTATTTTGCGGAGCTGGAAAGATCACTACCAACCGTAGACGAACACGGCATGATTGCTTCCTTGGATCTGAAGAAGGCATACGATACAACCTGGCGACATGGTATACTGCGCACTCTGAAGTCATGGCAGATACGTGGGAGAATGCTAAACACATTGCAAAGCTTCCTTTCGAATCGAACGTTCCAAGTGTCCGTAGGAGGATATATGTCCGGCGAACACCCACTGGAAAACGGAGTACCACAGGGTTCCGTGCTATCTGTAACACTGTTTCTTGTTGCAATGCAACCTATCTTCCGAGTAGTACCGAGTGGAGTCAACATACTCTTGTATGCGGACGATATCATTCTCGTGGTGCGAGGACCCAAAAGTGAAGCTTTATACCGCAAACTGCAGGCCGCCGTCAAGGCCGTGGACAAATGGGTGAAGAGCGTAGGTTTTGCTGTGTCAGCAACAAAGTCGCACATTTTTTATTGTAGCCCGAACGCACGTCGAGAACCGGCACATGCCATTACCATCGATCGGATTCCCGTCCCAAAGACCAACCGATTGAGAATCCTAGGTGTAATACTTGACCGAACGTTAACTTTCAAACCTCATTGCCAAACGGTGAAAAAAGCGTGCGAGTCTCGATTGAGGATTTTGCAGATCATTGGCGCCAAACTTCCGCGTGGCACTCGGACAACTCTGTTGCAGGTTGGGTCGGCCCTTATCACTGCGAAACTGTTATATGGAATTGGACTTGTTAGCCGAGGAGGACCGACAACCCTGCAGACACTCGCGCCTGCATACAACAAAATGGTCCGATTCGCTTCCGGAGCCTTTGTAACCAGCCCAATAAACTCGATAATGGCTGAAGCTGGAACTTTGCCTTTTGAACTGTTAGCAGCACAATCCACCGCGCGAACGGCTGTTCGACTACTGTCGAAGAATCGTAGTAATAACACTCTCCCTCTTATTCAGCGATCATCTGATCGTTTGTTTGAGCTAACAGGTACAGCGCTCCCCAATGTTGATCAGCTCATAAGGCAAAGCAACCGTGTTTGGCACGCACGAATACCATCGATTGTCTGGGACGTCAAAAGAAGAGTTCGAGCCGGTGATCCACCGGATAAAGTTCGTCCAGTTGTCCAACAGCTGATCTCAACTCGCTTTCACAGGTCGACGGTCATCTATACAGACGGTTCAAAGTGTGAAGAAACGGTAGGAGCCGCGTTCCATACCAATGGCTTAGAAAGAACGTATAGCCTCCCGAAAAATTGTAGTGTTTTTTTCTGCAGAGGCGTTTGCTCTGAAGATGGCTGTGTCGATTCCAAACATTGACAAAGAAATTGTGATCCTGACTGATTCTGCGAGTTGTCTGTTAGCCTTGGAAGCAGGAAAATCAAAACACCCATGGATACAGGAGATTGAAAAAATCGTGCAAAACAAACTTGTCAGATTTTGTTGGATTCCTGGACACGCCGGTATCAATGGAAATGTCGCAGCCGACCGATTAGCCAACGAAGCTAGGATACAACCCCCCATCGATACACCTATCCCAGCTGAGGACGGTTGGAACACAGTGAAGGAAAACATACGGCGCTATTGGGATAACCAGTGGTACCAATCGAGAGATGCAAAACTGAGGGAAATAAAACCAGATACACACAGGCCCATCAAGGGAGCGCAGCTGACCAACGTGTGTTAACACGACTGAGGATTGGCCACACGCGGCTTACCCATACTTTCCTACTGCAGAAAGAACCTCCGCCCAATTGCGAATGCTGTGGAACGATACTGGATGTTAAACACATTATTCTAGAATGCAGAAAATATGAAAAAGAAAGACAAGAGAACGAAATCAGTACGACAAGTTTACGAGACGCCTTGAATAATACAGAAGATAGTACAGCAAAACTATTGAAGTTTTTACACCAATCAAGATTATACAAAAAGATCTGAACAAAAATGAAACACTTTAAGTGAAGACGATAGTGAACGAATAGAAATCAAAGAAGAGAAACGGAAGAGCAGAAGCACAAGAAGATGAAGATGTAGAGAAATAGAAGGAAAAATGGAAGAAGATAAGCAGAAGAAGAAAAGTGGAAGGAGAAAGAGAAACGGAATCAACGGAAGAAGAAAAGTGGATGGAAGAAAAAATGAAAAAAAAAAAAAGAAGAAATTGAAGGAGACATTACGAAAGAAGCAATGCAGTAGAAAGAAGCAAAACCAAAAAGTGAAACAGAAGAAGACAACGTGAATGAGAGAAACGTAACACAATCGAAAGAGAAGAAAAGCAAAGCGGGTAAAGTGGACGAATAGAAGTCGAAGAAGAGAAACGGAAGAGCAGAAGCACTAGAAGTTGAAGACGTAGAGAAACAAAAGGAAAAAATTGAAGAAGATAAGCAGAAGAAGAAAATTGGAAAGAGAAAAAGAAACGTAACGGAATGAATGGAAGAAGAAAACCGAAGCGGCTGAAGGAAAAACTTAAAAGCAGAGGAAATCGAAAGAGGCACAACGGAAGAAGCAGTGGTAAGAAGCGAAATAGAAAAGTGAAATAGAAGAAGACAACGTAAATGAGAGAAACGTAACACAACTGAAGAAGAAGGAAAGCGAAGAAGAGAAGGAAAAAACTGGAAGAAGATAAGCAGAAGAACAAAAATGGAAGCAGAAAAAGAAGCGTGACGGAATCAGCGGAAGAAGAAAACCGAAGCGGATGGAGGAAAAATGGAAAGCAGAGGAAATTGAAGGAGACACAACGGAAGAAGAAGAAAAGCAAAGCAGAAGAAGAAAAGTGGAAGGAGAAATGTCAAAAAAAAAGGAAACAGAGATAAGAAAAGCAGAACAATCGCAAGAAGCAGGAAAAGTGGAAGCAAACCAACGAAGGAACAGAAGGATAAGTAGATAAGTTGTAGATAAGGATTGAGAAGGGTGGAACGAAGTGGAATGGGAAACCATTTATTGGATTAATGTTATACTTGAATTTCAGAATTTCGTAAGACACGAATGCACCCTTCTGGTGTAAAGTGTCATTAATAAAAAAAAATAAAAAAATAAATAAAAATTATTATTATTATTATTATTATTATTATTATTATTATTATTATTATTATTATTATTATTATTATTATTATTATTATTATTATTATTATTATTATTATTATTATTATTATTATTTATAAAATAAATGGTAGATTGTGGATACAAATATTAATCTTACTAGATATTAACGGTTAATACTACCGTAGCTGCAAAAGAAGAAGTCTATTGATGAGAGGATGGCCAGCTTAGTTACAGATATTCATTCTTTTATCGTTAACTGTCGTGCTCATATTAATATTTTATTACGTCATTATATTATTTTATGTTGAGATATGTAATGAAAGTATATTATTAAATTTAAATTAATTTTATTACTTAAAATCATTGTAGTACCTACGAGATCCACTACAAATGATTATTGCGAGGCAAGGAAACGGAACAGCATATCGAAATTTAAGATATACTATTCTTTATAAATATGATATATTATTTCAGGTCATCCATGGAATTACCAAGTTTTGTAAAATAATTTTAAATTCAATTTTTTTTCTCCTGGCTATGATATATTGTCTAAATTTTCAAGTTCATATTGGTTACGCAAGTTATTCTACAATTGCCGCAGAACAACAATTTGCAGACATGTAAATGAAAATTGAATTGGTATCAGTTCATTTTATAATATCCCTTCACTGTATTATGTATATCAATTTGTATGACATTGTATATTGATTTTATTTTTATCATTACTGTTGTTTTCGTGATTTATATATTAGCATAAACATAATTGTATTATTTTCACTTCATAGGTATAGATTGTTTTGTCTTATATGTCCAATGATCATTTTGATCTTTCCTTCTTCCTCTTATGATTTAGAAGTATCTAGTGCCTTGAATACAAGAAGCTGCAACTGAATCAGCAGCAGAAATAAGTACTTATTACCTAAAGTCCGTTTGTTCGTTTATTATTTCTCTTTACAGGCTCGGCTGTTGTAGTTACTAATTTTATCAATTTTAACATCTATTGACCATCATTTTAATATGAACTGTTAACACAGACTACGTCGGATATTATTCTGTTAAAATATCCTAATACATGTTATTACTCCATAGAACCAGCAGAAAGGAAATCCCTATTTTAGTACTTTCTACATGCAAGGCGTACAATTCTAAAACATTATCCAGCCCAGGCTACCTATTTTGCTGTATAAAATTACTTACACGCTTTAAATACTTATTTCCTTATTATATTCATGAACCTTATTATAATTATATTGAACGAACCTTATTATAATTCATTGATTTAAAATATTTCAATATTGTGATGTGTCTTTTATTTATGATTGTTACATTCCGTGATTCCACTCTAACAGTAGTAAATGAATTTGACGCGCCTTTCTCAAACAAACCATCTAGTGGAAAGCTTAACTGAATTGTGTGTTTTGTTATTCGTTTTATCGGATGATATTGCTGGAAGGAGATTCTTTTATTCCCGCAGGTTTCGCGTAAGTGTGTCTGCTTACGGGCCTGCCCAACTCTTTTTGGCCCTTCATACAGTAGTAATAAATGAATAATGATGAATAAAACATAAATATCGCATTATATTTCCATCGTAGTTTTTTATTTCAGATTCAAGGGATGTGTTTTAACAATTCGTGAAGACAAAACATAGTTATTCGGTATTTGCATAAAATTTTCGAACTTTGCGCTTAACTCCGTCCATTAGGGTTTGTACAGACTCTTCAGAAATCGTAGAAGCCATCTTTGTCCAAATTTGCTGGAAGTGTTTGATGTCTTTGATTCCTTGCTTCTTTCCAGAAAGCTTCCGCTTCATCAGAGCCCAATATCTCTCGATAGGTCGTGGCTCTGGGCAATTTGGAGGGTTTGAGGTTTTTGGTACAATGTTCACTTGCTTGGTACCACTCCATCACAGTTTTAGCATAGTGGCATGATGCCAAATCGGGCTAGAACAAAGGTTTTTCTTTGTGACTTTTGATGAAGGGTAGCAATCGCTTCTGCAAACACTCTTTCTGATAGATCTCCTTGTTGATTGTGCCTGTAGTGACGAAAGATTTACTCTTTTAGCCACACGTGCAAATTGATTGCCACACAAGGTATTTTTTGGAAATTTCGATGCCTTCTTCGTTCTGAAATGCTCAGCTGTAGCATTTCTGGCCATAGCAGAATAAAAAGCCAGCCCTGGAAGCTGCTTGAAATCCTCCAGGACATAAGTTTCATCGTCCATAACAACGCATGAAAACTTCGTCAAATATTCGCAGTACAAACGTAGAGCCCGTGATTTTGCTGCCAAGTTCTGTTTGTCGTTGCGATTTGGAACTGTTTTAACTTTATACGACTTAAGTCCCAAACGTTATTTTGATTTTTGGACAAAACCAGGCGACATCCCTATTTTACGAGCCACCGTTCGAATGGAGAGATTTGGGTTTTTTGTTAATATCCTTTTCACCTTTCGGTCATGACAGGATCAGTGCGTCCAATGTTTTTGTCACTTCTCGGTTTCCTCTCCACCGTCAAACGTTTCGAAAATGATTTGAGCACATCGTGAACAGTGGATTTTGGCAAATCCAATGTTTTTGCAAGGTCCCGTATTGACAAGTCAGGATTTGCCGTACGCCCGTACAAAATTCGCTCGCGCACTTGTTTTTCTTTCGTCGCCATCTTGAATACTAAACATGAAATGTAAACATCAATCATAGTCTTTTTCATCATAGACTCTCAGCTATACCACAGTGAAATTTTTCATTCCTACGTGCAATATTTCAAAAGTTACAATGATTTGAAGGTGTCCGGATTAATGTGGATACAGACCTTATGTTGAATTTAGAACGGTAACAAAGCATGATCTTTCTGTTAAGTGGAACCGCATGCAGGGCAAGGTACACGCTAGGATGGTGGCTTCCTACATACTACATACATACATACATACAATAAATTAAGCATTTTAGTTTAAAATAAATGTGATTGTTATAAATCGAATATTATTCAAATTACTATCACACATCGGTGATTACTTTAAATAATTTTATTGGTTTGATTTTAATAAAATTTTGATTTGATTTGGAACTTTTTTATGAATTGAAACAAATACAAACCTTGTGTTAAATACCAACAAAATATGTTGATGATTCAAGACAGAGTGATTTCTTAGGGTGATAAAATATTTTGTTTAAACGATAAATTTTTCAGTTGAGTTTAAAAATAAATGTGATTGTTATTAATCAAATATTATTGAAATTAATTTTTTTTTTTCTTCATTATCGAGATTTTTAGCCTCGGGCTGGTTCATCTCCCGTCGTAGTCACTCAAACACCTCTTTGAGTGTTTTTCGTAACTTGTCCGGGGGTGAGATTTGAACTCGTGACTTTGGCGTGAGAGGTATGGATGTTAACCACTACGCCGGGGTTGCCCCCTATTTAAATTAAAATCCCACAGCAGTGATTACTTTAAATAATTTTATTGATTTGATTTGAATGAAATTTTGAATTGATTTGAAACTTAGCAATGTTGTCATTTTGACAATAGCGCAGTGAGGGGGTGCGACAAAAGATCGTGAACCTATAAATCAATTTGTATACACATATCTGTAAATCATATCATGGGCTGCAAAATGGTGAGTAGACAACTGGGATGGAGCGTGCGTCCCCGCAACATAGCACTGGTCCTCACAAGTTCCTACCTCATGCTTCCACGGGTCAAGAGATGACAAAGACCGCCTGCTAAGGGTTGCGTACTTAGCTGGTGGTGCAGCCTGGGCACTGTTGCCCTTCTGACTTCAGCTAGATTGAGGAGGTGCGTTCCGAGCGTCTGTCCACCAAGGAGGTGCAGCTCAAACAGCGTCTGTCCTGGCATCCAACGGCTGAGTAAGAAACGCTGTATAGCGTCATCTATACCTTATGAAGCAGTCCCACCAACGCGATGTAGGAAGGAAGCATACTGAAATCTTACCCTACCACATAAAATGGAAGTATTCTTTATACGGTGTATAATTTCAGATCATCTATGGAATTATGTTGTTTAATAATTTTAATTTTTTTGTTTCCTTCGTGGCAATGATAATGCAAGAGCGTCTACAATTGCAGCTGGACATCAGTCTACAGACATGCAGACAGTACAAATAGAATTGTTACTATCATTTTATATTATAAAATCCCTTCACAATATTTTTAAAGCTATTTTCAGGTTCACATCTATGCATCGTCGTAAGTTTTAGCTCACCTAACCCACGACATGTATTTGAAATGATAGGATGATTTTTAATGTTTTTTTTTTTTTTTTTTAAGAAAGGATTCTACTAAATAAAATTTCAGAGGGGGAGGTAGCTCATCAAATCTTCCGGTCCGCCTCTAAGCATATTGCTATGAGGTACCAGGTGGGTCTCCACCGATTGCCTGTCGATCTGCCAAATTTGGAAGACGTCTGCATTGAGTTATCTCAAATTATAATAATCCGTCCACTATATCACAAAACATTGCGATTGGTTGAACGGATTGGAGATAATGAAATCACTGGGTATAGGACCAAGTCTCCCCCGGGTGGTTCTAAATCGATGAGCTTGTATATAGTGGAAGCACAGTGTATTATTCTGTAAACTTTAAATTTCAATCTAAATTTTAGTGAGCGAGAGAAGGCGCTATAACCTTGGCAAATTATTGCCAGACTTTTGGTTCAAATGCCAAAAGTCCACCCACAGGCAAAAGGAGCATAAACTAATCTTTCTAGCATCTATGCTCCCAACGATAAATACAAATTATCACATTATTTAACTCTATATCGAGGCGTTTGGTACGGGAGGTCCACGCTTTCTTCCTTCCCTTGATTCGAAGTAGTAGAGCGATTTCAGACACTCTTTCTGGAATCGCTCTATTTCTTGGAATCCTCTCTGCGGCACACACTACGCAGTTGGCCAGGCCGATGACAAGAAAAATGATGCATTCCAGAAGACGTCATTTTCCAGGATGCTTTCAAGAATTGGCTGCGTTAGTGTGAGATTAGATTAGATTAGATTAGAAAGGATTCTACTAAATAAAATTTCAGAAAAAGTTTGATAATTCAAAAACTAAAATTGTTGATGATCTCTCATGTTCTATTGCACAGATATAAAGAATTATTTATTGGCCCAGTAGAAAGCAAGAGTTATCGGAGAATTCAAATTTCATTTTTCTTTTTCTCTCTGTTTTTTTTTTCTTTTTTGTAGATGTATTAAGCTTCCGTTTTTGGGCACTAATCATAATCATATGAAATTTATTTCAGCTAATTGGTTGCTTAAATTTTCTTTGCTATTCTGCTTGGCTGCCCGGTGATCAACTTTCTTTCATTATATCACTTTGGAAATTTTTGCCATTTCAGAGTTTCAATCATCTAACATCACAGCAGAAGAGACAAATAGTTGCATTTAATTTTTAAGTGTATACTATTACAACATCGTATTATTTTCATCATATCATCATTATATATATAAGTATAATCATATTAAAAATATTTACTAAAAGATTAATAATAATAATTAAATTTCATTTTCAAAGGTAACAGGAAATAGATTCCAGATATTCCAGAGTACAGATATTTTATTTCATTGTATCTAAAGGTGTTTTTCTATGAAATTAAGTCATTGAATTTTATTAAAATCAATAAATGCTCTTGAATTCTGCTGATTATGTATATATATATGTCATGAATACATGCATATTTTTTTGATTCATGTATAATTAAATGGTTAATCCCTTGCGCTGAACTGGCCGGCTTGACGTGCCGCAAGGGCTCAGTAGGGATCAAGACCCGAAGCTAAGAGTCAGTTCCATTGTGGTTATATCACATTTATTAGCAGAGCAGCACATCGAAATTTTAGGTTCATTATTCTTGATAAAGGGTGATACGGTCAAAATTTGGTCAAGGGAAAACGCGTGTAAATCGGTGAAATCGTTTATTTAAAAAATCAAATTAAATTTCTTTTTCAAGTTCAATTAGTATAAAATTCAGGAAAAATATTCAGTTAGGCTTCCGCTTTTCCAAATCCGAATTGCCGGGCCTTACGCTTGACCCCTGCCATCAGATTTTGTACAGCCACCTTGTCCACCTTCTTCGCCGCAGAAAGCCAGTTTGCCTTGAACTGCTGCTCGTCCTTAGCAGTTTTTTTGGTCTTCTTTAGGTTCCGCTTGACAATAGCCCAGTATTTCTCAATTGGGCGGAGCTCTGGCGTGTTGGGAGGGTTCTTGTCCTTGGGAACCACCTGCACGTTGTTGGCGGCGTACCACTCCATGGCCTTTTTACCGTAATAGCAAGATGCCAAATCCGGCCAAAACAGTACGGAACAACCGTGTTTCTTCAGGAAAGGCAGCAGACGTTTATTCAAACACTCTTTCACGTAAATTTCTTGGTTGACAGTCCCGGAAGCTATGAAAATGCTGCTTTCAAGCCACAGGTACAGATGGCTTGCCAAACCAGATATTTCTTTGCGAACTTTGACAGTTTCGTGTGCTTGAAAATATCTGCTACCTTTCCCCTTCCTTTTGCCGTATAAAACTCCTGTCCTGGAAGCTGCTTGTAGTCGACTTTGACGTAGGTTTCGTCGTCCATTACCACGCAGTCAAACTTCGTCAGCATCGTCGTGTACAGCCTCCGGGATCGCGCTTTGGCCGTCGTATTTTGTTTATCACTACCTTCTTGTAAGTCGATAGTCCGGCTCGTTTTTTGGCTCGATGCACGGTTGTAGACGATACACCCAGCTTATTTGCGGTATCTCGGAGAGATAGGTTAGGGTTTCGCTTGAAACTACCGGCAACTCTCTTTGTCGTCTCAGCGGCTTCCGGTTTTCGATTTCCCCCCGATCCAGACTTCCTGGCTGTCGACAAACGTTCCCCAAACACTTTAATTACATTTGTAACGGTTGATTTGGCAACTTTTAGCGATTTTGCCAACTTTGCGTGCGAGTAGCTCGGATTTTCGCGATGCGCGAGCAAAATTTTGATACGCTGCTCTTCTTGCTTGGACGGCATTTTGACAACTGAAGAGTGAATTCCAAAATCAAAATAGGAGCAACATTCTACACACACACACACCTTCAAAATGAGGGGTGTTCAGGTTTTTTAAATGCAAAATTGAAAGAAATACGTCAAGTTGATATTGACCAAATTTTGGCCGTATCGCCCTTTATGCTATACAATTTCAGATCATCCATGGATATCCCAAGTTTTGTAAAATAATTTCAAATCAGTTTTTTTTTTCTGGTGGCCATGATACATTATCTAAGCTTTCAGGTTCATGGTGGATGTGCGGGTCCGTATACAATTGCAGCAGGACCACAATCTGCAGACACGTAAATACAAATGAAATTATTATCGTTTTATATTATAACATCCATTCACTACATTTTGTATGCTTTTTTATAAGTCATTTTCAGCTTCACATTTATGCATCCTTGTCAGTTATAGCTAATCTAACCTACGTTATGTATTTGAAAAGATAGGAAGGTTTTGATTGTTTTTTTTTTAAAAGGATCATATTCGAAAAATTCTACTTAAAACAGCACTTTCCTTTTCATCAGAAATATATATTAATTCAAAACCTAACAGTTTACAATCATTCATTTCCTATTTCACAGACATGAGGAATCATTTATGGGTGTACAAGAGCTATAGAAAAATTCAATTTCCTAATTTTTTATTTTAGTTTTATTAAGATTCAGTTTTTAGATTCATACTCATCTGAAATTTATTTCGCCTTATTATTAGCTGTCTTCAGTTTTTCTAATATTATTATGACATTAATACACATCCAATTTTTATTTTCAGTAACATACCAGTAGATGTCATATATATCTTGTACCTACGCTTATTATGTTCTCTGACTATTATTGTGAAAACAAATTCTAATCTTAGTAGATCTTATTTCAATAGAAACTGCAACAGTCTTTCGATGAGTGGACGGTCAGATTAGTTACGGATATATGTATTCTACTATATTTTACTGGCTTGCTGGTATTATTATTTTATATTTTAACGTCAGTTTATTATTTTATGTTGTGATATTAAATGATGTGACATAATTGCATTTAAATTCATTTCATTAAAATCGCTATTTCAGATGAGACTCACTACATAAATTATTGCAAGGAAACGGAACAGCACATCGAAATTTTAGGTTTACTATTCTATTGCTATATAATTTCAGATTATACATGGATATTCCAAGTTTGATGAGATAATTTTAAATCAATTTTTTTTCTCGCAGCTACATTGTCTAAACTTTCAGGTCCACAAATGGAATTGTTAGTATCATTCTTATATTCATTCACTATATTATTTGTCATTATAATATTCATTCGCTATATTTATTATAATTATAATATTAATTCACTATATTTTATACATTACTATATGACATTAAATATATATTGGGAAGGGAGGGAGCACCAGGGTATCACTCAAGCTAGAATTGGACAATGGAGTGGTATGACAACCGGCGTCTAGGAGGGAACAAACAGTATCATTTTCTTTATCCTACCGATTCGATTGTGGTGCTGTGAATTCTACTCCAACAATTTCAGTAAGAGTGACGCGCCCTTCTTAACAAGCCATCCCGTAGAAAGCTTAATGAGTATTGCGAATTGGGTTATTCGATTTGTTGGATCGTATCGTTGGAAGGAGATTCTTATGTTCCCGCGGGTTTCGCGTAAGTGTCTCTGCTTACGGGTCCGCCCCACCGTTTTTGGCCCTTCATACAGCGTTACTGTGAATGCAAATCGGTAACTCAATTTGATCTTGCTATTAAGTGGAGCTGCATACATGACAAGGTCTTAGAAGGAATGGTGGCTACCTTACATACATACATACATACATACATGTATAATTAAATGGTTAATGTTTTATTTAATTGCAATAAGACCTTCACATTCCAGAGTTATATTCATCTGCCACTGATTGAGCTGTAAAGATGCACCAAGCTGCATATAATTGTCATATGCCTATTATTACTATTTTAACTATTTCATCATATTATTTTATTTATAACCATATTTAAATTACAGGATGACGAATTCCAACCATGGAATATTTTAATTGAATATTATAGTATATTTCATTGCTCTATTACATACTGCATATATTGCATATTATGATATATTATGTACATTATATATCATAAATACTGGGTTGGGAGGGAGCATCAGGGTATCATTCAAGCTGAAACTGGACGATGGTTTGATTGACTGCCTGAGTCTAGGAGGGAACGAGCATTATCATTTTCTTTATCCTACCGATTCGATTGTGATGCTGCAAATTCTACTCCAACAGTTTCAGTGAGAGTGACGCGCCCTTCTTAACAAGCCATCCTGTAGAAAGCTTAATAAGTATTGCGAATTGGGTTATTCGAATTGTTGGATCGTATCTTTGGAAGGAGATTCTTAATTTCCCTTGGATTTCGCGTGAGTGTCTCTGCTTACGGATCCACCCCTCCGTTTTTGGCCCTTCATACAGCGATATTGTGAATTCAGATCGGTGGCTCAATTGGATCTTGCTATTAAGTGGAGCTGCATCCAAGCCAAGGGCATGAAGGGAGGGTGGCTACCATACATACATACATACATACATATCTGTAAATCATATCATAATATTTTCCATTCTCAGCATGCTTTGGAATCATATTTACATTCCAAAACTATTTATCTTAAGAGACTGGAGCAACATGAGAAGCATCAAAGGCTAAATTTGTTGTTCAGCATTTCAGCATAACATTTACTTTCAATTGGACTTCTAAACTTCAACTACTATATTCATAAAAGACTGGCATGCACTTATAAGCAGTTTACTTTATCTTTGATATTTGGAATGATCTATTCTGTTTTCTGCTTTTCCAGGATTACAAGAATATTAATATTTATTTATTTATTTTTTCAGTAACGATCAAGTGGATGTCAGATATAATTTGTACATATATGCATATTTTTTTTTGTATATTTGTGCAAATCATCAAATATACTAACAATATAAGTCACTCCACATTCTCATTGATTTGAAAAATTCCAAATTCAAACCTGTCGGATGGTGTTTCACGGAGAGCTTCATATAGATTCGAGGAAGAAATCGGCATGTTCGAGAAAGCACTTTTAAAGTGATCAGCAAATAACTCACACTTGATGTCATTGGTGCTAGAAGAACGATCTTTGAGATATATAGTCGAAGGTAATCCATTGTTTTTGCGTTTCGGCCGAACAAATGACCAAAAGCGCTTTGGTTGCAAACGTAAATTTGCCTGTGTACGATCAATGTAGCGGGCATACATGAAGCGATTATATCTCATGTAGTTATTGCTAGCCAGAACGAAGCGACGTTTCAAGTGATGTGAACGATTTCTCTTATATTTCCGAAGAGCTGCACGGCGATATCGTTTTAATCTGCGAAGATGGTTGTTTGTCCATGGAGGTTTCAATGCAGGACGTTGAAGTGGCACATACGCGTCGATAACACGACGAATCTCAGAGTTGAAAGACTCAACGATTTCATCTATATTTCGACCGCCATCCAAAAATCGCCAATCAATCACAGAGAGCGCTTCATTCAACAGGAAGGATTCAAATAGAACTAGCTAAAATAGACCAACGTTGCGTTTCCCGCACCGGTGTTGTATTTCTTGTTGTTAAACCCGCCAACATTTGCCATACTGTCGATCATTCAACATCAGAGATCAGAAGTTTTTTTTTCAGGGATCGCAGATTTTTCACAATTTTTTTTGCCATTGATTGGTTTGACCAAATAATTTTTAATGCCAGTAGTGCGTCGTTAGCTGGCGACAAGGAATTTCACGCGACCGAGGTGGCAGAAGTGATATGGAGCAATTAAATAAAGAAAAAATTTGACTCGGGAAGCTCCAAAAAATTAACCGGTTAGTATACTTATACATAATTATTCCACTTATTTGATTGCGTTTTTCAGTTTTCTCTTAAATAAATTCCAAAAACATTTCCTGTCGCATATCGTCTCAGCGCTATGGAATACTACATCAAAAGTTCTTCCGGATTTGAACCCTCCTAATGGTTTAATGCCTTCTTCTGTACCAATTGAAGATGTTCCATGGCAAAACTATCAGTGAAAATCCAGTATTTCATGAGGATCTGCGTAATTTCGATGTGCTGTGTCACTTCCTGAAAAAAAGGCCAGAAGTTTCTTTCAGGAATTTTTTCCTTGATCATTAATTGGAGTCAACGGCATGCCATTTCCCAAGAAAAGCGTTTCTTGACAAACGAAATGTATTCGTTTTAACGTGAACTTTCGGTAGATTCTATCAAATTGCTAATGGAATGTTTCAATGTACCCGTGAATTTCGTCAATAAATCAAATACATTTGGTTTTATATGAATTTATAGTTTACTTTTTTTGAATTTGGTGAAAGAAAATTCACTAAAGCACAATATTTTCAAAAATAAACTCAATTTTGGATTATTTTTACTGCCGTTTCGCTGTTGTTAAAACAGTTAATTTCACTAAGCATTGAGTCTTTTCAAAATACTCAAAATTGGATACTTTGTAAATAACTCAATTACGACTGGTTTTACTTTGCTGTCAAGATGTGTGAAAATGACTTAATTTTGGGTGGTTTGGTATCTCTGTGTAAAGAAACGATTTCCAAACAGCTCGCCGCAACTTCTACTTGTTGCCAGCTGCGAATGTCATTACAAAAGCAACACGCAACTTTGGTTTGCTGCAACCTGAACAGGATAGGAAAAAAGATCGTCTGTTGGAAAGAAAGCGAGATTTACGGCTTGCAACTATTATTTTTCCTAACCCTAGAATGATTTTCAAATATAACGAAGTAGAGATACTTTGATCCAATTAGATATAATGTTGGCCTGAAGATGACCCTCAATTCACACACTGAAAAATGAACCACAATAGACAAACACATATCGACCTGCTCTTTTGTTGCTAGTTTTTCACGGTTTTCGAAGAAAAATTGATTCCTTGTTCCTAACACAACATCATCGGAAACGGAACCGAATTTAAACATACTTGTCAACCTGGAGCTGTGTTGTTTAATTCACCAATTGCCTTTGATGAGTGAATTTCAGGGATCTGGCGGGCCGTCATTGTCCTGTAGCTAACATCTCTTACAACCAAACGTCGAAAGATTCATTGTTGGTAAACAATGCTGGCATTCGCACCCGTTGTAACAAACGTCAGATGGGCCTTATTCAAATAAGGCCCGCGATATGTTGCATACTGTCAAACTCTTGTAAATAGAATAGGGTTGCCAGGTCCCTGGTGAATTTGATGAGTTGCGCTGTCAGTTTTTGTATCGTATAGTTCAACCGTGACACATGATTCATGAGTATGCTACACAGTTTTTGTTGCACATATTTTTGAGGGTGTGCGTGTATTGAAACAAATTCATTGCTTTAGTGCACACTCATACATGATAGTGGGGACTAAAAACAAAATCAAAATAAACTAAATTTGAAATCAACTTGGAGTATATTTCTTGGTAGATTTTGTTCCAATCATATTTGAGTTTATTTTTATTTTTTTATTTCTTAAATTTATAGAACATTAAGAATTTGAAATGAAGCAAAAAAATATGTTCATGAGTTGATATTGTTTCGTTTGGATTAAACATTATTTTTCAAAGCTGCAGCTACATGTAGTACGAAAAATAAAAATCTCGGAATTAACGGAATTTGTCCCTCTTTACATAACCTCTCAGTGAATTTTGGTTAATATTTATAAAAATCGTAAAATACTGCTACATATATAAAATATACATGGTTATCTATAATAAATAAGTTGTTGATACGTGATCATTTATATAAAATAACTCATAATAATAATATTGACTAAATTTATTTTATTAATTTGTTAGATTTTGTTTTATTTATTATGTATGATTTTATTAATCATATCGAATTATATTTAATGTATTATATAAAATCACAAGTTAATTAGTTTCTCGGGAAATTGTAAATTCGAGGAAATGTTATTTTGGGAAACGGTACATTCGGAGTTAAACCAGGAGTTAAATTTTTGTTTAATGTAAACCAAGCATACAGAATTGGCAATTGTTTTAACTAGAATTTTTTAATTGGTAACACATTTTGAGCCTAAAAATCTATATTGTCTATATTTTCACAATTCACAATATCCATGACAGATTTCATCGCAGTACTTTTGTGTTCCTTCTTCTACTGGTTGTACACATCTTGTAGCTCTTCGTTTGTATAAACACTGGTATGAACCTGTAAAATATGATTGGTATGATTCTCACAATCAATTGAATAATGAATCAATAAAAACAATTAACCTCGATAGTGAAAGAATAATCACTGGATCACAGCAAGAATAACAACGATAACATCAACGCATAGCATAAAACATCATTTTTACTGAGACCAGCACAATTCACTCCACTTCACTTCACCGGTAATTTGCTAACCATCGCTCAACGGTACATTCGTCGGAGAAAATCCATCTGGCCGCAGTACTCTCTCCGTCTCTCTTAACTAGCTCTTTGATTTTCTACAAAAAAGGTTAACATCAACCATTAATGACACGTAATTTAATAAAAATTAAAATATAAATAAAAATTACTTACAACTTCAAAAGCGCACAGTTTCAGGCACAACACTTTTTTCTCCACCAGCTTGATTTTGATCTTCTTAGAACTTTCAAAACAAACATTTGCCTTCTTCCTTTTGCTCCACTGCACAACTTGAATGATGGTTGCATGTGAGCTTTTATCGTGTAGCGCGACATCGCTGTGACATTTCCAGGCAAACTCACCAAAAAGCGATTGATGAGAAAAACAACAGTACTCTGGTGTTTGTCACTTCCATTGTTAAGCAGCTCACACAAGATGGTGTTTTTGATTTATGTTGGCGGAACTTGAGTTTGTACACCCGTGACAAAGTCATAAATGAGTAAATATTTATAGTATAAAATGCGTATAATGTGTTGGTAATGTTGGCGTCGACGTTTTTAAAAATGCGTAACGCAATTATCATCTTGATTTAAAAATAAGGTTATACAAATTTCGTCCATTTAAATTGAAAATATCGCTGTTCAACTTGAGAAAATTTATTTAAAGTAAATAGAAAGCATGTTTCGAACGAAAATAACAATATTTGAATCAAACTCAAAGCATGTTAATTTCAACAATACATTCATCATTCCGCATCGAACGCTGAGGAGCTTCGGTTCAATTTTTTTCGCACTCCACACTACCTCTTGTGTTTTTTTCCACCCGCTATAAACCACGCGGTGAATAAAATTAGTGCACTGTTTGAACCGCCGAGCGTTCTTTTAGGGAAGCAGACATTCCCGGCCGAGTCCCACAGATGATCTGTCCAGCCAGTACCATCGTAAACACCCGAGGGAAAAAGTGAAACCCCATAAGCATCATCGCAGCAGGGAAGGTCATCGCTCCATCCACTGCCGGTCAGCAAGCAGTGCTTTGTTTGCGAACAACAGCAGAAGGTGCCATACCGGCAAAGGCGCAGCGTAAGGGCAAGTAGCACAGTCTCCTTTATTGTTTCCTCATCTGTTAATGTTTTTCGTGAATCTCTTTCCAATATAGTGAATCGTTCTGCATAGGGTGGTTCAAAAAATATCGTTCTTCATAGAGTGGTTCAAAAAAAAATCACCTGATTTTTATTTTGTTTTATTTAATTTTTGTTTTTTTTTTTGTCCCTGAATTTGTCTTTTCATGGAAGATTCTAAGGGGGGCAACTTGCCTCCCAAAGATGTTTTTAGGGCGCGCGGTTATAGCGGTTTTGCTCTGGGAGGTGGGAGAAAGGACCAGGTTTTGGGGAAAAAAAATTGGGCGGGGAGGGGAAGTAAAAATGAAAGAAATGAGGAGAAGGATAGGGACAGCCTGGGGGGGGGGGAGTGGTGGGGGGAGCGGGGGGGGGAAGAGGAGGGGGGAAGGGGGGTTCGGTTGGGGGGGGGGGGGAAAAAAGGAGGAGGAAGGGGAAAAACCTGAATTAATCCACCGATGGTGAGACTGAACCCTTCTTACACTTAACCATAATTACGAACTCAAATGTGGCCAATATGGTTCTAGATACATATTTTCATCAGAAATTCCATAAAGATTCAGGAATATTCGATATGTCATACATTGAGTTTATAAAATGAACTATTTGTCAATCCTGACCGTATTGTTTATCAATATGGTTAAAATATTGCCATTAGAAGTATTTAACAAGCTGTTTATGTTAGTTATATTAAAGCGGAAATTAAATAAATTACATAAGAAATTTCATACATTCAGTCCATAGAATGAATTATTAGACAATCCTAAGCGTCAATTTTGATTAGCGATATGGATTCAAGATGCTCAATAAGTACATGTTCGTTGAAAATTGTGTAGTTATAGTAAATTGAGACTTTGTGTAATTTTCGAATATACTCGTTGCTGTTCAAAACCGGACCACTCGAGCCAATCGATCCTGCTCTAATTCTTTAGAGTCGCATAGTGTGACTAGTGCGCTGTATGTGCTATACAACGCACCAGATGCGGAACAATAGAATGCAAGCGGCATCGATTGGGGTGAGTGGTCTTGTTCGGTTTTGAACTGCAACGAGTATATTTTCATCTCGCAATTATGTGCTCTCAGGTATTGTTTTGGTCATATCTCCATGAAGGATTATCCAATCATAATGAAATTTTGACCAGTTATTCGAAGATTTTATAAGTTTAATTTGGCGCTAACGAAACTAAAATCGGTACACAAATAGCTCAGTATGTAATCGGAGACTACCACTGTTTGATTACTATTATAATAGGCCGTCAAGTACTGTTTCGTTGATATCTTCGTAACGAAATGTCCGAATAAAAAAAAAATCAATAGCGTTCTATGGGAATGTTGTAGCTTTCATTTGCCGTCAACAGAACTGAAATCGGTTCACAAATGGCTGAGAAACCGATGTGACATTATTTGTACCCCACACACACACACACACACACACACACACACACACACACACACACACACACACACACACACACACACACACACACACACACACACACACACACACACACACACACACACACACACACACATACATACACACAGACATGTGCTCAGTTCGTCGAGCTGAGTCGAATGGTATATGACACTCGGCCCTCTGGGCCTCGGATAAAAAGTCGAATTTTCAAGCGATCTTAATACCCTTCTTTTGGTGTAAGAAGGGTAAAAAGAGAAGTTGTAGAAATATACTATGTTTCAAATATTCAATATATAAAATGAAGTATTAGACAATTTTTAACCGTCAGTTCTGACTATCTCATGCGTCATAAAACGTAACAGATGCGACACTATAGAATGCAAACAGGATCGATTAGTGCGAATTGTGTTTTCCGGTTTTGAACTGCAACGAATTATGTGCAATTATATGCTCTCAGGTATTGTTTTGGTCATATCTCCATGAAGGATTATCCAATCCTAATGAAATTTTGATCAACTATTTAAAAATTTTATAAGTTTAATTTGGCGCTAACAAAACTAAAATCGGTACACAAATAGCTCAGTATGTAATCGGAGACTACCACTGTTTGATTACTATTATAATAGGCCGTCAAGTACTGTTTCGTTGATATCTTCGTAACGAAATGTCCGAATAAAAAAAAATCAATAGCGTTCTATGGGAATGTTGTAGCTTTCATTTGCCGTCAACAGAACTGAAATCGGTTCACAAATGGCTGAGAAACCGATGTGACATTATTTGTAACACACACACACACACACACACACACACACACACACACACACACACACACACACACACACACACACACATACATACACACAGACATGTGCTCAGTTCGTCGAGCTGAGTCGAATGGTATATGACACTCGGCCCTCTGGGCCTCGGATAAAAAGTCGAATTTTCAAGCGATCTTAATACCCTTCTTTTGGTGTAAGAAGGGTAAAAAGAGAAGTTGTAGAAATATACTATGTTTCAAATATTCAATATATAAAATGAAGTATTAGACAATTTTTAACCGTCAGTTCTGACTATCTCATGCGTCATAAAACGTAACAGATGCGACACTATAGAATGCAAACAGGATCGATTAGTGCGAATTGTGTTTTCCGGTTTTGAACTGCAACGAATTATGTGCAATTATATGCTCTCAGGTATTGTTTTGGTCATATCTCCATGAAGGATTATCCAATCCTAATGAAATTTTGATCAACTATTTAAAAATTTTATAAGTTTAATTTGGCGCTAACAAAACTAAAATCGGTACACAAATAGCTCAGTATGTAATCGGAGACTACCACTGTTTGATTACTATTATAATAGGCCGTCAAGTACTGTTTCGTTGATATCTTCGTAACGAAATGTCCGAATAAAAAAAAATCAATAGCGTTCTATGGGAATGTTGTAGCTTTCATTTGCCGTCAACAGAACTGAAATCGGTTCACAAATGGCTGAGAAACCGATGTGACATTATTTGTAACGCACACACACACACACACACACACACACACACACACACACACACACACACACACACATACATACACACAGACATGTGCTCAGTTCGTCGAGCTGAGTCGAATGGTATATGACACTCGGCCCTCTGGGCCTCGGATAAAAAGTCGAATTTTCAAGCGATCTTAATACCCTTCTTTTGGTGTAAGAAGGGTAAAAAGAGAAGTTGTAGAAATATACTATGTTTCAAATATTCAATATATAAAATGAAGTATTAGACAATTTTTAACCGTCAGTTCTGACTATCTCATGCGTCATAAAACGTAACAGATGCGACACTATAGAATGCAAACAGGATCGATTAGTGCGAATTGTGTTTTCCGGTTTTGAACTGCAACGAATTATGTGCAATTATATGCTCTCAGGTATTGTTTTGGTCATATCTCCATGAAGGATTATCCAATCCTAATGAAATTTTGATCAACTATTTAAAAATTTTATAAGTTTAATTTGGCGCTAACAAAACTAAAATCGGTACACAAATAGCTCAGTATGTAATCGGAGACTACCACTGTTTGATTACTATTATAATAGGCCGTCAAGTACTGTTTCGTTGATATCTTCGTAACGAAATGTCCGAATAAAAAAAAAATCAATAGCGTTCTATGGGAATGTTGTAGCTTTCATTTGCCGTCAACAGAACTGAAATCGGTTCACAAATGGCTGAGAAACCGATGTGACATTATTTGTAACGCAACACACACACACACACACACACACACACACACACACACACACACACACATACATACACACAGACATGTGCTCAGTTCGTCGAGCTGAGTCGAATGGTATATGACACTCGGCCCTCTGGGCCTCGGATAAAAAGTCGAATTTTCAAGCGATCTTAATACCCTTCTTTTGGTGTAAGAAGGGTAAGGCCGATAAATGAACATGTACGCGAATTATTTTCATGTTTTATTTGTAAAATTTTAAATACTTGAGTAAATAAAATGGCAATCGTAAAAACCTCTAGTTGTTAGTAGCGAAACTCTCAAAAATAAATCAATCAAGAAATGATCGAATTATTAGCGTCTGCTGTTTCAATTTATCGTGACGGCAGCCATTTGTAAATTTTACACAATGCTCTCAAGGTTCGCAGCGAAGGGAAAACTGAAATTGTTTTAGCCACCGCTGATTGCCAATTGGTAAGAGGTTGGAAAGTAATGTTAGATAAATTCAAATCAAACAAACTCTCTCAATTTGAATTCAAACCTACTCGATCTTTTGAAGAAGCAGGTTATTTCAGCCGTTGCACGTGGCGCCTTACCAAAAGATGGCAACCAACCAGAACTCAAGTTTGAAGTCTTTGGCAGTATTGTGCATTTAGTAAATTTAGCCTGCAAAACAAAATTATAGAACATCACCTCTTATTTTGGTTATTTTCAATAGTTTAAATTTAGATATGTTTGTATTGTTGGGAAATTCATTATAATATTTAATGGTTTAAATGTTATTTTCAATAGTTTAAAATTGTTAACGGATAATGTTTGATAATTGATTTGATACGCGGGAAAATTTCCAACCCATTTATATGAACATTTTGAAAATTTATCAAGCATTTATTAAGTTATTACCGTCTAATTTGTAAAAATATTTGGGGGGGGTGGTTTTTTTTTAATTTTTGGGGGAAGGTGGTAAAAAAAAAAAAAAAAAAAAAAAAAGATCGACGATGAGGAATAATTCGTTGGAGACATTGCATGTCACCATGAAACGTATCCAGTTACTGATACGTTTCTTCACGCAATAATCTCCACGAAGACACTCCTCGATCGCTCACCTGGCCACGTCCATGCAACCGCTGGAGATAGGGAGGATTTGATATCCACCTTAAGAAGACACGGGGAACCCACGTAGTCTTCAGTAGATATCAAAGGAAAATGGAAATGAATAGTCGGAGAGAATAGTTAAACAGAATGCCCCTGTTTGGTGTACAGAACAAAAATGTATTTAAAATGGTCGTTGGGAGCATCTAGTCTAAGAAGGTTAAGTGATGCTCCATTTCTCTTCAAACGGTTAGGACCTAAGCATTAACTATAGCCCTAGCCCCATATGGCTTATGGTTATAGCGCCATTACTCGCTCTCTGATAAGAGAAGAATGTCTAAGAATATAAAGTGGTGAAAGATAATTTGTCAGAGGATTTGCGCTCGTAATTGCATCACTACACAAAAACATGGCACCACAAGGGACATCAGATCCAGCATACACGGTAGCGGTGAAGTTGACCATTTCGAGCCGAATGTACAGCGCATGAGGAAACAGAGAAAGAGATAGATTAAGGGTAATGGTAAAAATCCTAGTTGAAAAACTTAATTATTGAATATATTTGTTAATTGTTGAGTGCTATCGAAGGTGAATTAGCATTGATTTCATAACGTAGAGACTACACAGAAAGAATAATACTTAAAAATATAACAATCCGCTAAACATTCTCCGGAATAATTTACTTCACGAGAAACACGGAATCTATATCGAATGAAGAATAAAAACACCAACACAAACATTAACAACACACCTCAAAGAATTATATTAAGAAGAAGAAGAAATCTATAGTGATTCAGTGAAGCGAAGAAAGTGCTAACAACTAGTACAACCAAATAAATAAGCACTATTGAAAGTGCATGTTTTTGTAGGGCCAACGATCAGCTGATAAAATTATAATTGTAAAGGATAGCTCATGTCTGAAAGGAGGCCAAATATCTGTAAAAAGTAATATATTTAAGATGGCAATTCTAACTCAGAGAATCAGAAAACGTTTTTTGAAAATTGTTTTTGTGGTAGAGAACTAGAAAATAAAACGCTTTTAATGCAAAAGCACAGTTGACACAAATGCAAACTTCAGCTCCGTCTTAATCGAGTGGATTTACAATTGAAATAATTGACTCTTTAATAGCAAATTCAATCTGACTTTTTTTTAAGGTGCAATCGCATCTAATTTGTGACAGTACGATGGAAAAATCATGCATCATCTATGAACTTGAGCATGCGCTTACAGTGACGGACAATACAATAAGACCAAAACCCGAGTCATACAAAATGGTCATGTTTGGAGGCTTGTCTTTCACTTCCCGGGGAGTAATTTTATTGAAATTTTGGGTAAAACTTAGAAAAAACCTATATTTTTATTTTTTATAAATTTTTTTTTTTTTTTTCACCTCCTTAGGAACTACAGACACCAACCACGAAAAAAAAAAACCTCCTTTTTTTATATTATTTTTGGGGGGGTTGTTGATGGTGAATTTAAAATTTTATTTTATTTTAATTTATAAAACCTGGGGGTAAAAAAATAAAAATTATAATTCAAAAATTTGGGTTTTTTTAAAAAAAAAAAAAGGTGTTTTTTTTTTTGTGGTGTGGGGGGTGTTTGGTTTTTTAGTGGTGGGTGAAAAAAATGGTGTTTAGGAGAATATAGGCTACTTCTGGACCACAGCCGAAATTTCAGCTCAATTGGTTCTCGAGAAAATGAAAGGCAAGCCTCCTAACATGGCCTATTTTCTATGAAAATCAGGCTTTGCTCTTAGTGTATTGTCCGTCACTGTATGTTTCGAAAGTTAACAACAACTCTTCCCCATCATCAGTCATCAACCCGTAGAAAATGCTCAAAACAACATTCTACAAGAAGGCAATCGAACGTTGGGTACAGACAAAGAGCTACTGGGCTCAGCTAAAGCTCAATTTGCCGGTCCACCTTCTACCACCGACCACCCAATGCAGCACTCTCGGCTTCAAAGTTTAGCTTCATACAGGGTGAAACAATAAACCCATACCAACCAGAAAAGCAGAGCCAGCATTCACCCAATATCGTGCAAATAGTGGCTGAAAGTACTGCACTACTACTGCCTTGTAACAACCAACAACAGCAACAACAAAATCAAGATATCGAACTGCAGCAAAGCCAAAACATGCTGCTTCCAATTAGGAACACAGACAGGCAATTTGAACTTGACCCGATGCGGCCACCTATTGTACGCCATACTGAACAATCGCCGGAGGGGGCGGACATTTTTTGCGGGCCAGACTACGCGACCCAAAAATAATGAAAATCGTCCGCCTATACCTTGCTTATATGAAGGACCAGCCTGCTACAGTCTGCGTAGAAGGAATGACGTCAACAAGCATCAAAACACTGCTTGCATCCGAAGGCCTTCCAACGGCTCCAGACCATCTGTAACGCATCTTCGCAGAAGTTCATCAGGAGTATGGAATGAATGCAACTGAAGCAGCAGCCGATCTGGAAACTTATCAGCGATTCCTGTCCAGCGAACGGACGCACCGCCTGCAGCAACTGCGCGAGAGCACAACCAAATTTCACTCCTCTTCACATTTTCGGAAGCAATGACGCCTTCTTTGGAAGCAGATATGAATGAAGAGGTATATAGTGATAATAATAATATTTTGTCAACCGACACACTTTCAACAATTTCTTCATGTAAACAGAATGCGACTGACATTTTGATTTACTGTCAAAATTTCAATCGCATGAAAAGCCCAGCCAAAATGAAGGAAATTTATAATAATTTATTAAGTTTGTCCTTTTCGGTTATTCTGGCAACTGAAACTAGCTGGGACGAAAGCGTGCGTAGTGAAGAAATATTTGGAAGTGTGTATAATGTATTCAGAAACGATAGGAACCCTCATGAGTCTGAGAAGAAATCAGGTGGTGGAGTCCTCATAGCGGTTTCTGCCAATTTTAATTCAGAAATTATTACATCTACAAAATTTAATGAATTTGAGCATGTATAGGTGAAATCTTTCATAGCAGGTGAAACACACGTGTTAGCCTCTGTGTATTTTCCTCCACTTAATGCTAATAAAATTACATATGAAAAGTTTTTCAAATGCGCAGAAAAAATATTATCTGAACTCCCTCTTGAAGTAAAATTTCACATCTATGGGGACTTTAATCAAAACAACGCCGACTTCATTTTAGACTCTGAAAAAGAAAACATCCTTCTCCCAGTCGTTGGAGATCATATCACTTTACATTTCATGTTTGATGAAATTGCTAAATTAGGTCTGAATCAAATTAACCATGTAAAAAACCAAGGAAATTGCTACCTAGACCTCCTTTTAACGAATATTCATGAAGATTTCTGTGTGACCGAATCATTGAACCCATTATGGAAAAACGAAAAGTTTCACACAGCAATTGAATATTCCCTATTCATACATGAATATCAAAGACCCAACGACTACGAATATGAAGAAGTTTTTGAATACAAGCTCGCGAACTATGAGAATATAAAAAACAAATTAAACTGTATCAACTGGCAACAATTTTTTAGGGACGAAGGAAATGTCGAATCATCTGTTGGCGTCTTCTACGAAATCCTATCCAACATCATCTCACAAGAGATTCCATTAAAGAAAAAACGAGGTCACGGAAACACTTAACATCCAGTCTGGTTTAACAGAGAAATCAAAAGTATAAAGAATCGCAAACAAAAAGCCCACCAAATTTACAAAAAACACAAAAGCAGTGAACATTTATCAACTTACTTGGAAATATGCGATCAATTGAACTTGGCAATCAGTAATGCATTTGAAGTATTTAATGCAAAAACTGAGCTTGAAATTAAGTCCTGTCCAAAAAACTTCTTTAATTACGTCAAAACAAAATTAAAATCAGACAATTTTCCATCAACAATGCATCTTGACGAACAGGTTGGCGATAACTCGGAAAAAATCACGACACGACATATTCGGAAGAAGATCACAAACGCGATTACTTTGCATTTTATCCAGTATAACCAAGGAATATTGGTGTCAACCAACTTCAGGTTCAGGATATTTTGCAGGGTTTAAAAAATTTAGACCCCTCAAAAGGCCCTGGACCTGATGGAATTCCTCCAGTATTTATGAAGAATCTTGCGAAGGAATTTACATCTCCTTTGTTTTGGCTTTTCAATATGTCACTGGAATCAGGAATTTTCCCAACAATATGGAAAAGTTCATTCTTAGTGCCTATTTTCAAATCTGGCCGGAAATCTGACATACGTAATTATCGTGGAATCGCTATTATCTCTTGCATTCCCAAACTTTTCGAGGCAATTGTCAATAAAACATTATTTCTTCAAATCAAAAATCGAATAACAGACAAACAACACGGTTTTTTCAAAGGCCGCTCAACATCCACGAACTTACTAGAATATGTAAATTATTCACTGAATGCAATGGATAATGGGAACCATGTTGAAGCTCTTTACACAGACTTTAGCAAGGCATTTGATCGTGTTGACATACCAATGTTACTTTTCAAACTGCAAAAAATTGGAATTGAGTCTGGACTCTTGAAGTGGCTTGAATCATATTTAACTAACCGGCAACAAATAATAAAATTCAATGAAAAGAAATCAAATCCCATTCAACTTACTTCAGGAGTCCCCCAAGGCTCCCATTTAGGACCACTTCTTTTTATTTTATACGTCAACGACATTTCCTTCGTCCTCAAAAATCTGAAAGTGCTAATTTATGCCGACGACATGAAGCTGTACTTGGAAATCAAAAATAAAGAAGACATCAATATATTCCAGTATGAAATTCATACATTCTACATCTGGTGTAAGAAAAGCTTATTGGAACTGAATGTAAAAAAATGCAATTTGATATCTTTTAGCGGAAAATTAACAACAACCAACATTGTAATTGCATTAGGAAATCAGAATGTAGAAAAGTGTGAAAAAGTGAGGGATTTAGGAATTATCTTAGACTCTAAACTTAATTTTATAGACCACTACAACACTATCATACACAAGGCAAATAGCATGTTAGGGTTTATTAAACGCTTCTGCTACAACTTTCAAGACCCGTACACTATTAAAACTCTATATATTGCCTATGTGAGGTCTATACTGGAATATTGCAGCATTGTATGGTCTCTTCGTCCAGGTATACATGAAGAAAGAATAGAATCAGTACAAAAGCAATTTCTATTATATGCTCTTCGTAAGCTAGGCTGGGCCTCACATCGTCTTCCATCACATGAAGCTCGCTGCATGTTGATTGACATCCAAACATTGAAAGAACGGCGAGAATATGCGATGGTTTCATTTGTAAACGATATCGTTTCGCAGCGTGTTGAATCAGCCGAACTACTTTCTAAATTAAATTCTTATGCACCAATTAGACGACTTCGAAATCGTAATTTATTTACTCTAAACCATCTTCGCACGGAATATGCTAAAAATGGACCAACAAATAGCATGATGGATTCCTATAATCAACACTGTGAAGCCATTGACTTTACAATGTCTCGGTATAAATTGAAACAGTATTTTAAGTCCCTGAGGATACTTGTCTATGTACTAGTCTACAAATGGTTGACGAAATAAATAAATTAAAAAAATTAAAATTAAAATGTTTGGCCAACGCCAGTAACGGCCTCACGGTTCACGGGGAAGTCGGATTTTCGTTGATACTAGAATAAACGAATTCACATCTGCATCTTTACGATTAGGGAATTGTACGCAGAATAAATAATAAATAAATCAATAAAACACATTATATATCCATATTTAGTAGAGATCTATAGCTCATTTGTTTCGGTATTAAGATTTAGTCCACAAACATACACGCACACGTTCGCATATTCATGGTTCGCAAATAGCTTTATGTGCGATTAAAGGAATTTTCTCCACTGCGCAACATTTGCTACGG
Source organism: Aedes koreicus (assembly GCA_024533555.2). Lineage (NCBI taxonomy): Eukaryota > Metazoa > Arthropoda > Insecta > Diptera > Culicidae > Aedes > Aedes koreicus. Next base: position 238,104 of record JAHHFK020001917.1, read on the forward strand.
GAACTAAAACTATTCTGGTATCAAAAAAGAGAAAAAGTACTTAGTTGGATTCCATTCAGTTCCGTATACGATCCAAAAAGCCCGATCAGGCCACCAGCAACGAGCAATACCTATCGCCACCAGCTGAATACTGCACGGGTAATGTTTACTCCACACACTTTCTCCATAATTGCTAGTTGAATAAAATCACAGCACATTTTAACACACGAGATCACCATTAATGAAATCTATCTAATTAATTCTAACATGCTCGATAAAACCGAAAAAATGACAGCGAGAAAAAAAACCACACGTCCAGTCAGAGCCTACTGCGTCCTATCGAAAGATCTACCGGGCATAAATTTCAGGTAACTATTCCTATATTAATCTCACGTTCCTAATGTGAATATCCTACGCAAATTATGGGGGAGTGAATATTTTTTTGTTTTTTTTTTATTTTTTTTATTGTTGCTTGTTGCTTGTTGTTTGTTAAAAAAAAAAAAAAAACCCCACCACCCATTCCACGAGCGCGTATTGTGGAGGGGGGGGTGGGGGGGTTGGGGGTGAAAAAAATATATTTTGGTTTTTTTTTGTTTTTTATGTATATTATAAATTTTTTTTTTTTTTTTTTTTTTTTTTTGTATAATGTAATTTTTTTCTTTCCTGTCTGTTTTTATAATTAAAAATAAAAAAAATTTTTTTTTTTTTTTTTTTTTTTTTGGGTGTGGGGGGCCCCCCCATTTCTTTTGAAATTAATTTTCGCAACATCGACCTCATTCGCCGTAGTCGCTTTGTTCTTATTCGATCAAGCAAAACCAACCCATTTACCGTTAAACCATTCCCTTCGATCTCGACTCGTTTTCGACGCTCACCTCAGCCCTCCCCACCGTGTCGTAAGGTTGGTTGGCGTAAGTCCGTATAAGCTGTTCTCCGAAATCAGTCAAAGATTCGTTATCAAGATGTCAAAATGCCTAATTGCCTTTGGATTCTGTCTTCTTCCTTCAATCATTTCCCCCTTCGCGCTCCTTGCGCGCCCGTCTTAAAGAACCATCCTCCCATCTCCATTGATTGTATTGCATTGGGAGGTCATCGAACCTGGAAGCGCAAAGAAAGTGCTCCACTGACTTGCAGGCGCACACGGCTCCAAGTTCTCGCTCTTTTCGCGCGCGCTCGTATGTACGTGTGGTACCTACAGGAGAGGTTCAATGACATTTTCCCACGATTCCGTTTTTTGCCTGCTCGATTCAATGCTCGACGACCCCTGTGTGTGCAAGTATGAATATGCAACAAACTCGTGTGTTTTGTTGTTGTTGCAGTTCTTATCAGTGACCGTGATTTTAAGCCATACTTCCCGATTGTGTTGTGGTAGGCAAGCAAGCAGTTAGAACGACAAATATAAAAAAAACCGACACAAAAAGAGAATGATAAAAAGTAGCATCCGTCTTTCCACGTACGAAACCAGAAACTGATTAAAATTCATTAAAACGAAAATAAACGGGTGCGATAATGGGGCTGTCCCCACTGTCTTCCTTCTGTCAGCGTAATTCTCAATCGATTGTACGAGCATGGACACACAAAGCCAGCACGAGGAATGAATTATGTAATGCGATGTGAAATATCGTAAAAAGACGTGACAAGCGAGAATTGCGGAGAAAATGTGCAAAACAATTCTGAAAAGATTTTGTTTGAAGGGACGAACTAGAACGAAAAAAGAAAAGCAAGATGGTTGATGAAGGTATAAGGAATGTATCGGAAATAAGCTATCCAAATACGTTTGTGATGTGCGCACGTATCTATGAGTACACTCCCGTTTCATTTTACTCAATTTTTGATTACAATTGTATACAATCTCTTTTTCTCTCAGGGAATTGTTACTCAATTTTCGTTAAAAAGTGGATCTACTCAATGTATGAGTAGATATACTTTTTACAAAAATTGAGTAACATTTCCGTGAGAGAAAAAGAGATAGTATACAATTGTACTCAAAAATTGAGTAAAATGAAACGAGAGTGTATGCTTTAGAAGACTTAGTCACAATCAGGACTGAAGCGGCTGTCATCCCCGAACAACAATCGTGAAGCCGAAAACTTGGTGCTGCGTGTGGTGCTAATTTGACAGCTTGGTTTTCTTGAAGACTATATGCAGCAAACACAATATTCGCGGTGGAAGTTGTCCTGTTTTGTCGTTAATTTTATTCGAAAGAAAAATCTTTGTGTTGTACTTAGTGCTGTGGTTATCGCAACAAGAGTATTTTTTCATTGTTTATCAGTCAGGTATTATAATGTTTTATCTAAATTACTGATATTAATAGTTTGGCAAAAGAAATATTGTTATTTTACCAATCCATTGTGAACCGAGCTTAAACTGTTAAAATCGTCACTAGCGCCACACTAAAAGTGGCAGGCTTCAAGAACTAACGATTTCTTCAGTCCACTGGTCACAATCCACGATCATCGTGGGAGTTGGCGAGAGTCGTGAATCGACAATTAATTCTGAGGTAGTCATTTTTTGACTACCTTCTATGCATTTTTAAGAACATCCTCCATACGTCAAAAAAATCCTTTTTTTTCCAAAAAATGAATAATTTTTAGTCCTTTCTTAATGCCAGTGTGATAGAAAAATGCATAAAAACAATGCTTTCAACAAAGTGAAAATATAAATTTGTGCTAGTGGAAAATGGAAATAACAAAAATTCAGTTCTTGCAAGCAAAACTTGAACCCAGTACTATCGACAAGCTACGAGGTAAGTAATCTTGAAAAGGATATTGTTGTTTTTTAATAAAAATAAAGATTCTAAACGTATCCAGTGTCCTATCACCGGTTGAGGTGCCCAAATTTGTGATTATTTGTAGGAGCTCAAACTCTACGTCAAAAATAAGCACGAACTTAATACAAGTTTGAGGAACTTGGTGACATTTCGCTGTCCACATTGTATGTATATTGTTATATTGTATGAAATGTATATTTAAAGTTTAAAATAAACTCACATCTGTATCTATAGAGTCATTTTCTAAGACTAGTTAAGTACCAACAATTCAAACACTGAGAAAAAAGATTAATAAACGCAAACATATTCTAGTTTCATTTAACCGGAATTTCACGTTGAATTTGGTACAAACAACATATAACTTTGATTTGACTACTTACGGTGGTTAAAACAAACTAAAATTTTGAGTAATTGTTTCGGGAAATAAGCAGTTAAGTTCAACTGACAACCGTTTGAATTTACTATTATGTTGGTTGTTTCATTATGACAGCTTCGAAAACAAACAGCTTTGTTAGTTGGTTCAACCAACGCTTATGGTTTGTTTCAAACAAATTTGAGTATGATTTAAACTGAATTGCTGTTTGAAACAATCGAACGAAAACGGTTGAAACAACAAACAATTCCGTTCATCTACATTTCTTTTGTAATAATTTCAATAATATTTATTTGAATAAAAGGCTAGCAAACATTAGAAAAGCATTTACATTTATAGACCTCTCTCAGTCTGAAAGAAATCAACAAATGTTAATGCGAGCCTTTATACTATTTTCAGGTTTTCATTAAATTCATTGAATTAAATTTTCACCTGCGTTGAAAACTTACGCGAATAGAGCATGCAACGGGATCGGACGGAAAATGGAACAACCCAAAAAAATAGTTTGTTTCAAACTAAACTTTTAGTTGCTCTTTCTCCAAATAATACATACGTTTGATTTAACCGCCGTTCTGGTTGAATCAATCTAAAATTTTAAATTGTTTCCCTGAGTCAACGCAACCTGTGTTTTGGTAATAATAAACCTCTTGCAAGGTGGAAACAACAAATATGTTAGTTTAGAACAGCCATAATTTGTGTTGTTTTGTGGTAATATCTTTAGGTAGAAACAACCGTCCTGCCTGTTTGTTTCAAAATAGAATCGTTGGTTTAAAACAACAAAACGGATTTTTAAAACAACATTTTTTTTTGTTTGGATTTTAACAAACGAGTTTGTTGTTTCAAACGGGACTGTTTTTTCTCCGTGAATGAGCGGATCTGCTGTAAACAATTACTATTACTGTCCAAGAAATGCCAACTTTCTCCTGCAAATCAACAATTTCAACTGGAAGAAGAATCATTTTCATGAAGTGACTAGTTCCTATACACAGTCCCTTTTTAAAAAAACACTTTTTTTTTTTTTTTTTAAATTCTGTAAAATTTCTAAAATTTTTTTTTTTTTTTATGTTTAACCCCGTTTGTTTTTTTTGCATAAAAGCTTTTTAGGCATTTTATGCATAATTTCAGTCTTCAAGCAAAGTGCCTACTTTGAAGTCATAATTGCATACTTCAGATTTACCGTGTATGACATTCACGAATGTCAAATGCGCTTGTTTTACTTTTTGTCATAACCGAACTTGGGAAGCCATGCTACTTTGTTGTTGTTTTTTTTTATCCTCGATAGTGAGGCTCACGTTTTCAATTGTAAGCAACGGCTGTCCCAATGTGAGTATCGTTTCCATAAACCTGCCTCGTTTATGGTTATCTTTTTTATATTCACTATAATTGTGATTTTTTGTAAACCCCATGTGCGGCAGTTATGAAGATGTTTAGAAGGAAATATTTTCTCATCCCCATGAGGCTCTAGAAGTGGACAGTAATTTTTGCTACAACAAAAGAACAGCAGGTTGTGAAAATTGAATAGAATTAGTTGAAAGTTGAGCGGAAGGCTATTTGAAAGGCAGTACCCGATCAAGCACACAGTCTTTTACCAAGCTACCCAAAATGTTGGATCGGCAAGGGAAAGGATATTCCTTTGACTGGCAAAAGAATTCCCTTACCTATCCAGCACACCTTTTTGTTCTAAATATTGATCTTGCTTATAAGCACTTTATAAGCATAACAACACAGTTGCAACTTGTCCGAATCTCTCTCTCTCTCTCTCTCTCTCTCTCTCTCTCTCTCTCTCAGTACATGGTTCCTGCGAAAGACGTCAAACTAGCAAGGTACGAGTTCTTCCAATGCCAACAGGAGGACAGCGGTGCTGGACACGACGGTGAAAGTATGACGTCTTTCATGCAATTTCGGTTATCTGGAGGACGAAATGCTGCGCGATAGAATCATCATGGGCATACGACGTCAAGCTGAAGAGGCGTTACATAGAGAAGCAGGATTTTACATCAGCTGATGTCATCAAACAGTGCCAGACGGAAGAAGCTACCCGGGCAGAAATGGAACGGAACAACTTGTACGACGCTAGACCTTCAACTCAAGGAATCAACAAACTTACGTCGAACAAGAACCGCAAGCACCCATTCTGTGGTAAAGGATATCGCCGCAAGCTATCGAAGTGTCCCGCTCGGGGTGTGACGTGTTATCCGGATAAAAATGTGTGGAGAACGAAGCCGACGAAGCAAAAGTGCAACGAGGTTAAAATTGTGTCAAACCAAGGAAAGGCTGCCTTATCCGACAGTGATGACGAATCGGTTGCCAGTACGCAATATCTCTACAGCCTGAACTGCGACACCCAGGAACCTCCAATAAAAACGTGCATCAGTTTCTACAACAGGTATAAAGATATAGTTTTGGTAAAATGCATCATTGATTCGGATGCACCATGCAACGTTATTGGAGTGAACAATGCGAAACAAATTTTTAATATGGAGCAGCTAAGTCTAGTCAATGTATATTTTTCGTAAACTTTCGCCTGCCGCAAATTGTTGAATATTGCACACTCGCAATCATGTACAGGTACAGCTCAAGCGAACGCGGATGATAGGAAACGGAGAGAGAGAGAAAAAATGACACCTTCTTTTTGCCGGAAGTTTTAAACAGTCTAAGGGCTGCGTTTGACTGTATTTATGGCTTGATTAAAACTCTACTTGTTTGTCCACACAGATAAAAAGAAACATTGAACTTTCTGCGTTATTTAATGCACATAAAGGGAATGCTAGATTTGGCAGAACATAATGAGATATTTCATGTAAATTTAAGCCAGATAGCGCCTGTATCTAGCCTGTTGTATTAAAAAAAGATTGCAAACATTGTTGTTTGGCGCCTGAAAGATTGCAAACAATTTCGTTGTTTACGCCTTGTTCGGCTTGGAATTAAACGAGGGAATTTTACGCACTTGTTAAAATTCATTATTTTTTTCTGTGCAATTATGCATCCGAGTTGTTAGCACCCATTCCATAAATTAGATTCTATACGATAAACGTCACATCCATGCAGATAAAAGCCGAAAATCATCGTAATCCTAAGCGATTAAATTATCTTACGCATAAGCCATAAACCATCGGCATCGGCTGCCGAACACAGAAAACAATAATTACTTTTAACATGCGCGTAAAATTTCCCTTCGTTGAATTCCAAGCCAAAGAAGGCGTAAACAACGAAATTGTTTGCAATCTTTCATGCGCCATACAACAATGTTTGCAATCTTTAATACAACAGGCTAGATTTTGGCGTTATCTGGCTTAAATTTACATGAAATATCCCATTTTTTCTGCCAAATATAGCATTCCCTTTATGTGCATTAAATAACGCAGAAAACTCAATGTTTCTTTTTATTTGTGAAATGCGTCAACTTAAATTTTAACTTAAATTTTAACTTCAATTTAACCTTCAATTTCAATTCAATTTCAATTTCATTATCATATCAATTTCAGCTTTAATTTCATTTTCAAACTTATTTCATATTCAACTCCTCTTTTTACTTCAACTTCAACTTCAATTTTGACTGTAATGTCATCTTTAGTTTTGAATTTCATTTTAAATTTAATTTGTAATTCAATTTCGACTTGAATATCAATTTCAATTTCTGTGCTAATTGAAGCTCCAATTTCGATTTCAAAACAATTTTAATTTGACCTTCAAATTCAATTTTAGATTCAAATGCAGTGCCAACTTCAAATTAAATTCTTATATCAATTTAAATTAATAGTGCATGCAAACTACAATTTATTCTTCATATTCCACCTCAATTCCAACTTCAATTTTATCTTCAATTTCAGCTTCAATTTCATCTTTCATTGCATCTTCAATTATAACTTTTATTTGAACTTTAATTTCAATTCAATTTAAATCTCATTTCCATTTCAATTTCAACTTCAACTGATTCTTAATTTTCAACTTCAAATTCAACTTTAAATTCAAATTCAGTTCCAATTTCAAATTCGATTATAATACCAATTGAAATAAAAATTTCATTCTAACTTCAATTTAAACAACATATTCAACCTCAATTCTAACTTCAATTCCATCTTCAATTCAATCCTCAATTTCATCTTCAATTTCGACTTCAATTTAAATTCCATTTCAATTTCATTTTTAAATTCAATTTCTACTTCAATTTCATCTTAAATTTTAACTCTACCTCTAATTTCTACTTCAACATTAATTTTAACTTAAATACAACTTCAATTTGAACTTCAATTTGAACTTCAATTTGAACTCCAATTTGAACTTCAATTTGAATTTCAATTTGAACTTCAATTTGAACTTCAATTTGAACTTCAATTTGAACTTTAATTTGAACTTTAATTTCAATTCAATTTAAATCTCATTTGCACCTCAATTTTAACTTCAACTGCATCTTAATTTTCAACTTAAAATTCAACTTTAAATTCAAATTCAGTTCGAATTTCAAATTCGATCATAATGCCAATTGAAATAAAAATTTCATTCTAACTTCAATTTAAACTACGTATTCAACCTCAATTCTAACTTCAATTCAATCCTCAATTGCAAGCTCAATTTTGATTTCAATTTCAATTTTGAACTACAATTTTTTTTTCGAAGGGAGTTTTTCGGGGTGGTAAGGTATAGATATACCACCGAGAATTTAAATTAATTAAAAAGGAAAAATTTTTTTTTTTCAAAGGAACATATAGTAGTCTTTATTACATTTTATGCCTTGTGACAATACTCGAATTGAGCCACCAAGGATGAGCTCGGAATAAGGAAAACATGGTTAGTATTCATTTATGTGAATTTATTTTCTATTTGATGTTCTATAGTTTGAATTGGTTATGACTAGGGTTCTGATGCATGTTCAGTATCGGAGTCATTGTTTGTTTTCTTTGCAATGAACCCGGTTTTGACTGAAAAAGGGGGCGCGCCTTTGAAGAGTACTCTCACTCCTCAAAGGGTTTAAAAAGCGGAAACTTTCAATAAAACTCGATTCATGCCAACAAAACAAACAATGACAACTGTAACAACAGCGAATACTTCATCATTTCTCAATAGTGGTGAAGTAACTCGACATGCACTAAACAAAGGATACGGGATATACTACAATAGATCAAATTACTGGTCGCAGTGGTTTATGTCCCGAACAGAGGAAAAAAAACTACAATTTCATCTTAAATTTTAACTTTAATTCTAACTCTAATTTCTACATCAAACTTAATTTTAACTTAAAATCAACTTTAATTTTTCTTAAATTTGAACTTCAATTCTAACTTCAATTTGAACTTCAATTTGAACTTCAATTTGAACTCCAATTTGAACTTCAATTTCAATTTCAATTCCATTTCAATTTCATTTTTAAGTTCAATTTCATCTTAAATTTTAACTTCAATTCTACCTCTAATTTCTACTTCAACCTTAATTTTAACTTAAATTCAACTTCAACTTGAACCTCAATTTTAACTTCAATCTTAACTTTAATTTGAACTTCAATTTGAACTTCAATTGGAACTTTACTTTGAACTTCAATTTGAACTTTAATTTGAACTTCAATTTGAATTTTAATTTGAACTTCAGTTTGAACTTCAATTTGAACTTCAATTTGAACTTCTATTTGAACTTCAATTTGAACTTCAATTGGAACTTCAATCTGAACTTCAATTTGAACTTCAATTCGAACTTCAGTTTCAAATTCAATTTGTCTTCAATTTCAACTTCAATTCCAGCTTTAATTCCATCTTCAATTTCTTCTTTACTTTCAACTTAAATTTCGGCTTAGAATTTTAGAGTTTTAATTTTTAATTTTCAATCTTGACTCTTAAATCTTACACCTTCAATCTTCAACCTTGAAATTTGAATCTTAAATTTTAAACATTGAATTTTGAGATTTTTATTTTGTATATGACACATCGGCTGAAAAGTTCCCAGTCTAACGATGAAGACGATTTTTGTTTTGTAAAATTTGACTTTAGTCATCAACATATAGTTTCCTTCAAGAGCAATACACTCACTCTAGCGTTTCTCTTACATTTCTATTCCATTCTTGTAGAACTATTTATTTTTTGCCTCAAAATAGGCGTTTGTTTCGTCGATTACCTCTTGATTCGAGCGATATCTCTTTCCAGCGAGTTGTTTTTAGGTTTGCGAACAGGTAGTAGCCGGTGGGGTCAAATCTGGCGAATACGGTGAGTGCGGAAGCAACTCGAAACGTAACTCGTGCAATTTAGCCATGGCAGTAGCCTCCGACTTGTGACACGGTCCGTTGTCTTGGAGGCAAAGCACTGTTTTCTTCTGCATATGGGGACGATTTTTCTAGATTTCTTTGTTCAATCGAACCAGATGAACAAAATTCCAAACGTATCCAAAAAAAACGGACGCCATAACTTTTCCAGCTGATTCTTACGATTTTGGCCACTTAAGGTGAGGTCCAGTGGCTGCTGTCCACTCAGTTGCCTGCCGATTTGACTTAAGAGTGTAGTAATAGATACATAGGTACATGTTTCGTCCATCGTTACATACCGACGCAAAAAAAAATCCTTTTTATTGCACCAAAACAGCTTCTAACAGGACTCGGAATCATCGACTCTTTGTCGCTTTTGGTCCACTGTGAGCAAACGCGGCACCCATTTAGAAAACAGCTTTCTCATGGACAAATGTTCATGCAAAATAAAGCTCACGCGTTCCTTTGAGATCTTCAAAGTGGCAGCTATATCCTGCAACTTCACTTTACGGTTTGCCAAAACGACTTTGTGGACTTTTTAAATGTTTTCCAGTGTAACCACCCCTCTTGTGTTTGACCGTGTTTAAACTCAGCATACCCGTCAATGATGGTGGATTTTCCTGGTGCAGAGTTTGGATAACACTTATCAAGTGCCAAGTTTTTGCTTCAATGGTATTTTTTCTAATCAAAAAATAATCTTTAACTAACACGCGAACTCTTTTTTATACATTGTCTTGAAAATCACATTAGCAGCGTGACTAAAACCACTGTAGCTTCTGAAATAATAGTCTGAATGCCGTGAAATTTTGACAGCTATCTTTTGAAGGTTGGTGTTTTCTAAAAAAATAATTTTTCATTTTTTATTTGTGGCGCTGCCTGGGTGTCAGACCGAGAACTTTTCAGCTGATATGATGTATAAAAAAACTTCAATATCATCTTCAATTTTAACGTAAATTTTAACTTCAATTTCAATTAAATTTAACGAATCAGCCTAAACCTGTCATTTCTCCAGATCCTAGAGCTGATTATTGTTGTTTTTTTTTTACCTTAAAAGGCCAACCAAACACGTCGGAATTTCGCCCAATTAAGAAATATTGGACCATCGTGAAAAACTACGGGCATTTCGATAATGGAGAATATATTGTACTAATTAAGTTTTTATTACTCCAAGCGTGAAGTACGTAATTATAATGTTTTGAAGAAAATATCTTCTCGTCAATATGAGACCCTAGAAGTGGACAGCAATTCCTGCTAGAATCAAAGATATGAAGAGAAAGTATTGATAGTTCCGTTTGAGTACGGCAGGCTGTGACAATTAATTAGAAGCAGTTTGAAAGTGGGCGGAGGTCTATTTTGAAAGGCAGTACCCGATCAAGCACACAATCTTTTACTAAGCTACCCCAATGCAGGATAGGAAATGGGGGGGGGGATACCCCTCTTTACCGGCTAAAGAATGCGCGCTTGTTCGTGCTCATGTACTACCAGTGGCACGGAACGGTTCTAGCGACGTGGAAATTTCCGTTTACAGTTCCCAAAGCCTACATTGGCGGAAAATCATTTCCAATTAGAGGTTTTGAAGAATGGATAATGGAGAATGTGGAAAAGGTTCAATAAAGTAGTGATATTGAAGCATAATGTTGTACTTTAACCCCTGGAAGTTTGAAGAGAATCGGATTTGAACCGAATTTATGGTGACCACATTTGCAAGTTTTTCTGTTATAGAAATCTCACTCACCTTCAGACCGCAGCTCATCCAAGCTGGATTCCGGCGATTCAACGCTGCCACCACTGCAACCACCGGTCAATATGAACAGCGGTGAAGCCGCTGCTGTCGAATCCTCTTCCGGCGATCCCAAACTGCAAGTGGACGAAACTTCTCCCACAGTGTTGGCACATTTCATACTCACAGATTCTTCTTTGCCACCGCTTTTCGTGTTGACACTGAAAACAAGGAAAAGGCCCATTTCCAGCATCACTCAGCTGCATTTCCAGCCAACATTGGAGACAAAGGAAACGTTGACCTATTTTCAGCTGATTGAGCTGAGGAGGAGACACCATGGGCACTGGATGGGTGGTATAGTGCAATTTGTGCAATCGATGAAAATAGGTCAACCCGGGAATGATGGTGACTATCGATAGGAGGAAAGGAAGCATAAGGATCAAAAATGGAAACTTTCCGAACGATACCTTTCGCAGCTGTCGGAAAAGTTGGACGATACGAGTGATTCCATGCGGAAACCGGTCTAATTTGCATAAAAATTGCTATTATCACACGCGATCGAAGTGCCAAAATTCGATTTTTCTCACTTTCTTTTGGACTTCATTTTCACATCCTACTTCTATTGCTCTTAAAGACAGTTCTTCAACATCATTACAATCATTGCTTCTGATTCAGTCGAACATTTCTAAACACGATAATACGGAAGAAATAAACAAATTAGCGCACATAGGACACTGAAAATTTTAACCCGGAATCACAAAACATTTCCACTTTGAAAGGCGGAAGTAACCATTGAACGACATATTACGAACCACCACACTCATGGCTTCTGATGCACCTAAAATATACACGCTCTCGACTGCAACTCGAGAGTGGGATAACACAGTCGCTGCAAGGATTTTGTAACCAACGACCTCCTGTGCTCGTTTCCAGTATCCGGAGAAAAGAGCGCAGGGCACCGTCATGCTTATCGACATAATGTACACCTTACCACTTTCAAAACTCACTTTCTTTTATAAGTATACGCTTCTGAGTTCTAGCTTGGTGAAGTTATGTTAAATTTATAAATGATAAATTAATTATTAATTTCGAATTGTATCAATGAGTGAAATAGGTAGCAAATTTCTAAACAGATGAACCGGCGAAATTGCTGACTTCTTTTCCACATGGAGCGATTCGATTCCGTGGTGAGAAACCAAAACAAACCATGTTTTCTCTCATCTCAGGAGCCGCACAAACTTTCGGCGAGAGAGGTAGGATAAGTGAGAGTAGGCGTTTGGCCCACAAAAGCACACGACATTGCACAGCATAAAGTATCCTTGAATGAGGTTAGGGTTGAATTTTCACCCCCACAGAACACAGCAGGAAAAGAGTAACAGAGATGGAGGAGGAATGATAAAAGTTGGGAAATAGCTTGAAATTGCTATGCACTCTATACTATCTCTATAGTAGCTGCAAGTTACTAGTGCTTGTGTGTTGCTCGTTCATCGATATGGAACAATGGGACGGAAATAAGTATCATATTGGATCAGGTCATGGGAATAAACCACATTATATGTACATCTGGCAAACAGTTGGAAACTGGCAGGCATATAGAATATTTGTTATTGAAAAGTAATCATTCAAACTCTTACCACCGAGGCTGCCCAATAGGGTGGTTCAAAGTGTCATGGAATGAACATATTTGGTTGCGAACTCATAAAGATTGTACTCGAAAAAATGCAACAGAGAAAATGATCACCAAAAACTCATTTTAAGTTGGAAATTTTTGAAACTCTCAGGGAATAAACGAACACATATTAGCTATGTTTTTACAAAGTTGGTTTATTCAACCTCTTCTCCTAGGTTAAATTCCTGCACCTTGGACTTAACGCTACCCACCAAATCATGTGCAACACTTGCGCCATCTTTCTTACACACTTTCATCCACTCTTTCTTCAAATCTTTGTCGTTTTTGAAGACCTTTCCTGTTTTCCGGCGCTTGCCCTTCATAATCACCCAGAATTTTTCTTTAGGGCGAAATTCTGGCGAGTTTGACAGATTTGCCTTTTTCGGCAGAAAAACAACATATAGACTGTTCCGTAAAATAAAAATACACTTTCTTTCTCAAATAAAAAAGACCATACTGTGATTTTTGATTTCTTTATTCTCAAACATAGTAAATAACAATGTTTTCTTTCCATCTTCAATTCAATTTGCTTGATTTTTCGTAGGGTAGGCGAGCTCTCTAACTTTTCCCTTAACACTACTCATAAGCTTCTGCACAGTGCTTTCTTCTACAATTCCTTTTGTGCAACTCTAGTGCATATTTAGAGCAACGGCAGGAAGCAAGATCAAACAAGCCAAAAGATTGTAGGCTTGTTATGCTGTTTGATCAAGGGTAGCAATATTTTTTGCAGACACTCCATCACACTCAATGAATTTATTTATTTATTTATTTATTTATTTATTTATTTATTGATATAATTCCAACTGACTTAACATCTTATTGGAATGTAATGGGGAAAAGCCATGTGGCGTAAAACCCCCTATTTCTAAATCGTACACTACATAAATCAACATGAATAGAAGGAATACAAAGCAAGCAAAACTAAATTAATTCTAGTACACACACAAAACTTGTCAGTTATACTTAAATAATCTGTCGTGATGGAATCAGTCGTCTAGTATCTTCGCCATTAATGCCAGTACGTAGTAAATGCCACCATTTCTGAACTAGCGGCTCTCCATCCAACTACGCTGAATCCGGTGACGGAAGGTCTCAGCGGAACAGTTGAAGCCAAACAGAGCGTAGAGTTCGTTGAAGCGCGATGACATGAATCGAATTGGATCGTGTTGGCCGTAGTTTACACCACGAGTTCCGAGCTGCAGAAAATGTCTTGTTTGCAGAACTCGTTCAGGAACGTAGATGAAGATTTCGGCCAGATCTCCTGGAGAGTCAGTTTCACCTAGTAGCACTTTTGCTGCGAAAACTGCTTGCATGACTATACGCCTATGCTCCAATGTTTCAATTCCCAAGAGTGAGCAACGATCCTGGTACGCTGGAAGGTTGACAGGATCATTCCACGGCAGATGAAGGAGAGCATAATGAACAAATTTTCTTTGGACTGCTTCAATCCTCGCAATCCAGATTCTTTGATACGGGCACCACACCAAGGCTCCAAATTCCAGAATAGAACGCACGAGAGAGCAGTACAATGCTTTCAGACAGGTGGGATTACGAAACTCGTCAGAGATCTTAAACATGAAACCGAGCTGTCTGTTGGCTTTGGTAATCATATCCGTGTAGTGTTGTCTAAATGTCGAACCGGAGTCAAGCGTGATTCCAAGGTCACGAGCAGTATCAACTTTCTACAGAGGTTGATTGTTTATCATGTAATCAAATGCAATTGGGTTCAATTTTCGATGGAATGTGATAATGAAGCATTTGTTAACACTCAGAGTGAGGAAATTCCTAGAACACCACTCTTCAAAGCTACTGATCAAGTGCTGTAGTCGTGAGCAATCAGTGAAGCATCGCACAACCACATAAATTTTCACATCGTCTGCATAGAACGACCTGCAGTTAGGTGGAAGTATCAGTCCAACCTCGTTGATGAAAATTGAGAACAGCAGTGGTCCCAAGTTGCTGCCTTGAGGTACGACCGACATATAAGTAAAGAAGCTCGATTGAGCTGAGTCGATCTTCACACAGAGTATCCTGTCCGTTAGGTAAGATTTAATCCAACGAACTGAGTTGTTTGACACGCCAAGTTTGTCTGACTTTACCAAAAGTATAGCATGGTCGACCTGGTCAAAAGCAGCCTTGAGATCCGTGTAAACAACGTCGACCTAAGATCCTGCTTCCATATTTCGCAGACACGAGGAAACAAAAGGTGCAAGGTTGGTTGAAATCGATCTTCTGGGGTGAAATCCATGTTGTTCAGGAGAGATGTAGTGTCTGCAACTAGTAAACAACAAGTCGTTGACGATGATCTCGAAGACTTCTGAGCAGGCACAGAGCGATGTGATTCCTCGATAATTTTCGGCATTTTGTTTATCTCGTTTCTTGAAAATCGGGAACATGAACGACGATTTCCAACGTATTGGATATTTTCCCTGGCGTAACGAGGTATTGAAAATCTTCAAAAGAGGAATCGTAAACACTGCAGAGCAATTCTTTAGTACACATGAAGGAATTCCGTCAGATCCTACCACGTTTGAGAGTTTCCGGATTGCGGATTCAACGAGGTCTAATGTAATCGCAGGAACATTGAAGTCGAACGCGTCTCTGGGAGTATCTCTGAGTGCTTCGCTGACTTGCTCCAATGCTGGCATGGTGTAATTGAATACACTTTTGAAGTGCTCAGAAAGGAGATCACATTTGTCGACTGGTGTGCTGGCGATTCTGTCGCCAAGATGAATTTCAACCGGTAGCCCATTAACATTCCTTTTTGTGTTCACAAATGATCAGAACAACATTGGGTTGCGCCGAAGGTTAGATTGGATTCGTTTTGAATAAGTTTCGAGTTTTGCAGTACTTACGAAGAGCCTTCGATCTCACACGTTTCAGGTACCGTAAATGAGCATTAGACCAAGGAGGTTTACGAGCAGGTCTCCTTAGCGGAACAAAATCTGATATAGCCCGAGACACAACCTCGACAATCTACCGCTTCATCGATAGTGGAGCACGAGTCAAGGAACTACCAATTGACTTGGGACAGAGATTGGCTCATAGCAGCAAAATCAGTTCTACGGAAATTCAGGCCTTGTGGATCAACGATGTTATCGAAAGTAATAGGTACTGATAGATTGATAGTAATCTCCAGCGCAGGATGATCGGCGTCAAGGTTAATTAAAGGTTTGGTGTCTTCGGCAACAGCACATTACATCACGACAGCTTTATTTGCCAACACAAGATCAAGCAGTCTCGAGTTACGTTGTTTAACGTTGAATTTATTTGCGTTAAATCATGAATGCTGAGTCCATCCATCAAAGCACAGCAGACGAACGATGCGAACGAAGAACGTCAATTGTGGGATGACGAATCATGGGAACATTCCAAACCAACCCAGACTGGTTGTAATCGCCAAATAGTAAAGCGTAGTCGTTGTAATCTAAACGGGATAACACGAGATATTTTTCCGCATCCGCATATGGCCTGCCACAGTATTACCTTCTGGCCGAATTTTTCGATGTAAATGGCTTTCACTGATCCAGGAACATCCTTTCCCTTCGGCGAGGTATAAAACTGTGGTCGCGGCAGAGTTGTATAATCGAGTTTTATGTAGGTTTCATCGTCCATGATAACACAGCCCGATATTAAGGTCAGCAGTTTGTCGTACAGCTTTCGAGCCCTCGGTTTCACAGATTCAGCCTGTTTGGTGCTTCGTTTAGGCTGCTTCTGCTTCCAACAAGTCTGCAGGCCCATTATCTCTTTGGCACGCATAGCATTAGTCGCCGAAGTACTTAGCTGTTTCGTAACATCTCGGACTGATGCTGAAGGATGACGCTTGAAATAGTCCCTTGCCTTTTTGTCGGTTGTAGAGTCAGCGGGACCGGGTTTTCTACCCCGTCTCGGGGAATCTACGAAAGAGCTCTGTTGTTGATACTTCCGTAATGTGGTTTGAACAGCTCCGACGCTCACACCTTCTTCCCTAGCCAGTTTTCTGATCGAAAGACAACTGACGGTGCAACGTTTGTGCACAATCCGTTTTCTTTGTTCGGGAGAAAGACAACGCATTTTCAAACTTCCGTGCCAAAAATTAAAAAAAATGACAACAGCAGTTTAATTTGAATGTAAACAACAGGACGCAGCCAAAAGTTGGTTAAATACTGCACGCATTTTGATTTGAGGGTGATCATGAGTGTATTTATAATTACCGGAACAGTCTATAGTTGGCTTCGTAGCACTCCATCACCGGTTTCGCCGATGCCAGATCCGGCCAAAACAGTGTATCACCTTCGTGGGACCGGAGGAAGAGCAGCAGGCGCTTCTAGAGACATTCTTCTTCTCATATTTGGCCTTTGATGGTGCTGATCGTTATGTACAGCTTGCTGAATACATTTCGTTTGCGACAACCACTCGCGGTACAGCTTCCTGGTGCGGGATTTGGCCACCGTATTCTGTTTATCGGTTCGGTTAGGCGCCTTCCTTACCTTGAAGACATGAAGTTCAGCCCGCTTCATTGTCTGTTGGACAAACCAGACAGAAAAATCGACCTACTTGGCCACGTCACGAATCGAATGGTTCAGATTGCGTTTGAAGTAATCCCTCACCTTCCTTGCGTTTACGGGGTCGGTCGTCTTCGCTTTTCTTCCGCTGCCAGCTCGCCGCTGGGTCGTCTGGGTCTCCTTGAACGATTTCACCACACGGGACACGGTCGACTTGTCGATTCCCAACTGTTTCGCGATCCACATATGGGACTAGCTTGGATTTTTTACGACCGGGCCCATATTTTCTGTCGAAGCACTTCTTGCTTGGAAGCGATCTCGATAACCACTTGGCACTTGACACTTGACTAATGCTTGTTTATGCCGAGGAAGAAATGCCACTTATGTTCCATCAGGACAATGATCCTAAAAGCACACCAGCAAACGTGCCAGAGCATGGTTTCAGGAGAAGCAAATTGAGGCAAAAGCCTAAAAATGCATCCTAAAACATGCATTAAAAAAAGCGACTAAATGTTCCGATTTTTCATGCGATCACCCAGCCACCTGGTGGTCGGTCCACCGGTCGGTAGTCAATATATACAGTGAAACAACTCCGATCTATGGTTTGTTCATACCGACTGGACCACACGGGCCTAAAAAAGTCGGTCATCGTGGCCTACTTCTTATCGGCCGGCTACGATCGCGGAAACATCTACAAGATTCTGGCACTTCTGGAGAAGGAGAGTCCATCGAGCGGAAGCCTGGTTCCGGCCATCCCACCGTTTTAAGTGACCGGAAGATTTAACAGAAGCTCAAATGGAAGACGGAATGCAAGGTGGCCACTTCTTTCCGTGCGTTGGGCCGGGAGGTCGGTGCGACCGTCCAAACGGTCAAGAAATATTTGGCCAAAATGAATATCCACATGCGGAAGCGTCAGCCCAAGCCAGCCGTGTTGGAAAACCAAGCGGAAACCCAGAAACAACGGCTGGAGATTCTGGTCAAAAGGAATTTTCCCACCCAATCGAGAAGTTCTGGGCCAATTTGAAGACTGCCACAAGGCGGCGCGGCAGAGAGTAGAAGTATTTTAGTGAAGTTTTGAATTTCTTAATAAATAAAATGCAATTTTGTTTGTTAAAATAACTTTATCCGTTCTTTTTTACCATCCATCCGAAAATAATCGCTAATTTTTTTTAATGCACGAAGTCCATGGCTGGATTGAGATCACTCAAAGCTCAAACATACCCAGATCGTAACGCAAAGCAACAAAAATCGATAAAAACACGCTCTAGAAAGCTTTATGAACAACTTCTAACAAAATTCCATTGTGTTGTCATGGATGACGAAACATACTGCTTCACAAAATTCAAACATCTCTTGGGAACGGAATTTTGCACTGGAACTAGCCGGAAAGATGCCCCTGAACATATGAAACGGAAGTATAAAACCAAATTCCCTGAAAAATATCTTGTCTGGCAAGCAATATGTTCCTGTGGGCTAAAATCTCAGATTTTCGTAACCACAGGTACCGTAAACGCTCAGATTTACCGGCAAAAATGCCTCAAAAAGCGGCGCTTACATTTTCTGAGAAAACATGCGATTCAATCCTTGTTCGTCATGGATGAAGTATCTGGGTGTGATGATCGACGACCGGCTAAATTTCAACAGCCACGTAGATTATGTCTGTGGGAAGCCATAATCATGCCAAATAGCTACGGAAGTAGCAGTAGTAAACGGTTTCTACTGGCTAGTGTATAACCATCGATACTGATATACGGAGGATCGCAGCGCTGGGAATAAAGTGAAACCGGGCGAAGTTGAACAGTACGTTCAGGCTCATGCGAGTCGTGCGTGCGTACAGAACTTTTTTTTATCGGACGCAGTATGCGTCATTGCCGGAATGATCTCGATTGGCATCACTCTCGCGGAGGACAACGAGTATTATCAGCGGAGAAATATCAGAGGAGTTCGGAGGCTGGTGAGAGCGGAGACGATGGCCAAATGGCAACGAGAATGAGACACGGGGGACCCAACAAACATCGGTGTTGAATTAGAGCTTTTTCAAGCTAATTTGGAGAAGCTATTCAGCTGTTTCTTCTAGAATAGCTGAATAGCTTCTCCAAATTTGTTTGAACAAGCTCTAATTCAACACCGATGTTTGTGGGGAGAACGGTCGATGGACGCCCCTGCTCATACCATTTATCGATCTGGATGAAAAAGGAAGTACGGAGAGGTAAATTTCGACCGGGCCATCCCAAGTAACATTGCCAAAACCATCCAGCTTTATTAAGTTTTATTAAAGTTTTATGAAAGCCACTAATAATCAATTCGGCTTTATTATGGCAGCAAGATATGCCAATAGGTTTCAAATTTTAGTCAGGTTTATAAGAACCTACACAGCTTCTTTACAACGATCTTAAGACCTTGACTTCTAAAATTCCTTTTACTCCTATCAAAGGTTTTATTTTGACTTTATTAACTCATAAAATGCTGTTTTGAAATGCCGTTTTAGGACTCATTCATATTATCTTATTATGGTCAGTTGAAAAAGCATTTTAAAACCATTTTGCCTCCAGTAAATGCATTAAACGGCTAACTGGCACTGAGGAAAGCTACCAAGCGACCAGATAGTTTTATAGTAGCCATTGCTAAGATAAATTGGCTTTTTGGCAAAACTGTGATTTCTTGCAATCGCCATGTTGAAATATATGAAATAATTGAAATGTGAAAAAATAAAAACACCAAATTTTAAATGTAATACAATTGAACTGTAGATCTGAGACAAACTTCGGTATTCGTTTAGATAACCTTATTTAATTCCATCAATTTTCAGGAGTTTCATGATTAATTTACGGAATATAATTCTTTCAATTTTGTTTTTGTTGTTGGAAACTCGCATAATTTCCAAGGCGCATTAATTTTCAGCTCTTATCGTGCCAATATTCACCATAAATTTGGAGCATGATACGCTATAAAAAAAACTCAATTTGTTTTATATATTTTGCTATCAATCATAATTTCCCGCAACAGAAGAACTTTTTTCTGAGCCATTATTTGCTGTTGAATGAATCAGAAGAGCAACAAAGCAAAACAACAAAAACCAACCACGATATCGCCGTGAAGTTTGACAGCTGTGGCCATTCAGCCCTATGCTGGTTTTGATGGCGGCCAATAGGTTTTATGATGGTTCTCAAGTGGTCATAACATCTTTCACTAGAACATTTTCAAAATCTTTATGGTCTTAAAAAGGTTTTATTAATTTGTTTTCACAACCGTCTATAGAGTCCCAACAAACAAACGACAGCAGTAAATAAGCATTCATGCTTTATTGGAGCTGAATTATGTCTTTTCTGGTTGAATAAGAAATCTGGCTGAAATCTGAGCTGATCAACCATGTTTTCAATTGAAATATTAACACTTATTCAGGTGTTTCATCTAGTTTGAATTACAAGCTTAGTAAAAGCTATTTTAGTATTGTTATTTAACTAAATTTAAACAATCTAACAAAGAGTTGAATAACAGTTTATCAATCCGTTACAACATCGTTTATATAGCCTAACTAGTATAACCTAATATTGAATTGAATAATAGCTGTACTGTACATCATTATTTAACTGCTCCAACTATGAGCTGAAGAAAAATATTGCAAAAGCTATATACAACAATCCCTTTGTCTGAAATGACTTTTATTCGACTACATAACAATAAGTTGAATTACAGTTTATGTCATGCCTTTTAAATAGCTTTGCTTATTAAACTTTATATATAGTTGAATAATAGCTGTGGTTTAAACCAATATTCAACAATATAAACTTCAATTAAAACATAAGTCGTGTAAATGCTGTATAAAAGTCTCCAAAGTGTTTGGCATTTGGGTTGATCAATTATTTTTCTTCAACCCAAAGTTATGCTGGATAAATTATGCTTCATTTATTGAATTCAGTTAATTTCTATGCTTCCGTTAATAAGTTGTTCATTTTTTAAGGCAAGAGAAAAAGTAAATATTGTCCTGTTTCTAAGTGTTGAATTGGTAGTCAAAATGGATAAAGTATTTAAAAAATATAAAAAAAGCGGATCGTTTCACCGTGAGTCCAAAAACAAACGAGAACAATATGTTCAACTTCTTAAGACACTCTGTTCAGGTGAAAATGAATCTGCTTCATCTTCTGCTATCCTGCTAAACAATCGTGATGACGAATCAACTGATTCAGGTTTGAATAATGAAAACTAGGTTGCAACTATCACTGTTTATGGTATCCCATGTTTTCGTTCAAGATCCTGAAATGGAACCTCCGAGCTTTCGAAGCTCTGATGCCTCAATATCTGTTGATGAAGAGATGAGGTCCATCGAATACAACCATGAAAACAGTACGTTTGCAGTTGGAATCGCTAATATATTGAAAACTAATGTAGAACATGAACAGCAAAATGGATGTTTTCGAGATGATCTCAAGACTTGGGCGATAGTAGTAAACCCTCCAATGTAAACGAGTTTTTAACTCCGTTTGTTGACGAACTCCTTCCAATTTTGGAAAATGGATTCATCATTAACTATTGTACTATTAATGTTAAAGTGCGATGTCTGATCTGTGACTCGCCTGCTCGTGCATTTGTAAAAGGTACACTATAAACTAAGGCGACCAAATTATTCTGAGTCCTGCGATAAATAGCTTTAGATTAAATGGAAGAGCTCAAATTAAAGTGGTTTATCACAGGGTCCAATTGATGTAGCATGCCCTACTTCAGCGTAACTCTGTAACTTTGTTGATATATTTTCAGGAGTTGTGAATTTCAACGGAAAAAAACGGATGCCTGAAATGTATAATTCAAGGAGAATATTCCTACGTAACACGCACTGTGATATTTCCATCCCTCCGTTGCCCTCTCAGGACAGATGACAAGTTTCGGCAGAAAAAATATGGTCAGCATCACACCAACCAAATAACTCCTCTATTGAGGATTCTCCAGCTGGATATGATTCAAGACTTTGTAGTTGCTGACTCTCTTCACTTGTTAGACCTAGGATTAATGAAACGGCTTCTTACTGGATGGAGAGATGGTATCTTTGGATTCGTGGGGAAATTAAGTGCTCTTCAAGTACATCGGTTATCAAATGAAATTTTAAAAGTAAAACTACCTAAGGAGTTCCATCGAAAGACTAGATCAATGGATTGTTTGGCGTTTTGGAAAGGAACCGAGTGGCATACGTTTCTTAATTACGTCAGCATTGTTGTACTTAAAGAATTTTTGAATGAAACACTGTACAATCATTTTCTACTTCTGTTCACTGCCGTCACAATATGCTCGTCAGATAAGCATATCGGTTTGAGACCACTTGCACAAATTCTTCTCGAAAAGTTTATAGAGGAATTTAAAAACATATATGGTCAAGAATATATTACCAGCAACATAATTTGGAGCACGTTGTTAATGATGTACGTAGGTTTGGATCACTGTATTCCATATCAGCATATCCATTTGAGAACTATCTTTCTCAACTTAAAAAGCTCGTCCGACAAGGAAACAACTGCTTAGAGCAAGTAGCTAACAGGCTACTAGAAAAAAACAGTACCAAATTGAACGAAACTGAAAATACAAATGTAGGTCCATCTGTATCTAGACATGGAAAAAATTTGAGTGTTATAGTTCGTGATGCATTAACGCTTAATGATACATTTGAAAACTCATGGTTCTTGACCAAACAAAATGAAATTGTTAGGATGGTTAATACGTCCTATAATGCCAAAAACGATATTGTGATTCATGGTTGTGCCACAACAAACAAGGTTGACTTTTTTACATTACCCATCCGGTCTTCGAATTTACACATTTATAAAGTAAATATCTCTTTGCTGAAGAAACCTAAACAGTATCTTCTAAATGGTACAGTTTGTAAGTATGTCGTAGTTGCCTATAAAGAATCTTTTGTATTTGTACCATTGTTGCATACATTTCAGTAGACAAAAATATAAAATAAAAGCAATTATAATTCCAATTTATTTTTAGGCATAAATAATGTACATAGACCTGTATTACATATATTTAAGATTTTGATAAATCAGTCAATGAAATCATTCAAAAGGATATTATAATCAAATCACCTTTCCGACTGAATTTTAACAGACAATAAAACTTATTTCAAGTCATGAAAAAAAAACTGGCAACCTATGCTGTCCAATAAAACGCAATGTGATCGAAGGGATTTAAGCAAAGCCTAGAAAACTTTGACTCTCAACTGAACTGGTCAACTGCTCATCTGAACAGCTTTCATCAAGATCACTTCCGGCACGCTCAGAACAGCTTGATTCTGGTTGGTCTGCTCTGTTCTGTTTTCCAGTGTTTGTATCAGCTGAAAAATATTGTGGGGAGAGAGGCTGTTATTCCGATTTTTATGCACTAACAGTATACTTTCGTACCTTGAATCATATTGGTTAAAAGATTTGCCACTTTTTTTCCTCGACGATGGACTGTTGGATGCCGTAAGCCCTTTGCTTTGCATCGACTTTTTGAATTGCGAGTGATTTGTTTGAAGAAATGCTCCATCAAGTTTCGGGAGAATGTCATATTAACACTATGCACTATTTCAAAAAAAGTATTCAAAATGTTACTGCAGCTTTTCATTGCAAATTTAGGTTCTGGGCCTCGGCTTCATCCACTCCATGAGCATTGGAGCATGAGCTTACGATCAAAAAAATAATCGATCAACGAATAGCACACATTCAATCCGTTGCAATTATCAGGAGTGTTGCCCACGATTTTCTTCATATGAAGAGCCTGCAATAAAAAAACGAAAATGCAACACAAAGTAAACAAAAACGTTCTGCTCGTTATTGCGCGCACTTACCAGTCTTCTAGCAAAATGTTCATCTGGAAGATCTTTGCGATGTTTGCAATAACAAACTTAGATCCGGTTGACAAAATATCAATTCTTGGGGTTTTCCGACATCTACTGTGTTTTTATTTGAAAGCACGTCTGCTGCATGTGGTTGAGGGGAATGAAAGATCGCCGCACGAGGATCACCCCTGCCTAGAATGATATCTTAAAGCAAGTTATAAAAATGGTAAAAAAACTAATGTTTACCTGACACTAAGTAATTGAAATCGAAGCAACTTTTCGAAGACTTCTGAGTTTTCTTTTTTTTAGTCCTGGGAGCTGCATCTGACGCGTCCGTCGATTGACCTGAGAGATCTGCTGCTTCTTGTTCCGCTTCAGCAAACGTCGGTATATACCGTCTCTTCACAGTGCATGGAATCTTACTCCAAAAACTGAGTGGTTGACTTGCAGCTTTCTTCCGAAGAACATTTGCTTGTTTATCCGGCCACATAAGGAATCCGTTACTCACCCACTGATATGGAACAACCGTCAAAACTGGTTTTCCGGCTTCTTTTGTCTGAACGACTACAAAATAGCCACCTAGAATCAATAATTGTAAGGAATCAGTTGTTTTTGTTTTCTTTATTAGAGCTTACCTTTATTTTGCTCCATTGAGCTATTATTTTTGTCAACTTTGCCCTGACTTATATTGTACACAACTATCGGTGGAATGATGTTGATTAGTGAATGTGTCAAATAACAAAAATCGCAGTGTTACCAGATAACATCAGAAAACATTGTCATATCTTTTAATCGTCTCTTGTTCAACATGCCCTTGAATCTTTTCAGTTATTACACGTAGTAAAACCGAACAACAAATATCAAAGCTTGTGTACAACTTGCTAATACAGACGTTTAATAATAACATTTAAAAGGTTTGATTGAGCACTGAAGCCGCTTATTACGGACAACGCTATAAATAGAATATCACTGTAGCTAAATTAATGCATCAATTCAGCTTCTATTCAATATATACCATTGAGCTTATATAGACGATTTGTTGATACTACATTCTATTCTAGGATAGCACAGTTGGTATGCCACGTAGATGAGGATACAAAGGTTGTTGGTTCAAATCTCGCTGTTATATGTTAATAAATAAATGTTACATAATGTCTTTGTTAATGTACATGTATAATAATATCAAAATAAATATGCACAGTATGTAATCCAAATAAATATGTCTGTATCGTATGGAATATCATATTAAAAAAACCAAAGAAAGTTAAATGAAAATTTTAAAAAGTTGAACAAATGTTTAATAAAAGACACCACAGCATTTTTGTTTTGCTTAATTGACGTTGAAGAAAAATTTCGTCATGACTATTAATTAACAATGAATAAATATATTATTCTTTAATAAAAAAAACTCGCTTAGCTGAACAATTATTGAATAAATGTTATGTTACATCTGAAAATTAGTTCTACTGAAGTTGATTATGCGTTTAGCTTGACAGGTTCAGAATTGTATGAACAAAAAACGAAGAGAAGTTCTTTGCAAAACTTAAACAGCTGTTATTCGACTATTAGCTGAACTCTATTGCTGTAAACTCGCTTCTTAAGCATATGTAATTGCCGGTATCCAAAATCACTTGACGACAGCTTAATAACTTCTCCAAATTTGTGTGAATAATGTCTGAACAGAAGCAGTGATTGAAAATAGTTCAGAGATTATTCAATGCGATGCTGACTTAAATCGCCATAGCAATGTTTATATAATGAGTGATTGTTTGTTGGGGTGGGCCACTTGGTACACATTTCGGCTTTAAAGATGCATAGAAGAGGTGTTGGTGGACAAAAAAGTTTGGAATGTAGGGATAAAAAGCGGGGAGGAGTGAAAGGGGGGAAAAGAATGAAATTGTTGGGGGGGGGGAATGAAAGTGGGGGGTGGGGGGGGCAGAGGAGAGGGGGAGCGTTTTGGGGGTTTAGGGGGGGGGGGGGGGGGGTGTGAGGGGGGGGGGGGGGAAGGGGGGGAGTGGTTAAGTGGAGGAGCGGGTTGTCGATCCTGGGTGATGTTACAACGGCGGTAAACTCTCCGTCATTATATGGTAGATGCGCAGTCGGGGACTACTCGAGTCGATTGCGTCAGTGTGTGGGGGCTGAATGGCTCACCGTGGTTCGCTTCCGGAATCGACTGCCGGTTAATTCTCCGTCGGAGTGGAGTGGATCCGCCGTCGGGGACTACTCAATCCGATTTCGTAGAGGGTGAGAGCTAAATGGCTCAGGCAAGGAGTAGGAGCTAAATGGCTCTATAGTGGCCAAACGGCCAAAACTTCTGACCATGTAGCAAGAAGCTCGTCTAATAGCAGATCCACTCCGTTCGGAGTACATTCCATCTATTTTTGCCATATCAGATGTGACAGGAAGTTTTACACCGACGGGTCAAAAACAAATGATTCCACTGGATTTGGTGTTTTTAACGAAATTCATAGCGCCTCCTTCAAACTTCAAAATCCTTGCTCCGTAAACGTAGAATTGGCGGCTATACACTATGCATTAAAGCGAATTGTCTCTCTTACCTCTGATCAATTTTTCATTTTTACGGACAGTCTCAGAGGCCGGCAAAGCACTCACCGTATTTCGTTAGCGAAATACGATCTCTTTTGTGTGCCCTATCAAACAATTCCTACACCATCACCTTGGTTTAGGTCCCTTCTCATTGCTCCAATCCGGGTAATGAGAAAGCGGACTCACTTGCCTAGGTGGGCGCTATGGCAGGCGATATTTATGATCGACAAATCGCCTTCAACGATTTTTCGTATTTTTCGTCAACAGGCCTTGATCAGCTGGCAACAAAAATGGGATGCAGGGGATTTGGGCAGATGGTTACATTCTATTCTCCAGCAGGTATCGAAAAAATCGTGGTTCAGAGGGTTGGATATTAGCCGGGATTTTATCAAGGTAAAGTGTCGTCTAATGTCCAATCACTACTCGTTAGGCTCTCATTTCTATCGAATAGGTCTCTCAGACACCAGTCAATGCGGCTGTGGTGCACGTTATCAGGACATCAACCACGTTGTCTGGCATTGCCTCGATTACGAAATTGCCAGATCTGATCTTTGCGCATCCCTACGGGCCCGAGGGAAACCAGAGAAGAAAGATATCAGAGATGTGCTGGGTAAGCTGGACTTGGACTATATGGGGCTAATTAACAAGTTCTTGAAACAAATAGAAATATTCGTTTGATCCTCTCTTAGCTGTCGCTTTAACATGTCCACCTCGTCTCCTCCCCCGTAATAGCGCTTCTATTGTATCGTTACAGCTTAACGCAATGCAACATCTACGCCAGACCAACAGCAACAATATCGCATCGCCAATCCGCTGTTGAAAGCCAACGTTAAGATTCCTTCTTCCCCATTCCTACCCGAATCATTGTAATCCCTAACCTCGACCAAGTCGCGAGTTGTTCGGCTTTCCAAAACTAATCTATTAAGTTATTGTCGTTGTAAAAATGAAAAAGAACTCGGCTCCGTTATGCCTATGGCAAACGGAAAAAAATGACCAAAACTCTCCACAAAGTAATACTATAGAGCAGCCCCCTCCGGGTTCCCTTTTATAACCCACCCCTTATTTTATCATTCAAAATTATTTGTCTAATTCAGGAAGTAAGACTGTTTTTAAGACAATTTTTCATTAAAAAAAAAATTAGATCGTCATGTGTTTCGGACAGCTATAATTTGCTTAAGAGTGACTTTTTCTTTGAGATTGAGGAAACACGCCTTTACAAATATTGCAAATTGCAAAAAAAAACACGTGATTTTCACTTCACCATTAAATGAATCATCAATTCACGCGACTGAAAGCATAAATTCGTGACAAATCAGCGAAATTTGCGCTGCTTTATCGGCATTGCAATTTGAAAGTAGAAGTAACAAGGTCTACGTAATGAGTTAAGTTATCAGTTCGACAACCTTTCTTTTTTTTTGCTTATTGCCAAAGATTGCCCATAACCTGGCAAAAGTCTCGTCATGATGACGTGAGTCTCCATTCGATTTGCTTAGATGATGTCACTGCGACGTCGTCGTTCTTATCTCACTAGAGTTAAAAGTCTCCACTATTCGCTGAAAACCCCATATTGTCTCGCTTACCTGTTCCCAACAAACCAATTCACCAATTCACGTTCAAAAGAAAGCTTCCACATAGTCGTCAATAAACGTTTATTAAAAATAAATCTGTTTCTACATATCTAAACGGTTACGTTCCGTTACGTTCAACGTACATGCAACTACCTACTACTTTTCGATTAGGTTCAGTTAATTCTGCATTTTTTTAATTTTCGGCAGCTGCCACAAGGTTTTTATTCATTTTTAATACTATCAATTCTGACGCTTAAGACACTCTTGCTGCTTCTAACATAATTGTTACTCGTTTTAACTTGTAGTACAAACCAAACTAAACACGGTATTGTCGTTTGAACATATTTTTCTCTTCGCAATATTGTAATCTTTCGTAATCTTTGTTAATAAATCAGCACACTGTTACATTTTGGCAGATTATAACATTCTCTACGGGTTGTTAGGAAGGTCGTTTTTTTGTTTAATAAATAAACAGACAAATCAGTTAAAGGCACATCATTTTTCACTTTTCCATGAATGAACACAAAATCCTGTCGAGGGCTAGTTTTACTTCAACGTTTCATCTTTTCCAGAATCGGGATTATCATGTCAAACTTGGGACGCTTGCCCGGGTCTTCGTTCATGCAAATTTTAATCAACTTGTGCAGATGGGGTGACGTTCCCGGAGGAACCGTGACACGAAGGCCTTCGGTAGCGATACGCATACCGGCTTCCATTGGCGAGAGTTCAGCGAAGGGGACCTCTCGCGTTGCCAACTCCCAGATACAGATGGCAAAGCTCCACATGTCGCACGCTTCCCAGTTGCGATCGGTACGCTTGCGTTGCAACATTTCCGGACTCATCCAGGCCGGCTGGTACACGCGGCCACGCTCCTGGAAGGAGAATTTAGCGTCTGCCATGTTGACACGGGCCGTCAGGTCGTCGTCGATCTACAAACCATGTAATGAAGTTCTCATTTGTCTTGAAATTAACTACAACTTACCATAATATGGAAGCTGTTGAGATGATATTCGGGAATAATCCGCTCCAACGAATGAAGGTACGCCATGCCACGTGCAATATCCAGCGCAAAGCGTACCGCCTGAGCCGTATCGACAACAATACCAGCAGCACCATGTAGCAAATCGTACAGCGAACCCCTCGGCATATACTGACTGATGACGATCAAACGAGGTGGAGCATTGCACGCTCCGATCACCGGGAGAATATTTGGATGCGAGAAAATTCGCAACTTGGGAAACTCCTCATTGAAGTCCCGGCTAACACGTGCGTTGCATTCACGAATCGCAAGAATCTTCGCAACGATGTCATTGTTCTGCCATCTACCACGCCAGGTTTCACCTCCCGCAGTGATCGCCAGCTTGGTGTGCAACATCAAATCTTGTATATTGATGCCCTTGTACCGTGACAGAGTCGCATCCCGGGATCGTGTCTTCAGACCCAACCAGCTCTGGTCCTTGAAACTTATCTTCTTCAGTTCTTGTCCACTTTCGACGGCCAGGTTGTGCAGGCTAAAAACGGGGTTCAAATTAAATTGAACTGGTTTGTTACCAACAGTAAAAGGATTAAATTACCGTGTAGCCAGCTGAGTCTTCGCCTTGTCCAGTGGAGTATCGCCGTCCTTGTTGGCAAGCGATACCAAAGCACCATTGCTAACCAGCTCTTCGGCAATTGGCTGGTAGCCCCAGAAGCAAGCATAATGAAGTGGAGTGTTTCCGTGTTCGTTAGCAGCATTTACATCCGATCGGAAACGAATCAACTGCGGAAAACGTGTAAAAGTCAAATTCTGTAGTTGAAAGTCTCTCTGACGAACAATTTGAGGTAACCTCAGTCACATATCCAACCATACCATTTGAACAATTTCCAAATGCCCATGTGCCGCAGCCAAATGCAGCGGAATGTCGTCGCCCATGTTGGTAGCATTCACCCGAGCTCCCCTGTGCAGCAGCATTTCAACCAGCTTGGTATGACCTTCCTTCGAGCACCAGTGCAATGGGCTGAAACCATGATCATCTCTAAAATCAAACGGAAAATTAGATACAATATCAATTAAAAGCCTATGGTGTTTCATCGAAAATTAACATCATGTTTTGATTATTTACGTTATCTCATTCATAAAAACAAATCATCGCAAATGATTGTGTAGTAAACACACAAAATGTTAATGTAAATACATATGTAAATACGAAGCATAACCGAAACGACGCATCTCGTCACATTCGTGTAGCATAAGGGTGGGAGGTGAGATGTAAACAAGCCGAAACAATGACGTCATCGATACCCACATAGTAAGTAATTTGTCGAAATGGGCTTATTCGTTCTGAAATAACTTGAATCATTGTGAACCTACGCAAATAACATGGAGAACGCAAGCAAACCCATCTCCAGTCATTACCAGAAGATCAATCTCTAATTAAATCACTACTGCACAACGTCCTCTCAATCCGATTGATTTTATTCCATTTATGGAAGTCTCCCACTCGAATACGTACACACCTAGAAACGCCCAAGAACAGGAGCAAACCACCCGACTTACCCTTGATTCATATCATGCTCGGTATCGTCTAGCCATAGACGCACCTGGATCGAGTTACCCTCGCGGCACCAGTGGAAAATGTCCTCCATTCTGTCGCAATCCGGATTTAACCTTCGTGACTACTCCCACTTTTGGAGGTCCGAAAAATAGCGTTTGCTTCGTTTAGTTTTCACTTTTTCTGGAGTCCTTCGCTTTTAGGGTGTAATTTCAGCAAATATCAACTGTTTTGTGGTATCTTAACTGAAATTATATAGATTTTAAACACATTTCGGAAGGAATTTGTGTTCACTTGCAGCTGCCTTCGTATTTTCCCTTCAACTTATTTGAGATGATGACGTCATGGTTTGATGGCAGCGAGCGAACTGTCAGAAGCAATTGAAAGCGATGCTGCAATTTGGGAATTACTGCATTTGATGACGATGATTGCAACTCACGCAAATCAGTGACAAGGGAGGCCAGTTTATTTCTTTCGGTGTTCCGATGGTGATATTTATGTAGTGTTTTTGTGGATATTTAATGGTATTATTCTAGTACTAACATGATGGTGGATAAAATGATTTCATGTTTGCAGTTTATGCTATGAATCGTTTTCATCGAAATTTATATCAATGCAGCTTTCGATCATGAATCCGAGAAAAATACCAGTAGGAGCTTATTGCCATCGTCTAATATCAATCAATAATATAAGTTTAACGCAATATTGATGAATTTCATAATTCACGACATATATTTTTGTTTGAGTATTTATAAGGAAATATGTATTTAATAGGACATATGACATATGTTAACAAATGGTTTCAATTGTTTTCTTCATTTTATTTCATTTCTGTTCATTCCAATACAGTTAATATAGCAATAGCCGCACCCCTCCGCTGCAAAATTATTTTGCTTTGTTGTCGGTGTTGTTTTTGCTTTCTCGTTACGAACAATTTTTCTCGGTTTTTCTTTATCTCATCCGTTTTCTTGCGATTGCGTGTCTGGCTCGCATATTATCGCCTGCGCTTCCTCATCTACAAATCAGAATGAAGCGTTGCAACGTTTTGCTAGTTTCCCCGTTCGACATATTGCCATGGCAATAGGTCGCAAAAATCGATAATCCGCGTGGGCGGCATTTACTTCCGAAACCTTATCGGAGCCGGGCACCTCACTGCGCAAAACGATGTTTGTGACAACTAGATTAATAGAATCATTCCAACTATCTTGCCGTGGGCCATTCACAGCGACGAACAGTTTAATAAACTACTATCCGGATTGAATACAGCACATGATTGTGTCCTGGTGGCCAAATAAACCGAAAATATAATTTAGTTTCTTAGACGTTTTATAACCATCGTCCTTTTCAGAACGGCCAGTTTAATTTTGCAATAAAAGAGTTTGTGTTTAAGTGAAATGTTCGTGATTTATCCTGAACAACCTTTGCATATTATCAAAAATAATACATTCAAGATTGTTTGATGCATTCAGTCGAGTGGTAAACTCGACAAAGATGTTTTATAAAACCTGAAATGAGTTAGTTTTTTTTTCATTAAACTGCACCGAAAGAGCAATGGGTTTGTAGAAAATTTCATAAGAAGGGACGGGTCAAGCAAAATAATAAAAACATTTTAATATTACCCAACCATATGTGTTATGATATGTATAAATAAGATGATATCATTATTACTATACACCAACGCGGTCCTATGTGAACCTCGCGGTTATATCCCAGCAGGGATGATATAACCCACCTCTAATTTTTTTTTCGTTTTTCTTCGTTTCTGAAGTTTTTCGTTTTCCACCTTTTCTCTTTCCTTATCTTAAGCTTCCAT
The DNA here is from genome assembly GCA_024533555.2 of Aedes koreicus. NCBI lineage: Eukaryota > Metazoa > Arthropoda > Insecta > Diptera > Culicidae > Aedes > Aedes koreicus. Next base: position 270,592 of record JAHHFK020001917.1, read on the forward strand.
AAACATGACGAATTCCCTGTTAGTTACCATAGTTGGTGGACCCGCTTTCGTTGCACCGAATTCGTAATACGTAGGTGGTTGAACGATAAATCAAAAGCTGTAGCGTTTTCCGTATTATTTTTCTTGTCGTTGGGATTTTTGGTATTGTTGTTTGAATCATAATCTATCCAAATCAAAAATAATCGATGTTTAACTACTGAACAAATATCGTGTAGTCTAAATTACTTACCGTCATTAGAGTATCCTCAAAAAACACTTTCAAAAACACCAGAAGAGGTACCAGACGGCCATTGGCGCTAGCAATGAATCATGTGGTGTAACTTTCCTTTCTTTGTCGTTGTTGGCACAGATAGAATGCAAATGTCTGATGTTTTCGATGCCAAGAACTTCTGATTCCTTTCGAATAATTCACATGGTGTCCCTCCATGTTGAAGATCCGGTTAAGGTTAATCAGTATATATTCTAGTCATTTTAGTTCTTGTCTTTCAGATAATTACGTATTTCTTTGAACCACAAAGGGATTTGTACTTCAGAAACGGCATGGTTTATCCACTCGACAATCCGGGTTTCTTCATCCGATGTTAAAATGGTTTACGGCTTGGGTTTATTATTACAATTTTATTTCGCAGTTTTTCTCGTACGGTTCGCACCGGAACACCGAAGCGAATGAATGGCAGCTTGCCGTATGGACATTTACCGTTTGCTGTGGCCTCTGCCATTTCCATCGCCTTCGTGGAATAGTTCTTCCACTTCGCAGTTGGAGTCATTGTTAACAAAAATGAAAGTATTTTAAGTGAGCGAAGAGGTCAGCGGATATTAGTTCTCTAAATTTTGAGCGACCCAAAAACTGCTCAATGAATTTGAAAAATATGCAAAACCCTTTTAAGTTTCTCGTTTTTTTTTCTTTTTTCATTCATTGTAGTTATTACTCCTAAATGTACCACCTGTGCTGAATTCAGTCAATAAATTAACGAAAATAACAAATTATTAACCTAATTTTTAAAAAGGATATGAGCCAAAACATCAACAACGCTTGTTGTTTGACGTTTTCGTTGGTCGAGGTACTGGAGAAAAAAAATCTCAGAAATAGAATGTTTTAGGATAAGTTATGAAACCAAGTGAAAGATATTTTTTAAAGTAGCAGTATGTTAATATTCAATTGTTACGGAAGATACTAGCGTTTAGCAAAAAATGTGTGGTATATGGGGAAGGAGCGGAGAATGTTACATTGATGGTGCTTCCAGTTTGGAGTACACTCAGCGAAATAAATTTTCGATATTCATAAGATTGTATAGCAAATGAGAATTCGGTATGAGTTTCATAACCTTACCTTATGAAATATAATGATATTAAAAAATATATATATATATATATATATATATATATATATATATATATATATATATATATATATATATTAAATAAAAATATTCAACAACTGGGATTCGAACCTTGAACGTGGGGGTTGTGGGTCCAGTGACTTGCCCACTAGTATATATCAACACTTGTAAACAGGAATGCTTAAAGGCGTACAAGAACAACGTCGTGTGGAACAAAATCCGTTCATAAGTCAACCTTATGAAATTCAAAAGCATCGTTCATAAGTTGAACCTTATGAAATTCTTAAGATTATTTGGCTGAGTGACTTGTTAAGCAATCTAACCATAAGAAAATTATTAGGAGTATGATGCATGATAAAATTACGCAACAAAAAGCGACATATCTGGCAACCCTGGAACCAAACATCATCATCACACTTTACCATCAACAACGGTGACAATGCCAATGATGGAATCATGATGGGTGGTGCTATTTTCGATGATGTTATGAGAAAAACAAGGCGTAGAAAAGTGAAAACGCCATAATGTAGGCTCTACCGTACTGAATGCACACAGTTCACAGATCATCAGTTCGAGTGAAGATGTCGGAGCAAATCGAACAGATGAGTTTACCTCCCGGCTGGGATTGTAGATATGACGCCCGGACGGGCCGATAGTAAGTTGAAACCGGTTCCACTAGGATCAAAGTTATGTTTGTTTTTATTTGATGGTGAAAATTATTGTCGAAATGTGGTGATTGAAGAGATAAACCGGATGACAAATTTGTGCTAATTCGAACGATTGGAAAAACAATATGGCGTCTCTAATATAGGATGATGCCTACGTATTTACATTCCTTCAGTTGTCTCGGCTAGCGCGAAAATTTCCTACGCGATTGCATAACTTCAGGATGTTCGAATAATAGAATTTTGAATTTACTTTTCATCAGCTATTACGTGAATCTATTCACGAAAACAACGTCATGGGAGGATCCACGAGCTAGAATTCGCCAACTCCAAACGGGAGCCCCGCTGCACATCTCTAACGATAGCATCTCAGTTCAGGTACATCTTGCTTCAATAGCTTGTGTTGTGATTTTTTGTTTCAGGACAAAGTGGAATCCCGCCAAGTGCTGCTAGCATCCTGTTGTACATATTAAATTAATGGAAAGCAACCTCTATGTATCTTTCTCTCTCTCTCTCGTTCTATGCTATGTACTACCGTAAATTGTTCAAAAATAAAAATCCAATTTGTCCTACCCACCGTGGAAATTTGCGACCCTGTTAAAATTAAAGCCAGTGCATGGTTCTCCCTATCACGTGTACCCTTCAAGTAACTCGTTCTACCCAGCTCAGCAAGCTTTCCAGAATCCACCTTCAGGTGTTCCCAGTCTAACAGCTAGTCCCAATTTAACCACCAAATTGCAGCAAACATCACAAACGATCGTAAGTATCTCACGCGTCCCATTTACTTCCATTCTATGTATTTCTAAAAATAAACCCAGCTCGAACAGCCCGTTATTTTCATGTCGTACTTAGACCTTCTCCACTAACACCCACAACCCTTTTCCATCTCCGAAAACAGGAGCTATCGCCAATAGTACGGTCCAGCCCACACACCCCCCGAATGGGCCTCGGGCGCAATGCAATGCAGGAGACGTCATTTTCCAGCAATGTCACTGCCGCCGAAACCGACGCCACTGTTGCCAAGATCAACTCTATGTTCCCAACCGTCCCGGAAACCCACATTCGGATGCTGCTGAAAAAGTAAGTGTGCCATTTCCTAACACCTTTGTCATCATCCAAACAGTACATATCAACACAGTTTATAAGAACAGATTCTGATTCATCTTAAAACTAACGCTTCTTATAACAAGCTTTTTGCAAGCAGCAATAGAATCACATTCTACACAATCACACTTATCAAACTCTTATGATGGTATTTATTATCCTGACTTTTAACAAGTCCATTTTAAGCTTCTGAACAAGTTGGTTGCGGATACAACGTTTAGTAACGAAATCCCACCAACTAACAAGGAGCTTTCTTTACTGCTTTCGGCCAGCATCGTGTTTTGTGCTAAATTTTGCTTTTCTTTTCAAATCCCTTCCATTCGGTCCATTTGTTTAACCGTTGTTTTTCACTTACTTCGCTCATTTTAATTACACTTTTGTGTCCAGCCCCATCCCATCATCATTTTTCTGTGACGACGCTGTTGAATGTGCAGAAGCTTAATATTTGTATAGGCAGTGTGCTCACATCTCCCTTCATCTCCACCCCATTCAGTTTTGCTATAATCAAAAGCCACTAACAAAAAAAAAATCATGCCCATCACGCAGTTGTTGCTTTCATCTGCTCTATTGACCCTTACTCAACCCTCACCGTCGTCTACTTACTATCTTTTAATCATAGGGGAAATGGGGATTAATTTTTTAACGTTTATTATTACAATTTTGAAATGATTTGACAATTCGGTTCAGGATAAGTTGATTAATTCAAGTCTACTCCATACATAACCGATCGAAGTGAAATCTTTATATTTGGGGATTTCTTGAATGTTTTATTTTGGAATCTTCACCATTCATTTTCTTTGTGAACAAAATAAATACAATAACTTCAGGTTTCACTCCAATCTTCACTAATTCCGAGTCAATGCTCCCCTTGGATGGCCTAAAGGCATCTTATTACTTGAATCCTGTATGGAGTGAAAAATAAAAGCACGTTTCTCCCTGCCCAACCTCCTTCATTTATTACACCGCTATTGTAGCTATATGATGCTTCAGCGGTCGGTAGGCGGATATTCAATTTCAACCTTCAGCGTGAAAGATCTAAAACTTTGTGAACACACAAATAATAACGACATCCTGGGTAGAGACAGGATGCTGCTCGGGTTGACCCATTTAATGTTGTGATTGATGTTAGGTTGGACGGAAACTCCCACTGGGCAGATGTTTATCATATGTCTACACTCAAAGTAACCGACTCGCACAGTTCAGGTGAAAAAACACCTTACCTTACCTTATTTCTCCATTTCGATACATTATTTCATCAACTCGCTACGATACGGTCTGTGGAAAAAGTAAATGATTTCCAATCACAAGTTACCATTTTTACTGTTTGTAATTTTGAGCAGACTTTGGAGACAAATGCATTGTTTTGTTTGATTGGTGACTGATAATATTCAAACTGGTATCATGCGTTGCGGTAAGTGGATACCCAACAAACAAACGAAAGCAGTAAATAAGCATATATGCTTTATTAAAGCTGAATTACGACTATCGTAGCTGAATAAAAAATCTGGCCGAAATATAACCTGAATAAACATGTTCTCAATTGAAATATTAACATTAATTCAAGTGTTTCATTTTGTTTGAATAACATGCTTAGTAAAAGCTATTTTAGTATTTATATGTAACTAAATGTACACAGTTCAACAAAGAGATGAAGAACAGTTTATAAATCCGTTTAAACATCGTTTATATAGCCTAGCTAATAAAACCTGATATATTTTTTTTTTTATTAAATCATTTATTTGTACAGGCTCAATTGAATCAACTTTACAGAGCCAAGTTTTCATATTTATATACATCAATTATCTTAAAACTAACGTTAAGGGGATAGAACCGATTACTCGTGGCCGTCTCGAGGTTAATAGGAATAAAAATTTGACGGATGGGAAGATGGGCGGGAATTTACAGTTTATTTTACAAAGCATGTTTATTTTAAATTCGGATTTGGCTAAACACTAATAACCATACAACGTTTGGTTTTCTTTTGACTCGAACATTTTTGAGAAAGAAAAAAAAAACACACAAACACAGAGAGAAAAAAAAACTTATAGTAACATACAGGTTAAACAAACTATTAGGTGCGCAACTAAGTTCCCGCTGTTTAGCAATAGATGGCGCCAGTAGTAAGTGCTGGTCGAATGTTGTACATCTCAAGCGTCATAAACCAAGCTCAGACATATGGTAAACAAACCGCTTTGCCAAATCAGTGATTTTGGTTTAGTGTTATATATTTTGGTTGTTTGAAGATGTCTGATTTCGTGCCAAATAATCGTCATTTGCGGGAAGTGTTGATTTTCTTCTTTCATTCGAAGAAAACGGCGGCTGAAGCACATCGAGAGCTCCAAAAAGTTTACGGTGATGCTGCTCTGAGTGAAACAACGTGTCGTGATTGGTTTCGTCGCTTCAAAAACGGTGATTTCAGTGTTGATGATTGTCCGCGTGAAGGAAGGCCAAAAAACTTCGAAGACTCTGAATTGGAGGCATTGCTCGATGAGGATCCGTGTCAAACGCAAGAAGAGCTTGAAGCCAAGAGATGTTGGGCGTCGTTTTTTCGTCTGTGAACAACTGCTCCAGCGGCAAAAAAGGAAGAGTTTTCTACATCGCATTGTGACGGGTGACGAAAAATGGATTCATTACAGTAACCCAAAACGGAAACATTCATGGGGACTGCCCGGGCATGCTTCAACATCGTCGCCTAGGCCGAATATTCACGCTGCGAAGGCAATGCTGTGTATTTGGTGGGGCCAAGTTGGTGTTATTTATTATGAGCGGTTGAAACCAAACGAAACCATTACCGGGGAACGGTATCGAACTCAATTGATGCGATTGAGCCGAGCACTGCACGAAAAACGGCCACAATACGAGCACAGACACGAAAAAGTGATTCTTCAGCATGACAACGCTCGACCTCACGTTGCGAAAGCCGTGAAAACCTACTTGGAAACGCTCAAATGGGAAGTCCTACCTCACCCGCCATGTTCTCCTGATATTGCACCGTCCGATTATTACTTGTTCCGTTCGATGACACATGGTATCACTGGTCAGGAATTCCACTCATATGATGACATCTCAAAATGGCTTGATTCTTGGGTAGCATCAAAAGACGAACAGTTCTATCGAAATGGTATTCACGTTCTACCAGAAAGATGGGAAAAAGTCGTAGCTAGTGATGGGCAATACTTTGAATAATTCGTTTGTAACCTTTGTTTTCAAAATAAACTTCCTTTTTCACCAAAAAATAGCGAGAACTTAGTTGCGCACCTAATACCACTAACTAAGGCTAATGTTAGTCAAAAACACATAAATGAGTTTCATAAACTCCAGATCACGTACAGCCAAAATATCTCGAACTGGTACATTGGGTTGTCTACCTCAAGCCCGAAGGGAATCATAAAGCTCAGCTCTGACTCCACGATGCTCAGCACATAACCAAATAATGTGATCGGCGTCCTGGTAACCTTGCCCACCTTCACAGAGATTGCTGTCGGTCAGTCCAACACGGTATAAATGAGCGTTCAAAGAATAATGATTGGACATGAGGCGAGACATCACACGAATGAAATCTCGACCCACATCCATACCTCCAAACCAAGATTTCTTCGACACCTTTGGGATGATTGAATGTTGCCATCGCCCCAAATCTCCTTTACTCCATTTATACTGCCAGCTGACGAGTGATTGTTGACGAAAAATAGTAAAAAATTCATTGAAGGCGATTTTTCGATCATAAATATCGCCTTCTATAGCACCCACCTTTGCAAGCGAGTCCTCTTTCTCATTGCCCAGAATTGAACACTCAGAAGGGACCCAACACCCAATTTTTAGCGGTGATGATAAAATAACGCTGAGATAAAGCACTTAGAAGCTCCTGTATTTTCATGAGAAAATACGAGGAGAATAGCCTCTATAGAACTGAGACTATCCGTGAAGATGAAGTACTGGTCCGGTGTTAGTGAGGCAACAATTTCTAGCGTAAAGTGTATTGCCGCTAATTCGGCGACATATAGGGAACAAGGAGCTTGAAGTTTACGATTGGCGCTATAAATTTCATTAAATATACCAAAGCCTGCTGACTCCCCTATCAACGATCCATCAGTGAATAACGATTTAGTGGAATCAACTTGGCCAAACTTTGCAGCAAATATTACCGGAGCAACCATAGGAAGATGATGCTCTGGGATTCCATGAAGCTCCTGCTTCCTGTATAAATCAAAATGAATCGAATTGTCGAAGTCGGAGAAGCAAACACGATTGGAAATATTCGGTGAAGGGCTGATATCCTGTGTTATATACAAATGGTACAAAGTCATGAAGCGAGTTTGAGGATTCAACTCGAGCAGCTTCTCAAAATTTTCGATTACCTGGGGGTTCATTACTTCACACCTGGTGAGGAGCCGGAGAGATAATTCTGTAAACCGATCCGAGAGTGGCAACATGCCAGCCAGCACTTCAAGACTCATCGTTTGAGTCGAGTGCATGCAACCTAACGCGATACGAAGACACCGATACTGAATACATTCCAGTTTGATGATGTGCGATCGATCCGCCGACTGAAAACAAAAACTACCGTATTCTATAATCGACACAACCGTTGTCCGGTACGACGTTAGAAGATCTTGCGGATGTGCTCCCCACCAGGTCTCGGCAATTGTGCAGAGAAAGTTGATCCTTTGCTGGCATTTTCGCTTCAGATACTTAATGTGGGATCTCCAGGTGCTCTTTGAATCGAACCAGACCCCAAGATATTTGAATGACATGGAATGAGTTATCGGTGTACCCCAAATTTGAAACTTCGGTTGTGCTGGGTTATGCTTCCTAGAAAAAACTACCAACTCAGTTTTCTCCGTAGAGAATTCGATACCTAGCTCTAGAGCCCAAGTAGACAAATTGTCTAAGGTATTCTGTAAGGGTCCTTGCAGATCGACCCCATTGGGTCCAGTGACAGACACTACGTCGTCATCTGCAAGTTGTCTCAACGTACAGTTGTCGCTTAGACAACCGTCAATGTCTTTGACATAAACATTATACAAAAGAGGGCTTAAACAGGATCCCCGGGGGAGACCCATGTAGCTAAATCGGGAACCTGTGGAGGTTCCATGAGAGAAGCTCGTATGTTTCTCTGACAGCAAATTGTACAAAAAGTTATTCATTAATGGTGAAAAGCCACAAGCGTGGAGTTTATCTGAAAGAACTTCAACAGATACTGAATCAAAAGCCCCCTTGATATCCAAGAATACAGAAGCCATTTGCTCTTTTTTAGCAAAAGCTAACAGAATATCTGTGGAAAGCAACGCGAGACAGTCGTTCGTTCCCTTACCCCATACGGAAACCATATTGAGTATCTGAAAGCAGGTTATTCGTCTCAACCCATTTGTCCAGGCGGAAAAGGATCATTTTCTCCAACAACTTTCGAATACAAGATAACATCGCGATGGGTCGATAGGAGTTGTGGTCGGACGCGGGCTTACCAGGTTTTCGAATGGCAATAACTCTCACCCTTCTCCAATCATCCGGTACAATGTTAAGTTCCAGAAACTACGAGAGAGAGTTCAACCACTGAAAAAGGTTGGCTGATCTCATCTATCGAATTTTCGGTTTCGCGAAGAATCATCCGTGCCGGCACAGAATCTGGACAAACTTTTCGCGGATACTTGAGGATCCATTGGTCCGAGTACTCCTCGCTTTCGTTGTTCGTAGTTCGGTTACGCAATCTTCGCGCCGTGTTCCAAAGAGTATTCATCGACGTCTCGCGCGATAGCCCGTTCACGAATTTTCGCCAGTATCCACGTTTCTTGGCCTTGATGAGGCTCTTAAGTTCGCGTTCGAGAGCCGTGTATACTTCGAAGTGCTCGGACTTTTTACGGTAAACCTCGGTGCATTGCTGATCCCACCATGGAGAAGGAGGTTTCCTGCGAAATGACGTTCCTGGAACTGGTCGAGTTTGAGCTTGAAGCGCGCTGTCTAAAATCAGGTTGGAGAGGAAGTTGTATTCCTCCAGCGGTGGAAGCCGTGTCCAATATATTCTCATACAAAACTCTATTTATTTCAAATCGATAATCCAGATTTTATTGATAACTTTACCCATTATATTGCAATATAATACTGATCAACTACAGCATATGTTTTGGAATAACACCGCCTTTAACCTTCTTGACCAGCTCCAGACGTTTTTCGAAACCGTCACAGGCGGCACGCACGACTTCCATCGGCTTTCGTCCCAAATTCGTTTCATTACGGGTTTGAATTGGTTCATATTAGACGCCCAGTGGTCATTTACCTTCGCCAGCATGTATGACCATACGAAATAATCCAAGGGATTCAGATCTGGTGAACTGGGAGGCCATTCATTCTTGTCCAAAAAGTCGGTCAAATTTTCTCGCCACCAGCACTGAACGAGATTTGCAGTATGCGATGGCGCTCCGTCCGGCTGAAACACATAGTGATCATCTCCAAACACCTCTTGTACATATGGCTAGACAACTTTCTCCAAAACTTCCGTTTTTTTAATATACGGCATTCGCTTTAACGCCTTTTTCGATGAAAACCAGTGGTAAGTTGCCTCGCTTGCCAATTCCTCCCCAAACCATCACTGACGCAGCACTTTGGAACCGTGGAATATTCCTATCACTCTCTGGAACAGTTCTCGAAGAGAGAGCCCACAATCTGTCGTTCTGGACATTGTGGGATTGTTGCAAGACGAATAACTTTTCGTCGGAAAAGTTAAATTCTTCCCCACCGTGCCGCGACAAAAGCAGATTTGCTCTTTCGAGTCGTTTCTGCTTGGAAGGTTCCGAAACTCTGTGAACCTTACGTTTCTTGAAAGCTTGGAATCCGAGGTTATTTTGCAGTATATTGTGCATTGACGACTCGAAACATTCAGATCTGCGGCCATTTTACGTACAGAGCGCTGTGGTTTTCGTCTAATCCGTTCCCTGACAACTTTAACAACGAAACGAAACATAGGTAGAGCAAAACTACACCAACACATACGTGGAGCATGTTGAGTAGTTGCACGACACCAATGCAAGGAAAAAGTGTATGAGAATATATTGGACACGGTGTAAGTGAGGTAAAACATCTTAGATGGCGCTTGATAAAAAAGTTGTTTAGGCATCTTAAAAGTGCAGAAAATCATAGATATTGGAGATGCTCACAAATTCCTTAAAACATAAAGATAGCAGGACCTTATTATCCATTAAAATTGTGGAAATTGACGATATATAACCTCACTTGTATTTCTCAATCAAAATCTTTTAGGAAAAGTCCTACAGAATTCAAATCGAATATAACAAAAAGGATTAGTGAAAATGTAATTTCCTACAAACTCCCGTTGAAGATACTGCTGTAAATAGTACGCTAACACTGAGCACACAAACCTCCACACACACGCACACCGTTACACAATTTGAATTTTATTTTTAGTTTTTTTTTGTTTTCTACACATCTAACACTCCACAACGATCTATTACTGTTTGCAACTACACAGTCATCCAGATCATTACCAAATACTACCATACACCGGGTATTTCTAACGATTTCTAACACACGAGTATATTCTTCTATCGCACGCTGCATTTTCCGACTAACGAACAAAACATCTCCTGCAAACCGTAAAACCTCGCGACGGGCTGTATTGTTTCGAAAACAAATGTCAACGCCTGAACTACTACCGCTTCATTTCGTATGTGTGTCTGACTTGCTGCCTTCCTTCAAATCTGAAATTAAAAAAAAAAACACCCTTCGATAACTCGAAAATTTCAAGATACTACAATCGCGAAGCCGTCGTCATAAGTGCCCTGCAGGTGGAGAAACACCCGCTGACCACCCCGGGCCCATACTCGACGCCCCCGCTGCCCCAGCGCCACTTCCACAATACGGCCATGGGTGTGGTTTCCGCCTTCCAGATGACCCCGGTGCTGAGCGGCCGCAGCGAGGTTTCCACCTCCCGCACTGGCAGCCCCATTCCGCGACCGGCCAGCTGCGCCAGCGGAAGCTATTACGGCCATGGAAGCTACTACGGCCATGGATCGCCGCGCAGCAACGGATTCGACATCCGGCACAACTCGCCGAAACCGCATTCATCGCCCAAGATGAGACTGAGGTTGTTTCGATAGTGCTGTGCCTACTCCTATTGTTTCTCTCCTTTCCCCGGAGTGGAACCTTATAAATGTTCTTTTGTAGACAAACTGTAGATTGCTTTTAACCGGTTCTGTTCCACCCGTCATTTTGTTACACCATTTTGCGTGTATGTGCGTTTTCCCCGTAGTAGTGTTTTTTGGTAGAGTTTATTTTTCCATTATTCAGTTTGATTGTTCATTATTTCCGTCTTTGTTCTTACTAACGAAATACTGCATGACCATAAGCCAGAATTTATTTGTTTTTGTTTATCCCAAAAATCAAATGCAACGCCGAAATGAGCCACCTAGATTGACGTTTTCTTTTTTAAACCCAACACTTTGTTTTAGATATCTGAAGAGCTTCTTCCCGAAGGCAGATGAAGACTTGATTCTGGACGTGCTGGCCAATGCGGATAACAATGTGCAGTCGGCATCGCAACAGTTGATCAAATTGGGCTACGAAAAACGAGAGCAACCAGGCAATCAAAGGAACTCTTCTCGCAAGGGCTCCGAAAAGGATGGCGCCGCGCAGTCAGCTGCGGAAGCCAGGCGGGCCGAATCGCAAACGCCTCCTGCCAAACCAAAAACCAACGAGGAAAAGAAGAAAAGTGAGTTACCTGATAATTGTCCTCCTTAGCGCAGTTTTAAATCCTTAGAATCGTTACAGTTAAGGCTCGTGTCCAAGCCAAGTACAAAGACATTGCCGAGCGTATAATTTTGATGGCCCTGGAGAGCGTCGACTATTCAGAAGATCGTGCCAAACAGATTCTCAACATTGTTATACAGGAAGACAAGGAAAAGAAAAAGAGTGTCAAAATCGACGCTCCCCATAAGGCGGAAGAAAACAAGGAGAATGCCCAAGCAGGTAGCAATACACCCAGGTAAGTCGATTGTCTACTCGCTCTTGATATCCCTAAATGAAGGACTAATGAAAATACTACACAAAACAACTTACTCGAAACGCTTCAGAAGCACTAGAACTCAACATAGAACTGCATGCAAATGTTTCTTTACTCATGTTCAGAACTAGAACAATCATCAGACTTCAAATCATGACGATTTCTATACCGAAGAGCTTAAGTTTTGCTGTTTATTTTCAAAATTCTTCTCTCCATTCTTTTCTTTTTATCGTTTTAATTCGAAAAAAAATCACCCACATGTCACCACGCGCAAAATCACGTGAATGCCAAAAAATGAAACAACTCTATGTGTATGTGTGTGCGTGCGCGCTCGAACAAAAAAATCAATAGCCGCGCCAACAGCACATCTTCGGTGCGGCCTTCGAAAAAGGTTAACCTTACCCCAGATGATCATCCGAAAGCAGCGACCATCGAAGGTGGCACCATCAATGGATCAGCGGGCGTAGAAAACGAATCACCTGCGGCAGACAACGATAAAGCCACCGATGCTTCCATTGAAATCACCACTTCCACCAATTCCACTGTAGTCATTAATGGTTCACCACAATCACCACCACCACCACAATCACCATCACAGCTGCAGCAGCAACAACAACAACAAAAACACTCTAGCACCAGCATCGACAATCAAGCGCAAGCAACCGGAAGCACCGATTTGATCGACAGTAGCAATAGCAATCATGCCACGGCAGGCGCTTCCACTTCCTTGGCAAAACCGCAATGCAGAACTAGAGCCAAAACCGATCATGCAAAGTATGGTTTTGATGTTGTGTGGATTACATTTGTTCTTATTGTTTTCCGTTGTAAACAGAAACTTGGTTGCATTTTGAATTTAACTACTCTTTCCCTCACTTTCATCTCGTTGCAATGCGTGTTGCATATATTTAGTGTAGTTGTATCATTTTTGTGGCGAAGTGGCCCCAGGCTTAACGGTTTGCTCTATCGAATTTAGCTGGATCTTCAAGTAAGGGTTTGGATGATGGCCAAAGCACAGCCAGTCAAGCTTGAATCTCAGAGCGTGTGTAAAGTTCCAACCACAGGTTGCAAGATTTATCTGAAGTAAGAGTCGATCTCCACTTCGAAAGCCGCTTTGGAATATGTCCTCAGGCGAATTGCGAATTTGAAGACTAGATTGAACATGTCTTGAGTTATTAGTTTGGATTACTAGCAGCTGCCTTTAATTTAGTTGTTGGGGGGGGGCTGCATCTTTTCTGAATGAGTCACTCAAAATATTCAGTTAAAAAGATTCATCTTAATACATCTAATGAATCTTCTTAGAAGTTAATTTGGGTTCGAGCCTCTTAACGGAAGCGCATTTGAATGAGTTGAGTTATTTATTTTTAGTTCCGTTGTAATTGCTTATCGTTTGACAGATACGCATATTTCGTCTACTTACTTACCCATTTACTGCTTCCTTAGTGATTCCTAATGAAACCTCAGTGCTGGCGGAGGAGAATGAGCCAAGACGGAAGTCAGCATGTAGTCGTCGAAAAACGTTTTTTTTTTTTACGGGAAGAAAAATCTGCAACCAGACTCCTGAAGAACTCAGGTTATGAAATCTTTCGGAATTACTTCGGGGAAGGACTGTTGTGCTGCGAGCATCCACTGTGTCTGACTACTAAGGACTTAAGTAGTTAGCTAATCCCTTCTGACCTGTCTCTGGTCATTGTGCCATCTACTTTGGAGCTCTATAGCAATCCAAATGTCCCGGTCTTGGCACATCCTTTGGACAAGACTATCTGGTGTTGTATCCCAATCATTCACGGCCATCTTGCCGTTTCTCGCGCCGTCGATGCGAGGACGAATTCCTCTGCATCGCGCACCAGGGACACGCGGAGGACTCGACGTGCCCGTACTTTTGCAGGTACTGTCTAAAGCAATCATGGCCTGACAGGATCTGCGTCAAATAGAAGTTAACTCCTCCGTGTCGCCGACCGACCCATCCCGATCGCTCCGGAATCAGTCGGTGGGTCCACCGACCCTTTGTAGAGTTGTTCCATTTACGTTGCCATTGCCGATGGATTCTTCATAGACTTCAAGCGTGATTTCGTTAGGGAATTTTAATCTCAACACTTCGTCATACATTGTGTTCCAAAGCACCGGACCCAGGATAGAACCTTGCGGAACTCCCAATGTGATTTAGACACAGTTCTGACCCCGCTTCTGTGTTGTAAGCCAGTACATGATTCTGGAAGTAGTTTCCTAGAATCCTGTACAGGTACCCAGGAAGGCGTTGGAGCGAGTTGGCAACAGTCTCCCTGCTTGCGCTATTGAACGCGTTTCTTACGTCAAGGGTGACCACTGCACAGTAGCGGACTCCCCGCCTTTTACGCTCGAGTGCTATCTTTCCTGTCTTGGTTTTTGACAAACCGTCTGTACCCTTCGTGAACTTCGACAGCTTGTTGAGGATTACCCTCTCGGACGTTATTGCCTGTAGTATCCAACAAACACATCGGTCTCTACGCTGATGGATTACCTGGTGGCTTCCCTGTCTTTGGTAGTAATACGAGGATCTGGCGTTTCTAGTCGTCCATTTCGGGAGCCAACAAAATAGCCGTCTTGATGGCCAGGTTCGGGATACCAACGGGTCCGGCGCGTTGTTCACCTTAAGGTACTTGGTATCACAATAAGTTAGTCATTCGTAACTGTCGCTTCTCCCCCTTCTCCCGGTTCGGCGTGTTTGCCGACTATCCCCCAAAGACCACCTGTGGTAACTCCTGATTGCTCGGTAGGAGCCGATGCACCCTTGATTTTGGCAATTACCACCCTATAAGCGTCGTCCCATGGGTAGACATTGGCTTTAAAACACAACCCCTTTAAGCAGGCTCGTATGTTGACCTTTATCTCCCTCTTTGGCGGGGCTTTTACGATGGTCAACGTCCGACCGCGCTCTATGCATCCTCCGTCTTGGGCGGAGACATGTTCTACGAAGGTCAGCTGTCAACTCTGCCCACCAGTACACCTGTGACCTCACATTTCTAGGTTTGACTTGACCAGACATTCTTTATTCTTTTCTTTCAAGCTTATTGCTTTCACAATTAGCTTATTCCTTGCTTTCAACTTAGTGTTCTAAATGCACTTCCACAGTTTTTAATTGGGAGCTTTCGATGCCAGGTACCATTTTTTGCATTAGTATGGATGTGTGGCAAGTACAATCATATCCTATGCCCAGGAAGTTGAGAAATTTTCCTGTACGAAACATTCCTAGACCAGACCGGGAATCGAACTCAGCCATCTCCAGCATGGTGGTGTTGCTTTGAAGCTGCGCTTTTGCCGACTGCGTGAAGGGAGGTACTCCTAGGCATTCAACCTAGTAAAGGCTAGATCATTTAGGAATGGGGCGCTTTCAAATGCGTATAATTCTTAAATTTTTCTTTCAAAAAAAAACTTTCTAAGAATGAAACAAAGGTAATATTAATTTACTTATAAAAATAAGTGAAAAAAAATCATTCCTCGTTATTTTGAAGAAATTCTCGCACTTTTCTGCTGATGCCGCTCATCAGCCGGCGCACAACTTCTTCAGTCTTAGTTTTGGCTAGCTGATTCCACCAATTCTTCATCTGTCCAATGTCACCCGTCACTACCCCTTTCATCTTTAGTTTCCGCTTAATTATCGCCCAATACTTCTCTATTGGACGGAACAGAGGACAAATTGATGGATTCAGCTCTTTTGAGATGAACTGGACCCCATTATTGTTGTACCATTGTAGCACTTCCTTGCTGTCATACACTGATAAAAAAGCAATGATGATATCTATGTGTCCCACACATGATTTTTTGCAATTTGATCAACAAATGATATCTATTTGTAGCCACACATACTTCCTATGCGTACAAATAATCACTATGTGTGGCTACACATATTTTTCATTTGCCACATAAACTTCATATGTGTTTCTCGGAGGGTTCTGTTTAAGTGTGAACAAATGAATATTATGTGTGGAATTTTACATAGTTTTTGCCAACAAATATGTGTGGATTTTTACCCATGTAGCAATTGGATGGATCTGACCAAAACGTAACTGGCCCATCATGGGATTTAACGAAGGGTAAAATCCGATTGTTGAGGCACTCCTGTTGGTACACTTCCAAGTTCATTGTTTTATCTGTCACAAAAACTCTGGTTTTCTTACCACAGGAACGGATACCTTGTCAAATCATGATTTTCTTCGCGAAACTATCTGCGAAAATAAACTTGAATCTGCCAGGAACCTTGCCGCGAGCAGGAGCCTTGTAGAACTTGAGCCTCGGGATTTGTTTGAAATCTATTTTAGCATATTTTTCATCATCGATCAAGAGACTTCCATCGAGCATCGTCAGAACTTGGTCGTACAACTTGCGGACCCGAGTTCTGGCACAAAAGCTTCGATTGGGTTGTTCACTTGCTCGGTAACATTTATATCCTTCTCGGAGACGGATTCGCCATTACAGTACCACGGTCAGCATTCAGTTTTTCTCCAAATCATAATCCGAGATGTTTGGGATCAGCCTTGGTTTTCCGAATGAGCTTAACCCGCAGTTGACGAACAACGGTTCCACTTCGACGATAGATTTGCACTTTTCGGGCAGTTGTTAAAGTTTCCTTATGCTTTTTAATCACTCGCGCCACAGTACTTTTAAAATAATCTAGCAGTTTTTTTCAGCTCCCGAGTTGACGCAGATGGATTTTGTAGGTAACTGTGCACATTTATTATTCTTTTCTCTTTCTGCATGATGAATATCTTGGACACAAAGAAGACCGAGCAGAACTGTTTACAAACAACAAAACGCAGTGAAAAACTTGCATATTCGACCACTTGGAGCGCCACTATCTCTAAAATTAAGTGCTCTATTTCTAAATGATCTAGCCCTTTATGTACTCTAATAAACGTATACCACACAGGCACGATAATAGATATGATGTGAGCATACCGTTTACAATTGGTATGATACCCCGAAATGTCGGTAAGGCTCTTCTTACGGTTATGGTTGATTCAATGGCGATAAAAAAAAACCGTTTAGGCCACGAAATTACTGGAGTAGATCCTCCGTTTGAGGTTCGCTCACTAATTTTCTATCGCTCGCAGCTGGGGGATGTTGGTAGGGTTGACGGTCTTCGGTACAACGTTTATCTTCAGCCGATCCATCTCCTCCAGTGATCTCTTGGCAGGTCCAGTCAAAAGAACAAATCCTTCTTCGCGTGACATGATGAAGGAGGCAACTTCCGGCAGACACTTCGTTCTTTATATCTCCCAGTTCACCGCAAGCCCCACAGGAGAGGGCGGCTTGGACATCCTATTCGTCAGTCGCAGAAAGACCTTCTTCGGGAACTTGGTGTGGGAGGCTTATTTGACGTTACCTTGACACTTACCTCCTTGTACCCAGTTCCGCAGCACTTTTGGCTAAGGCTTTCGTAAGTCTTTAATTCGTCGCTCTCGCCTTTCTCTAAAAGGGAGAGGTTGTTGTAAATGCCGGATACGGCGGCCACGAAGTGCCTCACGATGTCCAAATTCTTCGGTCCGGGGTGGAGCTGCCAGTACGAACAAACTATCCAGCGTAGTTGCTTGGCTGTTTTCGCCATGGCTGCTGCAAATCAGAGATGTAGATTATATTTAGGCACACGCAAAGTGTGAAGCAATAAATACCCGGACCTTGTCAAGCTGGGTACCAAACAAGCGAAGTAAATAAACATTACGTTTTGCTGAATAGCGAGAGGGGAGTATTGTTCTAAATACATTAAAATGTTGACTCAAAAAAGTGAAAGTCTTTAGAGCCTAAACAAATTACAAACATTACATAAGTGGCCCAGGTACCAGTTTGAAAGACCTTCTCTCTGGGTGTCTCTAGTGTAAAGAAAGTCTCTGCTGCAAATCAACTGATAACGCTGTCCAGTTCAAAACAAGTAATTTTCAATAACGCTTGAAAGCCGCTTTGAACTTATTTAAACCAACAGAAGCAACAGATGTTGCTGAGCATAAGCATGAGAATATTGACCACCCGTGGTTTGCCGTTCTTAGGGACAGCTGGGATCTTCAAACGCTCCATCTCCTTCAGCGACCGCGTCACGTAAAGTGCCGAAGCCAGATCCGGCCAAAACATGACATCGTCCTTCTGGTGGTGTTTTTTAATGACGGCTGCAAATTCAGCTAAGCACCTCATGTTCACCGCAAGTTCCGAAGAAAAGAAGAGCAACTTTGTCATCTTCTCACTGATTGTCAACCACAAGAGGATCTTCTTCGGGACTTCGTGTGGGAGATTCACGTCGCGGTTCACCTTCTTTCTGGGGGACGTGAAATAGCCGGTCCCCTGCCAGTAATTGCCGTCGAGCATCAGCTGCTGCTTCTGAGTGGCCGCTTCTGTATTCGACTTCCGCTTCCGCATGACGATGTTCATATTGGCCAAATACTTTGTGACCGTCTGGCCGGTCGTTCCGACCTCCCAGCCCAAGGCGCGGAAGGATTTCGCCACCTTGCCTTGCGTCTTCCGCTGCAGCGCTTGCTGCACCTTCCGGTCATGCAAAACCGTCGGACGACCGGAACCCGATGATTTCATCTTTCTCCAGGAGCGACAGGATCTCCAGGATAAAATTAAAATTGAAGGATTTGGTGAAATTAGAGTCTCTAGAAGCATTTCGTGCCTGCTGGCAACTTTATACTTTTATTCATTTTCAAACTTATTGGTTTTGTACCAACCGGGGGAGACTTGGTCCTATACCCAATGGTTTCATTATCTCCAATCTGCTCAACCAATCGCAATGTTTTGGGAGGTATTTATTATTAATTGAGGTAACTGGCAGATCCACAGGCAATCGGTGTGTAACCTCAGAGCAAGATGCCAAGAAGCGAACCGAAAAATTTGATGAGCTTCCTTCCCCTTAATGACTGAGGAAGTGCATTTAAAACACTAAGTTGGGAACAAGCAATAAGCTAATAGATCTTTCTTTTGGATTTTCTTATTGGCTTATCAGATACCTTTCAATCTGTAGAGTGAACTTTTCGATGGGACCTATGTTTTTTGAAGCCTTTCACTATTGAAAAACAATGAAAAATTCACCGCCAACATTTGATCAGGGCAAATCTGCTTTTGTAAACAAACACTTTATCTGTTAATTTATCGGAAGTTAAATACAATTCCTTCAAATTGAATATATCAGCGGATAGAGATAAAGCTCCTCTTCCTTAAAGAGTGCTTAATTTGTATTTGTGACCTTTTGTTCAAGAGAAAATGACTACGAAAGCCAGTGTTTACAAAAGCAGATTCGCCCTAACTAATGTTGGCGCTGAATCGTTAAATGATCATTTCACCCCATATGCGCCCCCTATTTTTACTGTGGTGAATACCCATTTGGCCCTCTCTTCCCCGATCTGATGTTTCTCTTCTGTGGTGAGTTTCACATAGTTTTCTTACTCAGTCACTCCACCCGAAAGTCTCGGAACAAAGTACCAATCTTTGCGTAAAAAGCCACGTCTGTCATAGATATGTCAACAACTATTCCAGTTGCACTGACAGGAAGGCGGAAAGCGGATCATCCTGGCACCGGTCCAGAAAAGCCAATTCCGTTCGAACCGTACGCCGTCGTCACCCTCGTAGAACTGTGGGGAAGAAACGGCGATATTGGGAAAAGTGATTAGTAAGTTGTTTGTCTTCGAGTGATTTATTTTTCGGTGAATCCGCCGAGGGTCGGTGGTTGAGAGGATCAAGAGTCACCAACTGAAATGTGCTGTCGTTTGCTTATTCCATTGTGGTATGTTACCATGATTGTAGTGGGAAATAATCGCGATGGTGATTTCCTGAACTGATCGGTAGAAGTTTCGAATGTTTGCATGGCGACACTTGATAACATTTTAGCTGTACATCTGGTAAGGGGCTATTTATAAACCACGTAGACTTCTCTGGGGAAGCGAGGGGGGTCATAGACCAAAGTCTACGCTCCATACAAAATTTCAAAAAATTGTACGGAGAAAAGTCTACGTTGGAGTCTGAGATTTTCAAAAATGAGTCTACGTGGTTTATGAACAGGCTCTAACCGAATTCAATTATGAAATATGTTTTCAACTTCTAGCATCTAGCGAAGTAGCATCTCATCCTAATGCACCGACGTCCACTCTTTCTACGCTCATTTTTGTGCAATTCCTTTTTTTTCGTCACACAGCTCATTTAACTTAATCAAATTCAGCCATTCAAATGTAAAGCATATCCTTTCGCCACTGCTTTACTTCAACGGTTTTCTAGTTTGCTTGTGGAAATCAACGGCAAACCGATCAAACAAATCCAACCTTGAAAATGAATTTTTTTTTTTTGACGTTTCGTTGTGTATTTGAACAAAGCACCGCAGTGTTACCAGGAAAAGTTTTGAATTTCGTGGTGAAAATAGTTTCATCACTTTACAGAGTTGCCAAAATGCCTTATACTTATTCCACAAATTGGAGCTTTCAAAAATTTGTAAAAAAAATGAGGAGTGCATAAAGTTATTAACGCTAATGTTAGGGCCTGTTCATAAACCACGTAGACTCATTTTAGAAAATCTCATACCCTCCCCCTCCCTCATCGTAGACTTTTCTTCATCCAATTTTTTGAAATTTTGTATGGAGCGTAGACTTTTGTCAAGAAAAAATGCCCTCCCCCCAGAAAAGTACATGTGGTTTATGAATAGTCCCTTATAACGTTCATTGCCTTTGAAGGAAAAATATAAAATAATGGGGGTTAGGTCTGACGAGCAAGGTCTATTGTGCACGCAAAAAGCACCGCAGTATAGGAGCTATTCATAAACCACGTAGACTTGGGGGGGGGGGGGGGTGACCAAAGTCTAGGCTCGATACCAAACAAATGTATGGAGAAAAGTCTACGATGGGGGGGGGGGGGGGGGGGGTTCTGAGATTTTCACAAATGAATCTACGTGGTTTATGAACAGGCCCATATCAACTAAGAGAGCAACAAGAAGGTCTGATTGCTGAGATTAAAAATTCCGTTCTCCATCGACCATGCTAAGAACATCAAAAATGTGTTTGTTCTACTTTCCTTCTTTTAAGGAAATTCACTCGCTTACAGAAACTGTTTTTTTTTTCTTCAATCGCGAGAACAATTTCTGTGGACTATGTAGATGAGCCACAATAATTTATAAATAAAATCCAGCATGTTCATTCTGAATATTTAGATGTCATATTCTTCAGTCTACTGTTTTGTCTAAAAACGGGACTAAAGCTGTCTTAATTCAAGCAGAACATTACGTTAAGAGTACTAAGATACAGTATGTCCCATAAGAAAATGCGAAAATCCATACCTCAGTTTCAAATAAGTTTTTTTTTCATCGAAAATGATAAAAAAAATCCTAATTTTATTTAGGGAATCGTTTATTAAGCCTTTTATGAATACATTACTCAATATTTCCACCATTTTCTAGATCACCTTCTCCAAACGGTGACGGAATCGAGAGCATACCTTCTCAATGTATGAGTCAGTCATCGAGTTCCATGCCTTGGTAATGGAAGCTTTCAAGGCGCCAACACTGGGGTGAAAACGTTCACAGGCCTTAGCCTGAACATATGCCCATATTGAGTAATCCAAAGGATTCAAGTCCGGCCTGCTAGGAGGCCAAATGTCCTTTGGCCAAAATTCCATGTTTTCCTTCAGCCACGCTTGAGCCCGTATCATACCTCAATACGGTGCTCCGTCCTGTTGGAAATGACGTGTTGGTGTGCTCCAAAGTTGGCTTTCATCCATGGCAGAACGTGGTCTTTCAAAATGTTCATGTAAACCTCGGTATTAACTTTTAATCCAGCTTTGATAAATACTGGAGGCATTTTCAAGCCATTGGACGAAACTGCCCCGAAAACCATGACTCCGGCTGGATGTTTGGTTGTAAACTTGAATTACACGTTCTCTGCAACATCCTCAATCTTCTTCGGCGAAATAAACCTGTCTGTACGTGTGTTAGATACGGGATCGATGGTGAACATTTTCTCATCGGAGAATGCGATAATGGTATGCTTCTTTTTTAAAAATTTGACAGGGCGCCACCCGGCGGGCACCTTTTAGGGGGAAGGGAGAGGGGGGGGGGGGGGCAAGGCGGTTGGTACAAGACGACGTGGGGCGCAACGAGCAAGATGGTCAGACCAGGTGGAGCAGGACCTAGGGGGTAAAAGGGGCCCAAGGGAAGGAGCCACCCCCAATCGGGCATTATGGAGGGATATTGTGTATCAGGCTATGTTATAGTATTGTGACGTTATGCCATGTAAATAAATAAAATGCTTCTTTTTTAATGCTGACACCAAACGTTTCGAGCGCTCCAGCCGTAGTTGTTTGATGCGGTCCGTTACAAGGTGGCGCTTTACTCTTGCCCTGGACAAACATTTCAAGTTACTTTGACCATCCGTTACATGGTAGTTTTTGAAATATCGGCTTCCTTAGCCAATTTCCGGATCAATCTGATCGGATTTCGCCTCACTCTGTCTCTCACTAATCTGATGACCTTCGGTGTGCGAGCGGACCGTGGACGGCCACTCCCCGGCTTCCGTGGACGTGTTCCATCAAGGAATGAACGTTGGATACGGTAAACGGTAGCCAGATGGCATCCCACAATCGTTGCAATTTGTTTTACGGGCCTTTGGGCGAGCAGCAAACTAGTCACTAGTTTTGTTTACATCGTCTCAAAGTCTACAGTCAGATAACTACACACACGCATTAAAACAGTAAACATAACGTTTAAAGCTACCCAAAAATAAGTATTGAAAACTTTCGCATTTTTTATGGGACATACTGTTTGTCGCTAAGACAGAGTAAAGCATTAGTCGCTAAATGTCGTGCTGTACCTACCTGTCAATTTAAAGGCATTCGAATTAGTCATCTATTCGCTATTCAATAATAGAGCTTATCATGAAACCGGACAGCATTAGGTACTACGCGTTCTATCAAGAGATAGGAAACATAGGTAAGCATTCACCATAATCCAGTCGTTATCTGTAAAATAAAACCTGGCATCGCTGGATCCTCCGTTCTTATCTATTTGCACGATAAGACATAGTTCGATGAAGCAAACCGAGCCAATCGACAAAAAGCCGATTTCGTATCAACTTCATACTTGCTAACCATCTGAGCACATATCACACGCTTCAGCACCGCTGTCGTTCTATCGTTCGTGTTGACAAATTTAAATTGTAATTCATTCACCTTTTGTGAGCACACGGTCCTGATAAAGTGAGTGCAAGATTTCCAGCTAGGAGAATAATAATCAAATCCATTCGGCTTCTTGCAATCCCTCTACTAGTGGCCTTCTAATGTGTTAGAAATCCTTACCGAAATGCAATGCAAGCTTTAACTTATTTTGTTTTCCTTAACTTGAATTTGCTGCTCCCCCATCATATATGGTTAACTTGTATTTATTCTCGTTTCTCGATCCGATCTGCTCTTTTTTCTTCTATTCTTGTTCTTTCCTGTGCTAAATAAAAACCCTGCATTACCTGTTCCGGTTTGGTGTCGCAATGCATCGCCCCCTTTCGGTGTAATGTTAGGTATTCTATTTTTAGAAGCTCTTCGTCCGAGGACGAGCTGGATGGCCCCTCGAAGCTAAGCAGCCCCGGAGGAGAAACAATGGCCGCCAATACCCCTCGGATCGCCAGCAAGGGTCCCAATGCGAAGCTATTCAAGGGACCGAACGACGATCTGCTGCTGTGAGTTTCATCCAGCTAAAGGTTCATTCTAACACTTTTTTTCATAATTCATTCATTTGCCGACAGAGCGGACTACGTCACGTGGAACGGTGCCAACCCGGATCTGGCAAAGGGAGCACAGAAGCTGGCACTTGGTCCGGATCGGTCGATTCGCCTGGACCGGGGCTATAAGGCTCGTGGACCGAATTCCGACCTGTGCAAGGGCCCGGCTGCCGGTCTGGTTAAGGGAAGTATGTACGGACAGCTCAGCTGTTCTCTGACGGCGGACGTCAAATGTAACTAGGGACGATTCCGGAGCCGATCGGAGTCGCCCCGGCTAACGAAACGCTACGTTGTGTACCACTAAAATCCTATACCAAAAAAGGAAAACAAAACGAATCTTTGTAACCATAACTTTTGATTGACAATGTGGAGAAAAAGTGCAATATTTGAATCTACACCGAGCGGGAACGAGTTGTCTTAACCTACGTACTAACACTAATATCTTACTTGTGTGACAAAATATTATGGGAAAGTGTTGTTTGACTACTTGGTTAGAATATCTACCTAACACGCGTTTGATCTTATTTTAAGGATAAAGTTTATTTTTTTACGAAACATATGATAAGGAGAAACACTAAACACACGAGGGCGATGGGCATTTAAGAAAAAGTATTACCAGTAGAAGGTTCCACCAGAAATTGCATTGTAACTAGTTAGCCTAACTACCGGGAAAGACATAGGCATCACAAAGTTGTAGATTCGTAGGAAAATAAATGTAGAAGTCTTCGATTTCACTTCGTATTCTTTGTTTCTGTGAATAAGGAACATATGTTCATCTATCAGTATCGTTTCAAAAGAACGCAGGACGCATTTCAAAAAGTTCACTGGGAGCCTGAAATGCAGTCCTGCAGTCCCCAATCATACCAGTTTTCCTGAAATTAGCGAAATTTTCCAGCCTCGAGCTGATTAGTCTTCCATCTGAGCTTCACTTCAAATACCGTTTTGATTTGAACTCCGTCGAGGGCGCTATTCGGATCTAGAGTTCCACAACAATTTTTGGAGGTTTTGATTTTCTTATAGAAATAAGAAACGTTGCTTTGTGGAAGAATTAGTTCTTTTGTCCTTACGTAATGGATGACCCCTGATGCACATCTGAAAACTGAAAAATCGCCGTGGGACTGATAGTCGAATAGAGGCAGAAGACATGCTAAATCACTACGCCGGGCTTGCCCCCATCGAGAGAGTAGGTGATTATTTTCAACTAGGATATTTCACAACTTACAATACCAATCGAGCGAAAAGATTCGGAACCTTAGAGTAATATTATATTATTTACAAATTATGAACATTGAATGCGTCGTTTAAGGTTTTAGCAGAATTACATGAGATGACAAAGCACCGACTGTCTTGGTTTTCTGTTATCTGCTTGTTTAAATGCAGTAGCATTTTCGGCATGTTATGGAAACTGCTGAAAGAGAAAAGAAACATTTAAGTCTTGTACCTTGCAGAAATAATGAAGTGAAATACGAAACAAAAAAAAAAACAGATATAAACATAATAGCAAATAGCAATTGTTACGTGCAAACTACCAAAAACAAACTGCTTCCATTGCAAATACAGTTTCATCATACTTAACCTATGTACTGAAGAAACGCTAATCCAAACGGGGGCGTACAGAGGATCAAATTCGCCAAACAACTGAAAATGCCTTTCTTTCCAAAGACACGAATATTGAATGTAGTTGATTAAAAGCACAGTGCAAAAAAAAAATCTGACTAGCGAAACTCCTGCAACTAGATAAATATGGTAGCATTCAAGTAAACACATAACCAGAACACATACGTTAAAATTCACTAAGAAACTGTTTAGAGAAAATGAGGCAGTTATGTATTTTTATACGCGTAGAATACTTGATCACCATAAGAAGCAAACCACTAAACGAACATTCAAAAACAATCTGATTAAATATGATAAAAGTGTTGAATTACATGTGATAATCGTATAACTTGTTTCCATCATCCCCCGAAGGACCGAAATTTACGTAGGATGAAAAGCATGACATTCGATTTGAATATTTGATTGGATCTGCATCGTTTGGAATCGATAAAAAGTGTATTTAATTACATTTAAGAGAACCGAAATGTACCTAATTCGTCCTAAAAGCAAAGATTCAACCCTGAGTCCTCCCCTCTTAGCAAAGCCGATCACTAATCGATGCTATGGGCTACGGTGACAGGGAAATCTAAATCATACAATTGCGTCCGTCTCGCCGAGTTAGAATCTCACGTTAGTCAAATTATAGCCAGCTCTTACATTCTTAGAAAGCAACTATTCTCAAATCAAAATGCCTAGAGAGAAAAATCACTCACACATATATATAAAATCAAACGTGAATGTACATCAAACCAAAATTCCAATAAAAAAAAAAACGCCATTCGTTAATCGATAAATTCCCTACTTACATTGCGTTCTACATTCCGAAATTCTAGACCTCGTCCTCGTTCAGCAACATGTTGGGAATCCCGTCGCTGATGGGGAAAACTCGTCCCGTCTCCGGACATTCAAGCGTTCCCTCGACCACGTCCACCTCCATCAGAACGTGATGAAGCTTCTGCAGCGTCTCGGTGTCCGTAGCGATGTCCTCCGGTATAGTCGCAGGAAGATCAGCACCCACCTAGCATTAAATAAATACTTGAAACTTGTTCACATGGTCATCCGACCCCGCATTCTCCTTCGAACATTCGCATGTTCGATGGCTTGTAACCGGAAAATAACACCAACTTACGTGACTGGCCGCCAATCGGATCGCCTCCCAGTCCAATCGGGGAATCATCCTGGAAATAAACTCCGAGTTGAAATCCGATGAGACGACTTTCTTTTCCACAATCTGCAGGGAAGACACCAAATTAAGAAAAACATAAAGTTCCTCCACATCCGTCGCATGATGAATGGTAACCCATACTTACGTTCAATTTCAACGGATAGCCCACTTTGACACCGCGAATACACTTGGATGTGAGGAAATTGTACGTTAGAAGCTTCATTTTAGCTGAAGATTGCTGCAAATTATTGATTGAATTAGAATGCGCGGATTTTGCGTCGAGCTGGTGGAAGGTAAACAAAATCGTGCGACTGCGACACCATGCGTGGTGAGATAATGATGATATCTAATGATGACAGTCCTGATGCAGTGTGCCCAATGGGTGTAGTAGTATCACGCTTGATCGAAGCTACTTATACCCCGTTCACACCTACTCTGAGAAAAATTTCATCGTTGTACCGACAATTAAATCATGGTCAGGATGACTATCGCATATAATGGTTTCAATAACCATGAATATGGTCGAATTTACCACGTTCATGGCATTTTTGACTATGATCATGGTAACAAGGACTATTCCGACATTATGGAAAATGTTGCATCAACTATTTTTAATGGTAATTTTGACCATGATCATAGTCGGTTTAAATTCACTATACTGCAATAGTCATCCTAACCCCCAATAATGGTAAAATTGACTATCAAATTCCTCTCTGTGTAGGACGTTCACACTACACCTATATATCTACACGGCAAGAATTAAAAACCAATTAATGGGTAAAATTTCACCCATATACCCAAAAAGGGAGTCAACCCATTAAATAGGTAAACTTGACTTACCCATCTATGAGTATATGGCATAAATGTCAGAAAATGGGTATTTTTACACCCATCTTCGAAAATGAAGTTTTGTAGAAAATTGGTCCGATATACTCGAAAATGGGTAATCGAGTTTACTCATTTTATAGATACACAGAAAAAAATCTTGAAGTAAGAACTACCATTTTACCCGACTATGCCTATCTCTAAAACTACCATGAAATTTCAGGAAAATTGACTACGTTTATGGTAAAACCTTCAACATTTGTGGTATATTTGACGGACCTCATATTGATATCTACCGCACCATGGTCGATCTAATGGCAGGCATGGTAAAATCAAACGCATTTATAGCTGGGGGTGCGACACATCTAAATCCAGATTCAAGATGATCGAAAAATCTCACGCTATCTCTTTAAAATCTTCTTTCTATCTACTAAGCGTGCGCACATCGCACAAAAGCATAACAAAAAATATCCTGCATCTGAGATAGAGTCGCACCCCCTGATTTATAGTCAGGTGAAAATTGTTGGTGTTTGCGCTTAATTTAACCCGAGATTTAACCCTCGAAATGGTAGTTTATACTGCGGTTTTTTTTTTTGCGTGTAGACTCCTTCTTTTGTTAAATGGATAAAATTTTACCCATTAATGGGGTTTTTATTTCTGCTGTATACACTGAACCCAAACATCATCTCGAAATCGTATCGAAAAGTAATTCGATTGCGCCCTTTAACGAAAAGCATTCGGAAATCGGATGATTGTCTTATGGTTAGATCCGTATGACGATCATCCATGTTTCGTATGACACTCAACCAAATTCTATATGATGTTTGTTTCAAAAGTGTGTAGATTTATTAGCGATCTATGAATAATTTAAAACAATTCCAGGATATAAATTAATTCACATTTCACTTCCTTAACCGTTGAGCAAAGACTACAACGGGAGAACAAAAATTGAAGGAGTCAGGAAATATTGTTTTCGCGACTCCGTAGGAAGCGATCGGGTTTCGATCCTTTATTCGTGACGGTACCAGTTCTGATAGCGATTGATAGGTTTTTACCGAATGATGTAAAATGGAATGTTTGTCATCCTCATTTCAAATGATTTGCGTCATAGGGCTTTTCCAATGCAATACGCATTCCACTTTGGGATGACGATTTTTCGTACAGCGTTCATCAGAATTTTAACGGGAGGTCAATTCACTTCACGTATTATTAGTTGTTCAACATTAGAAGGATAATCATCTGGTTTCTAGAAAATCGTCCTCCGCCTGCATCTATCATTCGAAAATGCGATTTCAATGTTTCGATATCAACCGACGGAGGATTCATCCGATAAAAGGAGGATGTTTGGGTTCAGTGTAAGGGCGGCCCAGGGTGCACGGTAATCTTAATTTACGGTATTATGACTACAAAGTATGCTTTTTTGAGGGAAATTGGGACTACGCCAAAAAGGAGTATATTACTTTTACCACGGACTAATTACGGACATCGGACGGACGATTTATGCATGACGCACCTGGTAACAATTTTCAGTGTATCAAGTTCCATATATACTAGAATATCATCAACAATCAATGTGCAACTAGCGATTTGAAATTGGTTCACTGTTGTAGAACCCCTAGGTCCGAAGTATACTTTGTGGTTTGTTCCTTGTAATAAATCTTGTGGTTTTTGGTCCTTCTGGACTAGTATCTTGGTTGTTGTTTTGATTCACTATGTTATTTTGACACAGCATTTGAGAATGTGTTGGTGTGAGCTACGTTGTTAGGGGCGAATCATTGAGCTTGGGACCGAGCTTGGGACCGATGTGCTAGTACTGACTGAGCCAAGAAAAATATCGTATTTGTTCGGGACCTACTGGTCTTAGAGTTAGTCTATGGAGTTAGTCTATGATATCATCATCAGAGCAGTACTAGAATAAGACAGCAACACTTCTCTCAAGTTTTTTTTTCAACATCGGCAACACTGTTGCTTGTCAAAACAAAGTCAACCGTTCTGCGTTTTTATTAATTTGCTGCTTATCAAAAGGGCATTCAACTCCTCAACATCTCATTTTCGGAAAAAACCCTTTGTTTAATACGTTTCCGTTGGATCACTGGTATGAACCTTGTTGTGCCGAGGCCAACGACTAACTCGGCCGTATGATTCAGGCTGCTCGAGGCATGCGGTTAGAGATCCGGCAATGTGAATTCGTCACTATCCCAGATGATAATCCTGGAACGTACTCCCGAGAGTTGGATTGTGAGCAGAGATCCCCAGTTGATAATGTACGTTGTCTCCAACAACAAACGCAGATCGGTACACTGCTATATGGAAGAAGTGTTGCGTCGATCGTGCCGTTCCAACGCAGGTAATGATTCGGCGGACGAATACACCCAAGGGTGGCAATGTGCGAAAGCTTATATCCCTCGCAACCAAGGTCGTCATCCAGATAAACTGCAAACTGGATGGTATTCCGTGGAAGATCAAGATTCCCCTCTGATCTGATGACGATTGGTTTCGATGTTTGCCACGATGCTAAAGATAAATCAAAGACGTTTGGAGCAATGGTTACCACTATGGAGCATGACAACAAAAGCACACCCAAGTTGTATGCCACCGTTGTCCAACATTCGCACGGCGAAAAAATTAGCGCTTAAAGCGCTCAACAAATATCTTAGAGAGTATAGAGAACTGCCGAAATGAATCATCTTCTACCGGGATGGCGTCGGCGAGGGTCAACTGCATTACGTGTTCGAACACTCAGTCAACTCGGCTGTGAAAAACTAAACGAAGTGTATCGATCGGCTGGATCCGATCAGACGGCTCTGTTCACCTTGGTCGTGGTCAACACTCGCTAATTCGGTCGCAGGCAAAATCTCAAGCCCAGAACTATAGTGGACAACGTTGTCACTCTCCCGGAAAGGTAAATGTAGGCTCTTCACTTATTAAAAAGCAGTTATTTCCTCTTTTAGAACGGATCTCGATATCGGCTCGCAATCGGTTCGCCAGGGAACTGTTTCACCCACTGTGTACAACATCATCTACGACGAGTCCGGTCTGAAGATCGACCACTTGAAGATGTTGACCTACAAGCAGTGCCATTTGTGTTACAACTGGTCCGGAACAACCGGAACTATTACCATAGACTAACTCTAAGACCAGTAGGTCCCGAACAAATACGATTTTTTTCTTGGCTCAGTCAGTACTAGCACATCGGTCCCAAGCTCGGTCCCAAGCTTAATAATACGCCCCTAATAATGAACTCTCGCGAACACACTCTCAAATATTCTGTCAAAATAACACAGCAAATCAAAACAAAGGCGCAAATATGTTAAGTTAGGTGCAGGCTTCAAGGTGTACTTCGGACCAAGGGGTTCTACAACAGTGAACCAATTTCAAATCGCTAGTTGCATATTGATTGTTGCTATTACGACAACTCTCACTTGGCCTTGGCTGGTGAGGTGTCGTTCTGTCCGGTTTATATGTTTTTTCTCTGTGTGCCGACTTGTGGGTTTGTTCAATCCTCAGGGTTAAGAATCCCATGAATTTTTGTAAAATAAAAACTTTTAATGATTCGCATCTGCTTAAACCATTTTTGTTAACTATTTGGATACGTAAACTGCTCAGAACTCTCGGAAAGTAGCATCACCATCATGTTAGAGAAATGTTATCCCTTGTGTTGGTGGCCTAGCTTGCATGAAAGTGCTAAGAATTTTAAGAATTGAATGTTTGAATCTTACTTCCCATCTTTATTTCATGAAATGTTCATTAAATTTTCAGAGCACATTATGCAATTTGTTCGCTGTAAGTCCATGTATTTTTTTTAAATATTATTATCTGTGGTACTCCAAACACAAATTTACAAAGTACAAGTACAATAAGATACTTCTAAATATTCTTGAAACAACGTGTTCGTATTGGTCTGTTTCATCTGGGCCAATTTTAAGGATAATTTAATTACTGGCAATTCGATACATTTTATGAATCCGGAATCATCTGTATCGGCTGAGTGTGCACTCATATCATTAGAAGAAATACTTTCTTTCATATTTAT
The DNA here is from genome assembly GCA_024533555.2 of Aedes koreicus. NCBI lineage: Eukaryota > Metazoa > Arthropoda > Insecta > Diptera > Culicidae > Aedes > Aedes koreicus. The sequence goes on from JAHHFK020001917.1 coordinate 302,041, forward strand.
TTCATTACGAACTTGAGATAAACTATCGGCAACGGCGTTTTGTTTTCCGGGCGGGTATTTAATCTCGTAGTCGAACTCGCTCAGCGAAAGACGCCAATAAAATTGTCTATTTTTGGTGTCCTTTAAATTTAATCCATATGTTTGAGGTTTGGGGTCTGTATACAACCTGAATTTTTGTTCATGAAGATACGGTCGGAAATACTTGCAAGCAAATACGACCGCTAAAAATTATTTTCCGATTGTAGAGTATTTTTCCTTTGACTTATTCATTGTTCTAGAAGCGAAGTCTATTGGGTTAGATTTGTTAGTGGTTTTGCTATCTTAACAATTCTCGAAAAAAATTTCGATAGTAACCTAGAGTTCCTATGAAGCCTCGGAGCTGATGGTGGATTTTTAAGAACGAAGGCCATTCACAAAAATAATACGTTATTAAAATATTACAGAGCTAATTCTTAATGAGACGCACACAAATTTTTGATTTCATACATAAAAGTTTCTTCTTTATTTACTCACAATCGATCGGCAATACATTTATCTCAGAATATTTATATTAGCTAATCGCCATGGCATCCCTAGGAAAAACTAAATGAATGGAATGGTCCAGTAATTCCTCTTTGATCTCAGGCATTGTATGGTATGGTGATATCGTTCTGTGGCTTTGGAGTGCCTCGTAGTTCAAGGCCGGATCATTCTCCTTGTCCATGGTGGTGAAAATCTCCTTGTCCATGCTGAAATACTACTTCTTGATGCCCTTGTAGTTGACGCATTGCTTAGAGCTGGGAAAGCTTGCAGTAAACTGCATATGGTAGGGTGTGACAACCCGGAAAACCAGTCCCCTGACGGTCTTCCGTCGATGCTGCGGCAATCAAGGGACGCGTTGATACACTGTAGTATGGTAGTAGGATAGAGTGGCACGCATCGACTGAGTTCCCCGTTATTGTCAGATCGGTATCATTTTTCGGAATAATTTAAAAAAAAAAACAGAGAATTGCCATTGCGCAGGACACGGTGCGCGTAAATGGATCCTTCAGATGAGTATATGGGCGGGTTACCGCCGGATACATCGTATACTCGGTATTGTACCTCGGTTGGTCGGCCGCAATTTCTCCTAGATTATAAACAGTAAATCTTGCCACCATCATTGGGTAAGTCGGATGGCCTGATTGGCTCAGTAGCATGTTCTTCTTGGCGGAGGTCTTATCGGTAACTGCTGCCCCTTTCTTGTTTTACCGTTCCTTTTAATCGGTGGATCGCCGGCATTTCTCTCTGGCACTACCCTGTGGCACAGCTCGTTTTGGAGGTAAACTATTGACTCTCAATTCATTAAATTTGCTACATGGCCTACCCATTTGTGCCTCCAGGTCATTCTCGTGTTCCAGTAGCTTTTTCAGCAGATACCGTCACTCCTCATTTACCAGCAAAATTCTCGCTTGAATCAGGGCAACGTGATCACATAGGGCAGCATTTACCTTCGATTTGGTTCCAGTTGTATTTGTAAACAATATCAGCTGACATAACTACCATGAACAATAAATCACGTCTACGCAATTGAAAATAATCTAGTATACACGGCACCAGTACTAGAAGCCGGTTCTCTAGTACATAGTGATCCATCATTTTTCAAATGTTGAAAAGCTCCTTGGGATGGATAATAGATAAGTTAAGACAGTAGGCGAAAAATAGGGATCACAGAGATAAAAAGAGCGGAAGTAATAATAGCCTAATAAGAATAAGAAAATCTCAAATATTCTGTAAAATAAAAGCAAATCAAAACAAAGAGCAAATTATATAGTTAGGTGTGGCAAGGTGAGAAAGGGGTTAAAAGTGGAACAATTTCAAATTGTAGTGATATTGATGAATTGATAAAGGAAAGTGTGGGCAGCAACGATTTGTTAAGGTTGGTGATTGAGAATTAATTAAATTTTAAGTTGGTAGTTGAATTGTAAAAAGTAGCGTATGAGAAAGCGGGTGTGGAAGAGAAGAAAAAACGGTTTTTTTTTGGAGGAAGTATAAACGGAATCGGAAGTAATGTGAAGAGAAATCAACAATACATCTCAAATATTAAAAATAAATAGGAATCAAAAAAAAATAAAGATAATTTGTAAAAAAGGTATGAAAAGGCAAGAGTGATGGAAGATGCAAGGTGTATTGACAAGGTTTACAAAGTGAAACAATTTCTAAATGTAGTTGCACATTGATTGTTGGTATAGAGAGGAGTCTTTGTATGTATGTATGTAAGGTAGCCACCATCCCTTCTAAGACCTTGTCATGTATGCAGCTCCACTTAATAGCAAGATCAAATTGAGTTACCGATTTGCATTCACAGTAACGCTGTATGAAGGGCCAAAAACGGTGGGGCGGACCCGTAAGCAGAGACACTTACGCGAAACCCGCGGGAACATAAGAATCTCCTTCCAACGATACGATCCAACAAATCGAATAACCCAATTCGCAATACTCATTAAGCTTTCTACGGGATGGCTTGTTAAGAAGGGCGCGTCACTCTCACTGAAATTGTTGGAGTAGAATTCACAGCACCACAATCGAATCGGTAGGATAAAGAAAATGATACTGTTTGTTCCCTCCTAGACGCCGGTTGTCATACCACTCCATTGTCCAATTCCAGCTTGAGTGATACCCTGATGCTCCCTCCCTTCCCAATATATATTTAATGTCATATAGTAATGTATAAAATATAGTGAATTAATATTATAATTATAATAAATATAGCGAATGAATATTATAATGACAAATAATATAGTGAATGAATATAAGAATGATAATAACAATTCCATTTGTGGACCTGAAAGTTTAGACAATGTAGCTGCGAGAAAAAAATTGATTTAAAATTATCTCATCAAACTTGGAATATCCATGTATAATCTGAAATTATATAGCAATAGAATAGTAAACCTAAAATTTCGATGTGCTGTTCCGTTTCCTTGCAATAATTTATGTAGTGAGTCTCATCGGAAATAGCGATTTTAATGAAATGAATTTAAATGCAATTATGTCACATCATTTAATATCACAACATAAAATAATAAACTGACGTTAAAATATAAAATAATAATACCAGCAAGCCAGTAAACTATAGTAGAATACATATATCCGTAACTAATCTGACCATCCACTCATCGAAAGACTGTTGCAGTTTCTATTGAAATAAGATCTACTAAGATTAGAATTTGTTTTCACAATAATAGTCAGAGAACATAATAAGCGTAGGTACAAGATATATATGACATCTACTGGTATGTTACTGAAAATAAAAATTAGATGTGTATTAATGTCATAATAATATTAGAAAAACTGAAGACAGCTAATAATAAGGCGAAATAAATTTCAGATGAGTATGAATCTAAAAACTGAATCTTAATAAAACTAAAATAAAAAATTAGGAAATTGAATTTTTCTATAGCTCTTGTACACCCATAAATGATTCCTCATGTCTGTGAAATAGGAAATGAATGATTGTAAACTGTTAGGTTTTGAATTAATATATATTTCTGATGAAGAAGGAAAGTGCTGTTTTAAGTAGAATTTTTCGAATATGATCCTTTCTAAAAAAAAAAAAAAACAATCAAAACCTTCCTATCTTTTCAAATACATAACGTAGGTTAGATGAGCTATAACTGACAAGGATGCATAAATGTGAAGCTGAAAATGACTTATAAAAAAGCATACAAAATGTAGTGAATGGATGTTATAATATAAAACGATAATAATTTCATTTGTATTTACGTGTCTGCAGATTGTGGTCCTGCTGCAATTGTATACGGACCCGCACATCCACCATGAACCTGAAAGCTTAGATAATGTATCATGGCCACCAGAAAAAAAAAATTGATTTGAAATTATTTTACAAAACTTGGGATATCCATGGATGATCTGAAATTGTATAGCATATAAAGAATAATGAACCTAAAATTTCGATGTGCTGCTCTGCTAATAAATGTGATATAACCACAATGGAACTGACTCTTAGCTTCGGGTCTTGATCCCTACTGAGCCCTTGCGGCACGTCAAGCCGGCCAGTTCAGCGCAAGGAGTTAATGAAGAAAAAAAGAAAAGAAACTACGGTGAGGGGAACTGAAAAAGATTGGAAAAATGGTGGGAAAGGGAAGATGGAAAGAGGAAAAGATTTAGGGCTTGGAAAAAAAAAAAGAGAGAAAATGGGAAAATGGGGGATAGAATAAAAAAAAATAAAAAAACGATTTGATCAGGATTCTATTATTGTTTGTGATCATCAAGCTCCTGTATGAAGGGCCAAAAACGTTTGGGCGGGCCCGTAAGCAGAGACACTTACGCGAAACCCGCGAATATAGGGAAGAGAATCTCCTTCCAAAAGCAAGTTCACACTCACAGCACTAGAATCGAGCCCTCGATTGACAGAATAAACCCAATAGATGGGGTCGAAGAGCCCGCCCTCGTTCCACGAAATGTTAACAATAGGGAGGAGGCAGTCCCATGCTCCCTATCCAAATCGTTTTACTTGGGTGCCCTGATGGTCCCTCCCTTTCCCCGTTATATGATATTTAATAAATAATATATTTTGTACACAACAAATTAAGATACCATTATAGACAAAAATGCTAATTTATTCAAATTTCAAACTTGAATGGATTGTTACTGAAAAATAAATAAAAGTTAGATATGTATCAATATCCTACTAGTCCTGGGAAAGCTGAAAACAGAATAGATCTTTCGAAATATAAAAGATAAAATTTCAATAAAAGATATTATTTTATAAAACATTGTAATATTTGTAATATTTTTCTTTATACTGTTCTAGCAACATTTCAAAGATAGAGTTAACGAAGAGTCCGGTGGGATAATTTCTGAAAGAAATGGCTTATCTTACCATAATACCACAAAAACAACATTAAAATATAATCCTACATTACGTATAAGCACATGCCAGCCTTTTATGAATATAATAGTTGAAGTTCAGAAGTGCAATTTTAAATAAAATGGTATGCTGAAATGCTGAGATACAAATTCAGCCTTTGATGCCTGGCATGTTGCTCCCGGCTCTTACATAGTTTTAGAATGCAAAGATGATTCCAAAGCGTGCTGAAATTATTAGTAAAATGAGAATAGAAAATATAGAATATGATTTAAAAGTATAAGATCTTCGGTCGCACCCCCTCACTTCGCTATTGTCAGATTGACAACATTGCCCAGGCTACGCCAACCAGCGTCTCCATGTTTCAGCTGGCAGTCTTTTGTGATCATATGACTCGTGGAGGCGTGAGGTAGGAACTTGTGAGGACGAGAGGTCGGTCGCACCCTCCTTCGAAGTTGTCAACTCACCATTTGAAGCCCTGGTAGTTTTGACCATGATCAAGGGTAAAACACTAATGAATAGCACCACAAGAGGATAATTCTTTCTGGGGGCGGCGAAAAGAGGAGAGTGGGGGTTTGGAGGGGGTGTGGGAGTGGGGAGGGGGATTTTTGAAGGGTGGTTTGTTGGGACTAAAAAATTTTATTTTTTTTGTTCTGGTGGGGGGTGCTGATTTATTTTTGTTTTTTTTTTTTGTTTGTTAGATTAGGGGGAGGGAAAAGAAAATTTCGCCACCTGAGAAAATAAAAAAAGGGGGGTTGTTTTTTGTAGTTGTGTGGTTGGTTGGAACGGTCTCGTTAATTTTTTATTTTCTCACAATCTGTTAAATTTACCGAAAAACTCGGTTGCCAAAAGAAATCCAATAAGCAATAACCGAACATCGGTTTACTCAATTATTACCGAACGCTGTCAAACAAACCGACTTTTACTGTTTCAATTACAGAATTTGTTTTTTTCCTGTGCTGGAATTTTGGTTGAAATAGCTTCGAATCTAGCTTCGAATTTAATAGTAAAAAATCAGTTATGTCAGTTACATTGTTTATTGATGCAAAAAATCCTCATACATTTTTCTATTTTCAATTTGCAAGTCAGAGACAAAACCTGCAACGTGATCATGGCATTAAAAACAGACTGTAGCGCAAGATGTCTGCAAATATAATTACAAAATAAGTATGAAATGCTTTCAACCAAACTTGCACAGTAAGAAAATTTTACAGTATTCGGTAATTGTTTACCGAACTTTCAACAGCTAAACGTCCGGTAATCCGATCTAACGGATTTCGGTAAAATTTTACAGTATTCCGGTAAAAAAATTACTGGAACTTGTAAAATTTTACCGAAATTCGTTAGATCGGATTACCGAACGTTTAGCTGTTGAAAGTTCCGTAAAAAATTACCGAATACTGTAGAATTTTCTAAGTGTGTGGATCATGTTGTCTCGCTTGTTGTAGTTTCTTGGTTATTTTTTTCCATTTTCACCTAACAAAAAACACAGTATGGAGAATTTTCACGCCGCACACGCGAGATAAGATGGCTGACGATTTATCAAACATTATCGGAGTCAGCTAAAATAACCGAGTTTTTTCGGTAGACATAGCCGTCATGGAATTGACTCGAAGAGAAGTATTTTCACAAAAGACGTTTCACAAAATTCAGCGAATGCTAGGTTCAGTTTACCGAGTTTTCTCGGTTTTCGTGTACTGGACTCTTGAATATCCCTGCTTAACCGTACTGTTCGATTCATCTTTCATTTTTATCTGTCAAATCAGTGCCAACATTAGAGTAGGGCGAATCTGTTTTTGCAAACAATGGATTTCGTACGTACAAAGAATAATGATTATTAAAATTAAAAAAAAAACAATTGTTAAAATTGAAAAGTTGCGTTGGTTCTTTTTCGTAGAAAGTGGTTTACTTTCTAAACAAAAACCTTCAAACCGTCAATTCAAAATTTTGCTACTCTACATTTAAAAGTTGAAATTTTCAAAACAAATTGTAGAACTGTCAAATCGAAACCGTGGCATCGTTGAAAATAAAAGCAAATTATTTTAATTCTTAAATGAACTTTCATTCAGAAAGTGTCGAGCAATTAAAGTAAAAGTATGCTGTTTAGATTGAAACAAAAAATAGTTTTAACATAACAAGATTTCTTTTCAGATGTATTGTTGAACTGTCAAATCCACAGTGTGGCATATTTGGAAATGAAAACAACTTGTTTCTATTAGAAAATAAAATTTCAACTAAAAACTATCGTGCAATAAAAATAAATGTATGCTGTTTGGATTGAAAGAAAAATAGCTTGAACATAAAAAGGTTTTTATTTTCAATGAATTTTTATAACGTTCGATCTCCAACGTTTTCCATCCCAAAAAATTCATATTCATATCACCTTAATGCATCTGAGTTACTTCTGGCATCTGTTGTAGCTCGTAGTCGCCTGTGGCAGCGCTGCAAAAAAAGTTGGGATTATAATCATGGTCTATTCCGTTTGCATGGTCCGTTCGGAACGTAATAACTCCGAAAGTTTATGCCAAGAGGAACCTTTTGAATATGAAGTTTTTATAGTATGTCGATAGTTGAATTATTGTCGATCCGTGAATCACGGAGTTTTACAAATCGCGTACAAAAGCAGACGGGAGTACACACGGACGCGGTCAACTGTACTGAAAAATTTCATACGAAGACGACGAGAACGATGATTTACTTTGTGTTGGTGGATTTGACAGTTCTACAATTTTCATGGTAAAAGAACACACTTTTAAATTTACACACTGAACCGAAAAAATATACTTTCAAATCAAACTCATAACTTTCGTATCAGATAATTTTACTTTTAATTTAATGAAAAATAAACTCTTTTCAGAAGTAAAGTGCTATACTTTTAATAAAACAATAATTCTTGTTTGTGTGTAGAAAGTAAATATGGGCGACCGGTATAAGAATCATGTGCAGAGAAAAACTAACAAAACTAACAAACTAATGTGCTAGGCTTTTTTATTGATAAACATTTACTTAACAGTTATCGCACAACTACACCGCCGCCTACCAGGAGCATAAAAACATACATTTGAAATGTCAGTTTAAAGTTTTACACAACTAGCAGACCGAAGATGAACGTCTGTTCTCTGTGCTTTAGGATTTCAATCGTTATACCGACAATTAAATCATGGTCAAAATGACTATTGCATATATTGGTTACAATAACCATAAAAATGGACGAGCTTATCAAATTCGTCTCTGTGTATTTGCTATGTTCAATCGCATTTTTAGTACCACACCCAGTGGGCATCAACAGTAGTCAAACTGCATTTTGAATGCCAAATTCTCCGTTCTCTCCCCTTAAATTCACCACGGTGTGAGAGCTGCCAAACGAGAACAAGGTGGCTACATCGAGATAGAAATACCTATAAATCACACGGTAAAAAGAGATAGCAAATGTGGTGAATTCAAATTCGGGTTCTCTTCTCTTCACCTTTGCTCGAGAAGAGATGAAAAGGGAACAGAAAAATCCCGTCGATTCGTTTCACATCCATCCATAATCGTGAAAAGAAAAACGAATCATCTTCTCCATCACGGTTCTCGGTGGCAGTGAAATGAAGTGCAATTTTTACGCTGAAAAAAGGCGAAAACTTGGTTTAAAAGATTGAAAGTTTAAAGTTACGGTCGTTCGGAGTCGATTGGTGATATTTTTCAGTCCGGTCGCAACGTAACAGCAGTGGAAAAAGTGAATTTAAAAAAGTGTCCATTCTTGGGTCTGCTGTCTGGTCGTTCAAAACGAACGGCATGAATGGCTGCTGCTGCTTGCAACGAACCTGAGCTGGCAATTGCTACGTTCGAAGAAGAATATTGACGACGGAAAATCAGCAGAAATTAAGGTACGGTTCAATGGCGTTAGGTGGAATGAGCTGAGAAAATTCTGCTTTTTCGATTGGGCCGAATGATTTTCCGTCCCAATAGGGTTATCGAAGATGGTTCTTCAGCAGGAAAATCGAACCCAGTCAGGGTACATGGCAGAGGGATTATAATCGATTTGCGTGAGCAGTGAATGTATGAGTGAGCTCGGTGTGGTTAGTCCGGTACCTATACAGTCGAAGTGTTTTTATTTTGCTGCTTTCCTCATATGGAAGGCCGTTTGGTTGTATGCGTGAGCAATCTTACGGGAAACAAAACTGACAGGAGAACCATCGAGCAAAAGCTAAACGGTTTCCGAATCAGATTTGCCGCGCGTTGGTGTTGGTGTGGGATTCCATTTTGTAAACAGAACGTTGTAGTTGTGAATGAAAAAACGGTCGCAGATTATTACTGAACGTCTTAACAGATAGGGCAATGGAGAGTCTTGCAGTACCTTTCCAAACGATCCTCAAAAACCGTGAGTACACAATCGTAAACAAGCACAAGCAGAAGAGGTAGTAGAGTGTTGGGCTGATTACTGCATACCAAGCAGTCAACCGAAAACGTCAGAGAGCCCACACGCACTAGCCAGCCAGGTCGGTTGGTCGTAGAAGCAGTGTTCGTACGAAAGCAGAAAATGGGGGAGATAGAGCCACTTTGCTTCTTGGCTGGTCGTACGGTGGTGCTTCTTTTATTTTTACTTTATTCCTCTACACTGCATGGCTACCATTTTCCTTTATGCCATCGTGTCGCCACAGCATCGTCATGAGTCGCGATAATATTTTCATCGCTGGTCGGTTTTTTAGATTTCCTGCAAATATAACGGATGTACGCTGCTTTCGGGAACACACGTCTCTGCGTGGGACCCAAATCAGATGATGTTTACTGCATTTGGTTGTATAAACAATTACGTACGTACGGAATGACCTTGGCGGTTTTGTGCGTTTCATTCGTCGTGAAAACTTGTTAGTTAGGTATACCAGCCTAGCGAACCGTTAGGTTGTTTACAGTTGGTTCTTCTGTTGCACCGAAAAGTGAGGTGATGAGATAAGCGCTCACACAAACTTCTGTTTGGACTTTTTATACATTTCGAGATACGAGATAACCTACGAGTATCAATGGTCTACAGTCTGCACGGCACTGATAAATGATGATAGAAAGAACCTGCTGTTGTTGGGTATGATGTTACGACGTTGGTAACAGTTATGGAAATAGGTCATTCGAAAACTAGGGTGTACGCTTGGCTGGAATGGATTTATCGTTGATTTGAGGTTTCTGCAAGCACCAGTGGATCAGTACTGAAGCGTATTGATACCTTCCTCAAGGGGACATCTATCACTGGAATACGTTTAAAAATATATGAAGGAAGCAAATTTGTTGGATTCATAGATGTTCAACAGAGCTTCTGATACAGGAGAACACGTCTCAACTGACATGATTGGTTGTACAGATGTTCACCTAAAATCGACCGAATGAAGATTACGTTCTCGCTCAGGCTTGGGAATGCATAAGTGATTCACTAGCGATAAGATTCACAACTCCGGAGCAATTCGCGATTAGGGCGTACATGCAAAATATAAACAAAATGTTTTTTCAATGCAATGCATAATTACTACAACTAAGTCATGAGTTTTGACCTTTTTGTCCTGGTTGTGCTTTAATTTTATTCATTAAATATTGTTTTTGCAAAGGGCGTAGAGTTATTTCGTATTCAAAACAATTCACTCTGCGATTTACGCCATATTGATTGTTGACAAAGTGAAAGGCGTAATTTAAATCAAAACATAAACATGGCGTAAAGTAAAAGGCGATACTGACAAAAAATCAAAACAACGGCGAAAAGTAAAAGGCGATACTGATAAAATAACCAAAACAACGGCGAAAAGCGGAGGGCGAAACCTATCAAAATGTCAACAATAGGCGAATAGTATAGGGCGATACTTTTATTTCCAGTACTTGTGGGGCCAACATTGAAAATGGCGTAATCAAACATCCTAGTATTGACAGGCGAATATTAAAAAATTGCAAATTTCAATGAATAACGAACGAATTTCCATCGGTATTATATATGAATCAGAAGCTAGCTTTGTTCTCTGTCTGTATGCTAGATTGTATTTGAATTTATTCGTTAACTTGTAAATTACGGTTTGAAATTCTACTTGCAATATTACAATCATCATTTCCCTTTTGTTTACATTCTGCATGTTCGCCCTAATCGCAAATTGCTCCGGAACTATCAAGGCGGTCTTATCAAAAAGTCGCGATAGATAACAATTTCTGGTTGCACAAGAGTTACCTAGGAGAAATAAAAAAAAAAAAAAACAAAAAATCATCGGTGGGGTATGGAGGTGTATTGTTGGTGGGGGGGGGGGGGGGGGGGGGGGGGGGGTGGAAAGGGGAAAGGGGGGGGGGGAGAAAAGAAAAAAACGGAGGAAGAAGAGGGGGGGGGGGGGCAGAATGTAAACAAAAGGGAAATGATGATTGTAATATTGCAAGTAGAATTTCAAACCGTAATTTACAAATTAACGAATAAATTCAAATACAATTTAGCATGCAAACAGAGAACAAAGCTAGCTTCTGATTCATATATAAAACTGATGGAAAATCGTTCGTTTTTTTATTGAAATTTGCACATTTTCAATATACGCCTGTCAATGCTAGTATGTTAGATTACGCCATTTTCAATGTTGGTCCCCCAAGTACTGGAAATAAAAGTATCGCCCTATACTAGTCTCTTATGCCTATAAGTTTTAGTCCTTGTTTAATTCCAGTATGATCGAAAAAACAATGCTACCAACAAAGTGAAAATATCAATGTGTGCTAGTTGACTGGCTTTGCCTTAAAAAAAGTGAAAACAAATTAAGAAGGTTTTCATCGACAAGCTACGAGGCAAGTAATCTTTACATGGTTATTATTGTATTTTAATAAAAATAAAGATTCTAAAGGCATCCAGTGTCCTATCACCGGTTGCGGTTTCCAAATTGATGGTTATGTGCAGGAGCTCAAACTCCACGTCACTGTTCATATTGTATGTATATTGTTATATTGTATGAAATGTATATTTTATGTTTTAAATAAACTCAAATCTGTATCTTTAGAGTCATTTTCTAAGACTAGTTAAGTGCCAACATTTAAAAAGGGTGGATCTGCTGTAAACAATTACTATAACCGTCTAAGAATGAAATGACAACTTATTCCTACAAATCAACAATCTCATCTGCAAGAAGAAAAATTTTCGTACCTTATGGTGTATTTGAAATTTTGGCGCTGAGTTTTTTTATTTCGTCTTCATTTCACAAAGTGACTAGTTTCTATACACAGTCACGTTTTAAAAATGCATTGTTTCTAATCTTTTTAGCATTCAGCAGAATGCCTAAAAAAAATCACTTTTTGACGTATAACCTCCTTAGGCATTTTTGCATGAAACCTTTTTGGGCATTTTATGCATAGTTCCAGTCTTCTTTGGCATTTTATGCATAGTTTCAGTGCCTACTTTGAAGTCATAATTACATACTTGAGATTTACCGTGAATCAATGTTTAAAGTCATTGTTTCGAATTGACCTTTAAACCCAAAATATGAATAATTCGAGATTTGTGCGGTATTAGTAATATTGTCTCACGTTTGCCATTCTTGCGCTGATGACGTTGTGGAGAGTCACGTTATTTGTCTTGGTTTTTCCAACGCAATATTCTATCTTTTGATTCATTCTATGAGTTTTTTTTTTGTGTGTGACCGAAGTGCAGTAACAGCAACATAACAGGCTTCAGGTGGAGGTGTTTTGATTGCTGCCAATTTTGATGCTCGATAATTATTCTGTTGCCTCCTTGCGCCAGACCATCGACATGAAAATAAACGATTTCTAGAGCTCTGCTGGGTGAATACCGACACTTCACCGAATATTGACCCGCTATCCATCTACTAAGATTTGAAGAGTGCAGACTACCCAACCCGGGAACATCTTTACACTTCTAGTACATAGTCACTGAAACTCAAAAACTTGGTCCAGTGGTACTGTCAAACGTGTCAAACCGAAAAAAAATCTAGCGTATCTTCTAAAACGGTCTGAATGCAGATAGTGTGTGCGATAAAAATTTTAATGCAAATTTTGTTACATTTTACGCTTGCAGTAAACATGGAACCAGTGGAAACATAAAAGTGTGTTGTACATAAATTACATCACGCACTGAAGGGAGAGAGAGGTATTAAATGACAATCGGTACAACGTTTGGAATTGCTTCATATAAAACAAGTTTCAAAGGGGAAGAGGGATTATTAGATTGTTTGCCAAACCATTAATTTCTTTGTGTAGAGCCGATTATATTTTTTGTAAAATGTAACGTCATCATAACTTTCAATTAATCTCAGATTTATTGGATACAATCAGGGCTGTAAAAAGTCATTTCGTGCAATTGGATAAATTTCCCAAGTAACCACAAGCATTATATTATTGCACTTATTCAACTCAAAATCAACATCGGTAATGCGGGATCACATCAATTCAACAGTTGTCAAGTAATGAAGCGTTAGATTAGCTTTAGAATGTAGTGATACATTACCAATGCAATAATGCTACTTTAGCAATGTCTTATGTCATTACAAAAGATATAGCATTAGTTCGATCTTAGTGTTGCCCTTTTCAGCTTTAATCCAACTTCAATGATGCACTAGACGTAATGCATGTGCCCTATATATGCATGCTATTACAGCCTCGTGGTTACTTGGGTTGCCGATAACTAGGTTCAACAGCTGAATTTATGAATATAGTGTACACACTAAGAAAATGTCATGTAAATTTCTGTCTCCTGAGACCGACACATGCAAGCGTTCTTTAGCACATAAGAATGAGTTGAAAGAGATGTGAAAATAAATTCAATCAAACACATCTTTTGGCGAATTGCGTATGTGTCAGTTTGAGGAGACATGATTTTACACGAAATCTTATTTTACGTTCCCCGACTTTTTACAAACATGAATTACGTCTCGTGTAAAATTCATAATTTCTAAGTGTGTATGATAAAATTGTAGCTCTTGACAAATTCTACAACTATGTCTAACAGTACATGCCTCAACTGATATATAGAAAGTGTTATATTCACTGTTATATTCAAATGATATTCAATGATGAATATCATTTGAATATTCAGATATTGCACTCTCACGTCTTAGTTTCTACAGTTCGAAGAATACTTTGTGAACCAAATTTATGATCATAATCCAGCACAACAATTTCTTCGTACGCACTATTGTGAAAATCAGCTTCTGGAACGAGCTGTTGGCAAATTTAGCGCATTGGGTCGAAATGACTATTTACAGCACTGGATACAATACACCGCGCGACGTAATGTTCACAAAATACAACGCGGTGTAAGGCCAGGCGCCCACTGATGTGGCGAAAGTGTTGCATCTGCTAGCATGTCAATACACCTTTTCGACGTTCGCCTCACGCCACAAGACTTTGACTCGATAATTTGGCATGTTATGTGATACCACACCTCCGCCACATCCGTGGGCGCCTCGACTAACACTTTCGAAACGCTGCGGTTTTACTTTTGCTCGGAGGAAAGCCGCGTGAAATATTTATTGCAATATTTAAATTACTTTAAATATTGCAATAAAATTCACCGACTTCGTCATTTTTCCGTGGGGATATTTCCAACACACCGGTGAACGTGAACGGATGGCCTCCGTAGGCGAATTTGGATCCAAGTATTTATACTCCCGAGTGGTACACTCCCCATTCCTTCGAGGTTGTAAACTCATTGCTCCAGTAGATCATAGTAATGAGAAAGTACACCGACGCAAAATTCCTTATAAACTTTATGAGTGAAACCACATATTTTTTTTGCAATTTGACTCGACAAATAAAAAATATGTTTGAAGAACATACAACTTATTCAATTTCCCACAAATAAAAACTATGTTGGAACCGAAACAAAATTCATTTGCTTTGACAAATAAAATTTATATGTGAAGTTTATAACTTTCATTTCAATGTGCTTAAAGGTTTATGTGCATGAATCAAATAAAATTCATAGTTAATAATAATAAAAATAATAACTATAATGATTATGTGCCAGATTTATATTTTTTATTATTCATTTTTTGATTCATTATATCCTCATATACGTCCTCTTCCCGTGCGTCCTATTCATGTGGTTATTTTTTTCACTGAAAACAATGGAGAATTATTGTTTGATTAATATATCTTAAATGAAAAATATACCTTCAAAAATTCCCAGAAGTTCTGTTGAAAATCGAGACGCTTAGAAAAAAGTTGTCTTCTGTCGCCATCTTGACTGCGTGCACGCAAACATTAAAATTATGTGTGGCCATGACATAATTTTTAACTATAAGCTGCAAACTATAAATTTTATGGCAGGTCACACATAAATAATATTTGTAACGCCTGTAAGTGTTATAAGTTACCTTATAAGAGGTAAGGGTAATATTATAATATTTAAATTCATACAAATATAAATAATGTTTGATATATCTTATAAAGTGTATGTGCTCTAACCAAATAAATTTTAAGTTTACAATTTTATTAGTGCAGTGAAAAACTTTTAATAAGAATTCGTTCGTTTTCCCTGAAACGATGTGGTCAAATACAGCAATGAAAAACTAAACAAATAGATGACGTTTCGGTCGACCGGGTTGCTATTTATCTGTTTGTAAATAGATCAAAGTGAATAAATCAGCGGTGTAATATTCCTTATTTTGATCTAAATTAAGAAGATTTAAATTTTTGAAACGGATTGATTTTAGATCAAAGTAACCATCAGGATTGCAGATGCCCTTATAACTGAAATTATATCATGAATATAAAAATAGACTCTTTTGATATGCTACGCTTGCTTGTTGTTTTGCCACCACTCAAGACGCAACAAAAACATACTCCTCCGAATAGAAACATCGGTGCAGCTACCAGGGACGACCCCAATGTTTACGTTGCGGGGCGACATCTACGATTTGCAAGTGGTTACACGAAACTAAGTTAATCTGTCATGTTGTGGGGGGGGGGGGGGGTGCTCAGCAGCATAGACTGAAATGAAACCCTTGATAAACGACGCACAGTGGGACGAATTGAAAAAAAAGTGGGACATGGGTGTTTACGGCGAAACTATTAGGTGTGGCCCATTTAAGTTTCCTAGAATGTTTCTACATGTTTTTAGTTCTTTATTTTTGTGTTAACAAATTTGATTTAAGGAGTGTGTCACCTAAATAAAAAAACTAACTTTTTTATTTCTGGTTCAAATCGATGATCATGTATAAAAACATTGTAGATTGAAACTTTGTAGAAGACAAAAACTTTCTATCTCTTAACTGGACCAAATTGTAGGGAGAAAAAGGAATGAAAAATTAATTACCCCCTTAAAACTCGTTTTTTTACCATAACTTTTTTATTTGAATTTTTAATATTCTACAAAGTTTTTGGTATTTTAAAAATACACTTTTTTAAGCTATCTTCGAGGATGTGTAGATTAAAGGTTAGCAGATATTAGCAGCTAAACTTACGTAGGTTATTCAGCAACAATACGCTCTAAAATAATGAAAAATATGGGGGGGTCGAGGGCAAAAATTTTCAAAAAGTAACTAAGCTTCTTAATATATTATGTTGCTTATTGTGTATTTTCACTTTTTTGTGTTATTAAAGGGTGATACGGTCAAAATTTGGTCAAGGGAAAACGCGTGTAAATCGGTGAAATCGTTTATTTAAAAAATCAAATTAAATTTCTTTTTCAAGTTCAATTAGTATAAAATTCAGGAAAAATATTCAGTTAGGCTTCCGCTTTTCCAAATCCGAATTGCCGGGCCTTAAGCTTGACCCCTGCCATCAGATTGTGTACAGCCATCTTGTCCACCTTCTTCGCCGCAGAAAGCCAGTTTGCCTTGAACTGCTGCTCGTCCTTAGCAGTTTTTTTGGTCTTTAGGTTCCGCTTGACAATAGCCCAGTATTTCTCAATTGGGCGGAGCTCTGGCGTGTTGGGAGGGTTCTTGTCCTTGGGAACCACCTGCACGTTGTTGGCGGCGTACCACTCCATGGCCTTTTTACCGTAATGGCAAGATGCCAAATCCGGCCAAAACAGTACGGAACAACTGTGTTTCTTCAGGAAAGGCAGCAGACGTTTATTCAAACACTCTTTCACGTGAATTTCTTGGTTGACAGTCCCGGAAGCTATGAAAATGCTGCTTTTTTCAAGCCAGAGGTACAGATGGCTTGCCAAACCAGATATTTCTTTGCGAACTTTGACAGTTTCGTGTGCTTGAAAATATCTGCTACCTTTCCCCTTCCTTTTGCCGTATAAAACTCCTGTCCCGGAAGCTGCTTGTAGTCGGCTTTGACGTAGGTTTCGTCGTCCATTACCACGCAGTCAAACTTCGTCAGCATCGTCGTGTACAGCCTCCGGGATCGCGCTTTGGCCGTCGTATTTTGTTTATCATCGCGATTTGGAGTCACTACCTTCTTGTAAGTCGATAGTCCGGCTCGTTTTTTGGCTCGATGCACGGTTGTAGACGATACACCCAGCTTATTTGCGGCATCTCGGAGAGATAGGTTAGGGTTTCGCTTGAAACTACCGGCAACTCTCTTTGTCGTCTCAGCGGCTTCCGGTTTTCGATTTCCCCCGATCCAGACTTCCTGGCTGTCGACAAACGTTCCCCAAACACTTTAATTACATTTGTAACGGTTGATTTGGCAACTTTTAGCGATTTTGCCAACTTTGCGTGCAGTAGGTTGGATTTTCGGGGTGCGAGCAAAATTTTGTGAGGCGCTTCTTGTTGGGCGGGGGGTTGATTGTCAAAGCGGGAGGAAAATCAAAAAAAAAAAAAGACCACAAAACTACACACACAAACAGATGTGGGGTGTGTTTGATTTGTTTAATTGTAGAAATAAGTGAAATAGATGCGGTTGATATTTGGTGAGTATTGTGCGGGGGGGGGCTTTAGGCTGCTGTATCTAATAAAATGGCGTTGTTTTTCTTTTGAACATTGATAGCACGTCTAAATATTTATTCAAAAAGATGTAATTTATTCCGTCATTTTGCCTAAATGAAACAAGTCAGAATTTCAGATTGAACAATTTCCTCAAAAACTTCAAACGTCATATCATATTAATCCAATTTATATTAACTTATTTTCCCCCCTCCCCTTGGATATGTGATCTGGACGCGACGGGTGGGCCTACGTCATCTCCAATGAGATGGTAACCAAAGACATATCCTGACGTGGTGGTATCACATGCTGATTATTTTGATTTAATGCCGCGTCACATATCTGGCATTGATGCACTAATTTTACACATGTGATCCAACGGACATCCTGTCCTGGACCATTGCATGCTGTTGCAGTTTGGTGGGGCTCTTTCCTCAGTAATATTGATGTGGGACTTCCTCTTGCCTGCAACACCTTTCTTATGCGTTCTCTGACATAGTGCGCCGTAGCCACACTTGAATATATATCTAGCTAGATAGGTATATGTTGATAGACAATGTGTTCAAGATTATTGACATTCGTAGGGAATCGACTGTTGGATTCACTGAGTAGAAGTTTTATTAAAACTAGGAACGTGGCGCCTTCTTATTTTGTTATGTCTCATTTCAAAGAACCATAATAAAAATACCACACATTGTAACAATGGTATACAAAAATCTTATAACGGCTTCATTCTCGATAATTTTATAATAATACATAGGAAATAGGCGTGATGAAGCTTTACTTTGCCACGGAAAAGTGAATCTTATAGTTGAGCAAGGCTCAAATAATTATTGCTAGGCTACACATGCATGACGGCTTTGAAACGATTAAACAACTTAGAGATTAGAATTTGACAAATAAAAAGGAGGCAATGAACAGACAAGTAAACGTAAACTTAGAACTATAGAATTTAACTAAATAACGAGGAAGACAACAACTGAGTAAGGCGGACAAAGCGATAAGTCAATTAAACGTGGTAAGACTGAATATGCATCGATGACTTTCAGAGACATGAGAACTAGACACCAGAAGTTACAAAATGTCCTCTTGAGCATATAAACGTAACACTGACTGACTAATTAAATAACATAAAGAGATACAACGAGAAATCTTTTCTCTCATGAGTCCCATCAGTAAACTGGGAGTTGTAACGTCAGACATTACTAAAACTGGTAGAATTCAAATTTCTCAACGACACTTTTGACTCAAGAAAACTGTTCAAAAAGACTTTCACTGCACATAAATGATGAACTAATCTACAAAAGACTGAAGAAAAACACACTGACAAACTAAATAACAAAAAAAACACAAAATGACACCATACAAAACAGCGGACATGAACATGACTGAGAGAAAGAGAAAGAAAACTTGAAAATGTAACACCTGTTGAGGCAGTGTCAACAGCGTCTCTATGGACGACATGATCCTTGCACGGCTGGTGAAATGCTTCAAAAGGAGTTAAGTTATATCAGTCTAACGCACAACGAACAATACAATAACTTCTTATTTTTGGTTCGAAAAAACTGCTTTCAGACTCCCGGAGCACATAAATGACACACTTCACGGACTGAACTATAAAAAGACTGAAGAAATTACGAAACACCGTATTGAATTTGCAAACGCAACACTGACTAACAAAATAACAAAAAAACAATTGAAAAAAAAATAACAGACGAAAGGACTCAAAATTCTCAAACGTGGCTCCTTCCGAGTCATTTGCAACAGCGTCTTCTTGGACTACATGTTCCGTGTACGGCTGGCAAAATGATTCGAAAGGATTTACGCAACGATATCATCAAAGGCCTGGCGTAGAGGTTTCTACTCCATTCAGAGTTCCGCCAGTAAACATTAAAAAAAAAAATAGCTCTTGTAATTCCGGAGCAATTTGCGATAAGGGCGAACATGCAGAATGTAAACATAATGGGAATGATGATTGTAATATTGAAAGTAGAATTTCAAATCGTAATTTACTATTCAACGTTTAAATTCAAATACAATCTAGTATACAGACAGAGAACAAAGCTATCTCCTGATTCATATAAAATATTGATAGAAATTCGTTCGTTTTTTTTCATTTGCTCATTTTTAATGTTCGCCTTTCAATGCTAGTATGTTTGATTACGAATTTTTCAATGTTAGCCCCACAAGTACTGAAATAATTGTATCGCCCTATACTATTCGCCTATTTTTGACATTTTCATAGGGTTAGTCTTTTACTTTTCGTCGTTGTTTTGATTATTTTGTCAGTATCGGCTTTTACTTTACGCCAAGTTTATGTTTTGATTTAAATTACGCCTTTCACTTTGTCAACAATCAATATGGCGTCAAGCCGTGAAAGTAAATTGTTTTAATAATGAAATAACTCTACGCCCTTTTCACAATCAGCACAAAAATCATGTTGTTTACATTTTGCATGTACGCCCTAATCGCAAATTGCTCGGAACTCATCTGAGTCACAGCATGTGATTTAATATTAATATGTGGACAAGTGTCGATATCAATTTCAACGATAATTCAGAAGAAGAGTTATTATCTAGTTATCACCAACTAACCAACCACCTTCATGGCAGTAGCTTTTGATGTTCTCGGAAATACACATCTAACAACCCAACCTAAGCTTCCAGAAACATTTGGTAAGTTTTTTTTCCTGAACTTAGTTACTTTCTAATTTTCTAAACTAAAGTCTCATCCTGAACTGCGAAGAAATTTTTTCCAAAACTTTGGGAAAGTTTTCTTCAGAATTTGATGGAAAACCTTCTTATATGTGTTGGAAGTTTCAAACTAAAGTTGGGTTTGACATTGGCGGGTTGTACCGCAGATCACTAAAAATTTAATCATAGATAGATTTATTCAATTTTCAAACCGTTTAATATTCAATTTGGGATAAAAGTTTGAACTGTGTGATAGAATTTCCTATGCAGTGGACTCATAGACCGTGGCCATAAGTATTGTGGTTTTGTGGGATGCGGAGGGCCCGTTTAGTAACTATCGTACCGTATCGTATCACTGGGGTTTGTCATAGGTGGGTTTGTTCAGAATGAAAGAGGTGTGTGCTACCGGCAGGTCGCAATTTTCCGCTTAGACGAGGCTAGAAACAGTTTGCAGACGCCTGAAATCAAGTAGTTAAGGGACACGATAGAAGGTGCACTTTTCATTTGGCGTGGAAATACTTTCATTGTTGTTTATTCATTGATTGTCATTAACTAAACACCAAACATACCTAAATTGCAATTCTAATTCTAATTCTAATTTTACACACTCAGATTTTTTTTACAGAAATCTGTGGGATTTTGCCGAGTTCTCAACAGCTGAGCGTTCGGTGGTCCGGTTTGGTGGATTTCGGTGGTGGAGTTTTACCGAAATCCGATAATTTTTTGATCCATAACTGTAAAATTTCGCCGAAGTCCGTTGGATCGGATTGCCGAACGCTCAGCTGTTGAGAATTCGGTGAACTTTTAACAGGTAGAAAAAAATCTAAGTGTGTAATTATAATTTAAATATGTGCGGTATAGGCTTTTTAAATTATAGCAAATCATAGAGAGATGTTACTTCAATATAGCAACTTGCAGAGTAATAACAACATGAAATTTACAGTGGCATCTCAAATGCCTGGTTCACGGTGATACGAACTACAGGGAATGGATCTCTATATCTTTTCGGGATTTGCCGTATAATATTGTAATGCGAAATTGTAAATTAACGATTTTATGATCACTTTCACTTGTTTAAAAAAAAACACTATTTAAAAAAAACTTTTTTGGGCGATGTTACTAGGAACGACTGTGATTGGAAAACACGGAAAATTTCAAATTAACACTTCATTTGATCACTTTTTAAAATAAAATAAAAATATATATTGAAACACTTTTTCAAATCATCACTAGTGAACGCGAGCAAATTCGTTTAAATTTCACTAGAGAAAGCTTATCTTTTGACAGATAGGCCTATTTCGTCTGCGGCTTACATACTTCTTCAGTGTCGAGTGCTCGACTTATGATTTTCTTTTTTGGCAGTATTATTAACCGGTCCAAAACGCCCTACCTTAACCACCTACCCTAACCTATCCTTGTTCCTTCCCAGAGTTCATGTGGTCTGAATAGACTAGTTCGCCATCGCCATCAAAACGTGTAAAAGTTAATATGGGCAGCTGATATAAGAAGCAAGTGCAGAGAAAAACAAACAAAACTTTTTAGGTTATGTGCCAAGCTTTTCAATGATAAACATTTACGTGACAGTTATCGCACAACTGCAGCGCCGCCTACCAGAAGCATAACGACATACATTTGAAATGTCGGTTTAAAGTAATACACAGACCGAAGATGAACGTCTGTTCTCTGTGCTAATAGCAACATGATTTTGTTGACTATTGCTAAATTAATGACATATTTTGTACAGAGGCCGAATGAAGGTGATAGGCTAACCATGGCCGCTAACCATGGCCGCTAACCATGGCCAAGCCGCAAGCGACCAAGAGATGCTGCTACAAGGGGTACACCAAAATCACGACCAGATGAGGCACTGATTGGAGGCACGAAGTCGGTAGAAAAAGTTGGCATGACTATCGAGACAGTTGCAAAACCACCAGAGAAATTCTGGATTTATTTATCGAGGATTGCTCGTCACGTGACCGAGGATGACATATGCGAGTTGGTGAAAACTTGCTTACACACCAAAACCGACATTGACGTGCGAAAGCTGGTGCGCAAAGATGCCGATTTGAAACAGTTTGCGTACATCTCTTTCAAAGTTGGAGTTGTTAAAGATCTTAGGGATATTGCGTTGGATCCTTCCGTATGGCCGAAAGGAATCTTTTTCCGAGAATTCGAGAACCACCAATCTGAACGGGATTTTTGGGTACCTGCAAAGGTTCCCCGAACAGACGACGGGACGTTAGCAATGGATGCTTTGGTGACTCCATCGCATTAGTTAATCTTCAATCGCATCACACTGTCAGCCGCTCCGGACACCAGGACGCGCCGTAGGAAGCCCCTTGGAAGCCCTCGAGCCCTTCGACCCAGTCCTGCCACATGCTGCCGTCGTCCCACATAGTCGTCCTGGTCCTGTTGTCGAATGCGGTGAGAGGGTCTTCCAGCAACCTCTACCCGGCGAGTAGAACCGTTACGCCGGGAACTGCAATTCATGCGATTGCCCCCCGAGGACCAAGACAAGCTGCAGCTGCTACTTCAGTGTACTGGTGTACTACCAAAATGTTGGTGGGATCAACAGTTCTCTTGCCGATTATCAATTGGCCCTTAGTGATGGTTGCTACGACATTTACGCTCTCATCGAGACCTGGCTTAACGGGAATACTACGACGAACCAACTCTTTGACGATTCCTACAACGTTTATCGACAAGATCGGTCACCTTCTAACAGCAACAAGAGTATCGGCGGCGGTGTTCTGCTAGCTGTTCATTCCAGATTCAAATCCCGTTCGGTCAATCCTCCCAATATCACATCGGCGGAGCAAATATGGGTTGCATTGGCTACCGACGATGCTTCGCTCTACATTTGCGTGATATACTTTCCTCCCGACCGAGTGAATGACGCAATTCTGATAGAAAAGCATCGTGACTCGCTGAACTGGGTCGTTTCGCAGTTGAATCCAAGGGACAAGGTGATCATTCTCGGTGATTTCAACTTAAGCACGATTTCTTGGCAGCAAAATTCTCTTGGGCACTACTTTCCTATCGTTTCTCGATCTACGATTGGCATGACATCACGAGAACTGCTTGATGCGTATAGTACCGCTCAACTCAGGCAGCTGACTGGCGTTAAAAACGAGAATAATCGCATGCTTGATCTGTGCTTTGTTAGTGACGATTTGTGTGAGGATTGCACAGTTATTGAAGCACCTGCACCGCTAGTTAAAATCTGTCGGCATCATCCACCATTAATTTTGAAACTTGCGGTAAATCCATTGTGTCGCTTCCGTGATTCCTCTGAAAGTGTTTTCTACGATTTCAGTAAGGCTGATTTCAGCGGAATGAACGATTTCTTGGGACTTGTTGACTGGGACGAGATTCTCGATGTTTCTGACGTCAACCTCGCTGCATCGACAATGTCTGGTGTGCTGCTGTATGCCATTGATCAGTATGTTCCAGTGAGGATGAAACTTGAATCAACTAAACCAGCTTGGTCAAATTCCGCTCTCAAGCGCCTCAAAAGAGTGAAGCAGGCAGCTCTGAGACGACACAGCAAATATCGCACGGATTTTACAAAATTGTGTTACGTGGAAGCGAATGCTGAGTACAAGCAATTGAACGATTATCTCTATAAGGCTTATCAAGACCGTCTACAAAAAAGCCTTAAGTATAACCCCAAAAGCTTTTGGCGTCACGTCAATGATCAGCGGAAGGAAGTCGGTTTGCCCTCCACGATGACGGATGGTTTGATCGAAGCTGATTGCATCGCCGGTATAGCCGATATTTTCCGTTCCCAATTCAGCAACGTTTTCTCCGACGAGCTGCTCGACCCGCAGGACATCGCGCTCGCCACCAGTAATGTGCCCCGTCTTGCTGCCGCCGGAATGCATTATGCCATCACCAATGACATGGTTATTGCAGCTGGCAAGGAATTGAAGTCCTCAACGGGATGTGGTCCGGATGGCATTCCATCGCTTGTATTGAAACAGTGCGTGGATTTTCTTGCGTCTCCGTTAGCAAAGTTATTCAATCTTTCTTTGTCCACTGGTATATTTCCGAACTGTTGGAAACAATCATATGTTTTCCCAGTGTTTAAGAAAGGTTGCAAGAGAATGGTCTCAAATTACCGGGGCATAGCTGCATTAAGTGCAATATCCAAGTTGTTTGAGATGATAATTCTTCGGAAGCTAGTGCAGAGCTACGCGCACTATATTTCGCCGGATCAGCATGGATTTAGTCCGAAACGTTCGACATCCACTAATTTGACGTGTTTCACCTCTTTCTTGGTCAAGCAACTTGAAAACGGTAATCAAGTAGATGCTATTTACACGGATCTCTCCGCTGCGTTCGATAAAATGAACCACCAGATAGCAATAGCCAAGTTTGATAAGTTAGGCATGAGCAACAACTTGCTTATTTGGCTGCGATCCTACCTAACCGATCGTAGTATGTCCGTCAGAATCGGTGATCACGTTTCGTCACCATTTAAAGTTTTGTCCGGCGTGCCTCAAGGTAGCCACCTTGGGCCGTTTTTGTTCCTGCTCTACATGAACGATGTCAATCTCATCCTCAAATGCCTAAAACTCTCATACGCCGATGATTTGAAGCTGTTCTACGCTATAAAGCATCCACTAGACGCCGTTTTTCTGCAACAACAGCTGGGGGCGTTCGCTGAATGGTGTCGCATCAATCGGATGACATTGAATGTGTCCAAGTGCTCAGTGATTTCATTTGGCCGTAAACGTGAAATCTTCCAATTCGGTTATGTTTTGGCAGGAGTTGAGCTGGAGCGCGTAACGACAGTTAAGGACTTGGGGATTTTCATCGATTCCAAGGTGACCTTCAAAGACCACGTATCATACGTCGTGTCTAAGGCGTCATCGCAGTTAGGCTTCCTGTTCCGTTTTGCCAAAACATTTAAGGATGTTTACTGCTTGAAATCGCTTTACTGCGCAATCGTTCGCCCAATTCTGGAATATTGTTCTGTTGTCTGGTCTCCCTATTACCAGAATGAAATCCAGCGTGTCGAGGCCATCCAGCGGAAATTCATTCGATTTGCCCTACGTCATCTCAGGTGGAGAGACCCGTTAAATCTGCCCAGCTATAGCAGTCGGTGCCAGCTCATCAACCTTCATCCACTTGATGGAAGGCGTAACGTGACAAAAGCCTGTTTTATTGGCGATCTCCTGCAAGGGAACATTGATTGTTCTAGACTGCTTAGCATGTTGGACATCAACATACGCCGCCGTAATCTACGCGCACATTCATTCCTGAGCCTTTCCGCGGCAAGAACCAACTATGGTCTCCATGAGCCAATGCGCAGCATGAGTCGTCTTTTTAATAGTTGTTACTTTGTATTTGATTTTAATGTACATAGGGAAACAAACAAGTGTAGTTTTATACGTATTTTTTGTTAGTTTGAGCAATTTTGTAGTTTTGTGATTTTAGTTTTAAGATGCCGGTCATTGGGGCAAATATTTTACCTGTTGACTGTAATAAACAACAAATTATAAGAAGCATACGCGGTTATCTCAATCTGAATTTGAGATAATGAAACCTCATAAGTTTTATTTGCTTCTTGGACATTTCGGAGTACTCTAGTTCTCGCAATCTCAACATCGAAACGCCTATCGAATAGTTTATCACAAGCCACCATTGATTCCAATCGCACTAATTGAAGGTCTCATTCTAATCGATCGAGTGCAAGTCACAACCTATCAATTAAAACCGCAACTTCTTCCAACGATATAAAAACCAGAGAGTTAGGCTGATATCCCCATACCATCGATATCTCGATTAATAATTATCACGACTTGTTTTCAGAGGCCGACTAAAACTAACATCATTTTGCACTCACTGATGGCAGTAGTGCTGTCCAACCGTTGCAGCTTGGTTAGAGTTGTATAGTGCAGTGCGACTTCATGTTAGTGACTAATTGAGATCAATTAGCATCTAGGCAAAACGGTTATAATTTGCACTTCGGCTTGCGCTAGCCTATCGAACTAGCAACTACGAAAGTTTTGTTTAAATAAGGGAAAATTGAATTCACGGCACTATAATCTATGCTTGAGCATTTGAATACACCCAGGAGGCCTCTCTTTTCCTGAAATCCCCATTACAAGAATCTGGGATCACCTGTTACGCGGTTTACTGTTTTTGTAGTTGATTTGGTCGCGTTAGCGTATCTGAAATGTGAACAGCTTTTTTTTTGTTCTTATGTAAAAAATGGATTCAACCAACGGTTGGCTTTCTCATGAGATCACCACCTATGACAGAATGAACATAATACTTGGTTAAATCTCAAGAAAAGTAAAACAGTTATGACAAGAAAATGCGACATGGTGCATAATTTGCAGCTGTGGCAAATATGCCCGATGGATTGCACTCTTTGCCGGGAAGCTTGTATTGCGACTTGATGATGAAGCGTTACGCAGCATAAATAAATGCGCGGTTGGTCTTGGTGTTATGAACAAACGAACCGCAGATGCTCAATCATAGCCGTTGGCACTTAGTCCTTTTTGTGCATCGTTCTTTTTCATTTATGGACTGGGTTCTGTTTTTTTTAATGAAATGAAATGACACTAAGGATTCCATATATTTCAGACCTTCACAAATTGTATGCACACAATCAAAAGCATTGAGCTGAGTATTTTTCATTCAAATCTGAAAACCATCTGTGCTTTGCAACTTACCCCATGAATGCAATTTAATTTAGCATCTCACAGCATGATTTTATCCTTTTTTGTTTATTGTCACGATAGTTTCTTCCTTATCTTCATTTCGGTCACACAAGGCGAATGTGAGATGTGAAAAACCACCATGCGCAATTCGATGCAGGCATTCAAGTAGCTGTGGTTAACGCATTTTTCCTCGCTAATTTAGCAGTTGTGATGCGGTAGCTGTAAAGTTGACCTCCTGGGTTGTATGTAATGCGTTATGGAAATGTTGTATATACAGATTGGATAACATAATTTTGAATTTTTGATGAAAGGGCGACCTCGAAGTTATTGCAACACTTAGAACTGAGTGTAACTTTTTTTTCCCTTACTTACCTTACCAATCAGACCAAGGCCGGGGTGGCTTCTGCTGTACATAGAAGTTGTCTCCATTCTATTCGGTCGCCTTCTAACGTTTGCATTAAAAAATATGAACTTTTTCGGATGGTGATAAAAAAAAGCTAAGACAGATAATTGCTTTTGATAAATTTACCATGGAAGGTAATTATTGTTGCTTACTTTGCAACCTTACTCTACGCCTTTGCGAGCAGCCTTCTGGCAGTTAACCTGAACATTCCGCCATGGCGGACGAAAACATGCGTGTAGGCATGTTTTTGAGTTCTTTATTCGTTTAATTTATCCATTCCTTCTTCAATCTTCGTGACAACATTGTTGGAGTAGATCTTACGCTTCAGGTTGTCCAGAAAGATGAGCCCGGATGGGACGTTTTTCAGGGACGTAGGGTGGGTTCGCCGACTTGGGTACCACATCGATATTCAGCCGCTCCATCTCCCCCAATGATCGCTTCGAGTAGTGGGCCCACGCCAAATCCGCCCAGAACACCGCGTCTTCGCCTTTATGGTATTTCTTGATGAACGACGCATCTTCACGGACAGTCTGGAGCGAAAGAAGAGGCTTTGACATCCCCTTCTCGCTGATTGTTAGCCACAGCAGCACCTTCTTGGGGAACTTGGCGTGTGAAATGAACTTCACCTCGAAGCTCACTTCCTTCGTGGGGGAAGTAAAATACGAAGTGCCCCGCCAGTCGTTGCCATCCAGGGTGAGATAGGTCTCGTCGTCCATCACCACCGCCACGTCACGATTCGCCGGGAAACTCGAGTTGACCATCTTATTCAGCCGCTGCCGATGCGTCATTGCCTGCAGCTCCGAAACCAGTGGACGCGACTTCCGCTTCCTGACATGTATGTTCATGTTCGCTAGGTACTTTTTCACTGTTTGGCCGGTTGAACCGATCTCCCGTAAATTGTCTAGTTGTGTGGTTTTCAGCGGCCAAGATGGAAGTATGGTTGACTTTGGATCACAAGCGCGGAGCAGAAAGGAAACCGGGAACAGCATGTAGGAAGACGGAGGGAAAGTCAAGAGTAATTTCACCAAAAAATCCCAACATTTCAACATGTGAAAAATAGGTCAGCGTTTCGCAAAGTTACGTCCAGGTAAGAGCTGGATTACATGCAAACAAGGTTCAAAACTTCCCAAACCGCAGCGTGGACAGCAGCAAACTATTTCCAAGACGACCCGTATGATGACGGAACAAACGTCAAAGCTGACCTCCAACAAAATGCCAGGACAAGAGTTTTACACCAGAAAAGATAAATTCAAAGTGGATGATCGTTTCAAAAAGAAGAAAATGTCGAAAATCGCATCGAAATACCTCATTTGGCAGGCTATCTGCACTTGTGGAAAGCGAAGTGAAATTTTCGTCACAACAGACACCATCAATGGTGAAATTTACAAGATTAAATACCTCCAAAATCGTCTTGCCATTTTTGGAATAGTACAATAATAAATCACTATATTGACCGGATTTAGCATTATGCCACTATTCTAAAAGCGTGCGGGAATGGTATGAGACTAATCGTGTTCGCCCTTTATGAGTCGAGTAATATTCAGAGAAGATA